>OY740769.1:105654397-105745184 GCA_963513935.1 Aphrophora alni | reverse complement strand
CACAACTAGTGAACAAAATTGCCATTTTTGAAAATAATGTTCAATGTATTTTTGTGATTTCATTTTTCATGGTGTTTGCCATCATCTTCCATTCATTAGTAGTTAAATATAGTTTATAATGATTGACTGAACTTGTAGTTCAAGCATGGTTAAAGTGTAACACTAGTTTTTTATTGTTAAACTCTAAATCTTATATACCTTATGAAAAATGAACATTCTATTGTTCTAGGTTTTATTCTACTCATACTAGTATTTTTAAATGAGAATTTAACACATTTTATGAATTAATTAATGTTATTTTCCTTATAGATTTTGATTAGTCACTAATTTGAATTGGGAGTAGAAAACAATAATTTGGACCTTTTATATATTTTTTAATGTTTGTTTTAAAAAATAATTTTCACTCCATGTACTATTTGTACATTTTTAATTATTAGCCCCCTCTTAAAAAACGATTAATCAATACCAATCATAAAACGATAAGAAGTATGGTTAAAGTATAACACTAACTTTTTATTGTTAAACTCTAAATCTTATATACCTTATGAAAATTGAACATTCTATTGTTCTAGGTTTTATTCTACTCATATGAGTATATTTAAATGAGAATTTATCATATTTTTATGAATTAATGTTATTTTCCTTACAGATTTTGATTAGCCACTAATTTGAATTGGGAGGAGGAAACAATAATTGTGCTTTTATATATTTTTTAATATGTTTGTTTTTAAAATTAATTTTCACTCGATTTACTATTTGCACAATTTTAATTATTCCGTCCCTCTTAAAAAAAAAAAAATCAATGCCAATCATAAAACGATAAAGAAGTGTACTTTTCATTAATTAAACTACATTTATGAAATATAACTGTTTAAACTGGTGTTTTTACTTTGTTAATGATATCTAAATATAATATTTGTTCTGCCAACTGAGCGTAAAAACATTTTAGATCATAAAACATCAAAGTTTTACTGTATTGTCGATATAAACTGCTAGTTGGACATTGCATTTTAAGCCTTTACTGTCGTCCAGTGTTTATTGAAATTACTTTTTAGATTACGATAATATAAATGTCGCACTGGCAATTATAAACCATTAATTTATGAGGATTTTGTTAAAGCTATTTGCATTGTGCAATAAGAGTATGGGGAAAACGTTATGTAGTTTTATTTCCTGAAATTACAATAAAATTATGAAATTATTATTGATCAGAAATATATAATTAATGTGGTAGTATACAGGGTGAGGCAGACCGCCCGTGCAGTATTTATAGCTGTCTTACTAACTTACTTTAACACTTTTTCTTTTTCATTTCCCCCTAATTTGGCCTCACAGAATCCAATAAAATTATTTTCAATTTTGAAAAATAACCCAAAAGAGTCCAATTTGGGGGGTAGGGGTGCTTTTTGAGGAATTTTCAAATGTAAACATGGGTTGTGTGATACATCAATTTAAAGGTTTACACCCAGAACATATTTGGTGCAAACAAAAGTTAATTATCTTTAACCGCTTGTACAGGGTGTACCAAAACGTTTTGAAATAGTACTTTAAAATAAAGTACCATGTTAGTCTACCTACAATACGGAACAGCACAAGATTTTTTTCCAAGCTTATTATTGAGCTATTTATTTAGGAAACGTGTGGTAGGGGCACTTTTCACTGGATTTTGTAAATTTTAAAAATGCTCAAACTTGAAGAATACAAAAAAGCCTACAACTCAAAATTCTTAAATAGCAACTTATAAAAAAAATTATATCAAATAAAAGGTCTTTTCAAAACGAACATTTTTTGTATTTGACCTTTTTTCTATCTCATACTGTTTTAAAATGGCAGCCGAAAAACTTAATTGCGTATGTCAGTTCACAAAATGTAACAAATTATTTTTAAATGATATTAAATCAAACATTTTCCTACAATATTTAATTGGCTTCATAGCTCTGAATGTCCTCTGAACTAGCCATAATTAATGTAGCAAAATCAGTCAACGGTAAGTTTTTGGAAAGTTTGCGACCAATAAGTTTTGTTTTTGTCATTAGTGTGCTTATGAAAATTTAATCAAAATCTTTAGTTAGATTTCAAAAAATCTTAATTATATATTTTTTCTTATAATAGCTACCCCTAAATTTTTAGCAATCAAAAAAAATTTAAAATATAGTTCCAAAAATGGCCAAAACATTTGTAATATACTTAACCTTTATGAACAGATTTGTGCATTTGGGTGTATTTGCTAGCACTGCACATACGACAGATGACAGACTCCTGACAAACAAACATCATTCAGATTTATCCGCAAGCAACTCAACATCTATTTTTTTTTCCATCAAATAACTTAGGCCTTACTTCGCATATGTGATAAAGTAACAAATATTTCGTTTATACGGTATCGAGTTTTCAATAACGGCAGTTCATCCACCCAAATCCGTTATTTGCAATTACTCCGAAATGTTTTTTGTGTTTTAATAAAAGTGTGGTAGCTACATGAATTAGACTTATTATTTGTCAAGTTTGACCAAAATTGAATCTATACATAAAGAGCCGAGTTTCAACAATTATTGTTGATTGTGATATTCTCTTTTTATTTTTTTTACTAATTTCTTCCAAATCAGGGTTTGATGAATTTTAACTTTTAGGTATGAAAGGCAAGCATAATTTGCAAAATTCTATATTAATAATTATAGGTGTTTGTAGGATAAATTGTAGAATGTGTTTTGGTCTTATGAAAGGTCGGGATTAATTGTCAACTACTGTACTAGGATTATATTTTATGTGAACAAATCGGAGCTTATTGAAACACTTGATACTCTTTTAAAGCTAAATACGTAAAATTAATTTTCATTACTCAGTACTTTGCCTAAGACTGAAACTTTCTTTAAGAATCTGATATCTGTTATTAGTATTAATGTATCTATCACCACTTGGCTTCCAAGTGACACTAAATCCTGTACAAATTGTCACACTTCAAGATATAGTCAAAACAAACTCATATGATGAATACAACACAATCAGATTTAACGTGGACAAACGCCTACAATATCAGACTACCAGTGGTATCCCCAGTAGGTATTATGTATTCTTTTTTATTTTACTACATCCCCTCCTTACCATGAAGATATATATTTGTTGTGACAGACCTTTGTACGGAGATAAACCACTATTACTTGCCAACGAGATTCTATAGGAGGCAGGCATTAAAATGTCAAAAGCGCTCCATGAATAAATTATGATTTCAATGCTTGCTCAGCAAACAAAGTTCCGGTCGATAAAACAGCGAAGGAAAGTTGAGATCAGAGCCAATAAAGTGTTTGCTGGTCAGTTAAACTGTTCATATTATAGCTTTTAGTTGATAAATTAACTTTTCAGCTTATAATAAAATTGATAGTTTAGAATTTAACGATAAAAAATAAGTTTTATTTAAACCGAAACAATAAAAATCACAATTTCATTGAGAACTAATTTTACTCTCTTTTATAAATCTAATTTAATTTGAATGGGTTGGTTTATTGATTTAATCACGAAAACTCGGGAATAGTTTTAGCAAGTAACAAAAAACCGAATAATAAGTGTTCTAATTTCTTTATTTCGTTTAACAGGGAAAACAAGGTACAGAGATGCGCAGGATGGAACTTGAATTGAACTCATATTTCAATTTTTTTTTAAATATAATCTACTGTCAATATAAATACACTTTTTACATTTTTTTAAAAATATAGTGTAAAAAATTTATGATAAATTATAACTGAAATACTAATATTATAATAAATATACTAATAATGTCGTGGTGGATAATAATTACAAAAAGGATTATCCGTTTGTAAATCTATGGGAATCACAGACGGGGTTACGAAACAAATTTGTTATTCTCAGTAAATCATTAGTCGTATATTTCACCAAAACATTGAAACAGATTGTTTTCACGTTACATCACGTTCTCCGAATCACGTTAATTTTATAAAGTGAAGTAGTAATAAAATATTTATTGTAATGTAAACAATTTAAAACTCTAACTTGTGTATAAAACTGAACAAATCTGATATCGAACTAATTTGAAATATTAAAACAAAAACATACCATTATTTATATGTGTGTTCTTTATTATAATTAGTTTACATACTAACAATGTATATTTGAAAATATTACTGTTATGATTTTGGTCACGCTAATTTAGAGAAGTACTCTAGTAAACAATATTTAAAATTTCATTGCAGTAAAATATTTAAACCATCTTCTTAACTTGTTTACAAAACCAAATGACAAGTGAATAAATAAACAAAAGAACCTCTATTTGTACAATTTATTGACAACATCCTCCTTATTTCAGCACCATCGATAATGTAACCACCAACGTTTTAGTACCATAATGTATAGCTTTTATTTCTCAGTCACAGAAACCGCTACTTGTAAAATATTTGCAGAAAAATTATGAATGAAGTACACTTATTTACATAATAAAAAATATTATTTAAAAATTTGGCATGGTCATTCTCTAAAAAGAAGTCCTAATTTTGGAGGGTAGTCTGAAAAGTTTCCAACCTAATAAAGATACAAATTATTCCCATTTTATCGTCAAAATATTGCCAGCGGTGCTCTCATCCCTTTAACCCGTCCAAATTAAATAGTACTTGGAGTCTTTCTATGCAAAATAATTATCAGGAGTGATGACCTCCTGATTTGACGAAAAAGTTTAGTTTAGGAAACAACAAAAGTCATTTTGGGCTAGATCTGGTGAGTAAGGAGGGTGGTCAAGCAGTTTTAACCGTAATTCGTAGATTTTCGTCATGGAACCGCTGAGATGTGAGCATTGTGCTGGTGAAACAAAAATGTTTTGTCTGCAAATGTGGTCTTTTCCCCCGTAATTTTCTGCCTTCAGCTTGTGAAGTAATGATGCTCCTGTAACGGTTTTTCCTTTTTCAAGATAATCAATTAATATAACTCAATGGTTATTCTAGAAAACACTTTCCCAGCCGAAGGAAACACTTTGCCTTTCATGGAGCCGATTTACCCTTCACAGTCTATTCTGTTGACTGGGTTTTTGTTTCTGGAGTGTATTGGCGCATATAAGTTTCATATACTGTAATTAATAGGTGCCAATTTCTGATTTATTGCGTCTAAACTGCGTCAACACAGTGATGGAAATTTACATTCGAATAGTTTTTGGTCCAATGTGAACCATTGCGGCACCCAACGTGCGACTACTTTCTCAATATGTGACAAACACGTTCTTTGAACATGTTCATAGCCTTTGCTAACCTTATTATACGCTATTCCAACACCATTTGTCACAGCACAGTATATTTTCTTCAGTGGTTATAGTTTTTGGCCGTCCTGAACGTTGGTACGGCCACGTTTCAATTCAGCTACCCAAAAATTCACCGTGGTAAAAGATGGTGCAGAGTATCCAACTCGTCTTTAATTTGTGTAATCGTATTGCCTTTCAAAAATAAATATTTAATGACAGCTCGATACTCAATATTTTCCATTTTAATTTATGAATAATTAAGTTTTGTAAATATTTTGGGTACGAGCCTAGGTTTTAATTATTTATAAGAACGAATAATATTTACATGAATGTATATGAAAAATAATAAGAAATGTGTGATTTTTATAACGTTAGGGTTCATTTAGTTTAATTAAATTCCTTATTATTTTTATTTTATTTCTAAAACAACATATTATCGAAGTTTATATATTTTAAGATAATAAAAAAACTTCAAATTGTCGAAATACAAGGACTATATTTTTCTTAACTTGAATTATAACACAAACATGACTTAAAAATAAGTTTTATTGTTTATAAACAATATTAATTTTGTATTTCTCTTTAAACTTATAAAACTCGATTACAGTATTCTTTTTATACTAAATCAATAAATCCCAAATATGTAATCTACTTAAACTTAGAACAAATGCTAACCACACCGGCCTAACTCTAAACCTAGATATAACCTTTAATTACTGTTTAAAGTCTATTTTGATTACTGTTTGTTCTTTGAAATATTTCATGCTCTTTATTAAACCTCTCCAGTAAATTCCTCATGATCCATTTAATCTTCAACTAACATTATTAAATCCTTAACCTAGCTCCCAGTTTTAAACATAGTTAAAAAATGGAAAATATTTTGTTTATTGTTAATAGTTTGTAAACGGTTTCTGAAATATTCAACGTTAAAAAATTTAAATAGCCGTCATTTGTAATGAGTAAAGGAAATCAAATGTTTTTTTTTTCTTCATTGGGTCTTTGATACACTAAGTAGTATGCAAAAGATAAACTCCATGTCATTTTAGGTTAAAAAGATATGATTTTTTGAGTTAAAAATACAAAATGGGTGTTAGATATAAGACTAAGCATTTTAAGAAGTATGTAACATTATGAATAGTTTTTATGTGAGGAATAAGCTCCTGAATTCTTGAAACATTTTCAAAAACTCTGTATATATATATATATATATATATATATATATATATATATATATCCACTTTAAATCGAATATCGACAAGTCGAAAAAGTAGATGCCACAGTTTCCTGGAAAATCTCGAGTATGGAAAACAAATAAAATTAGATATTTACTTTGTAAATCATATACTCCATTTTTCAGAAAAAAAGTTAATAATATCAAGTACTTCATCCTAATATCTAATACAGTTGTTCATCGTAATTTTATAATGTTTGTAGGACAGGTATTTATTCATTTAAGTAATGTGTAACGAGTGTTTCGCAAACATTTTAGCAAGGCATCACCCAATTAAGTATGTATAAGACATTTTAAAACTATGTGTAAATTTTGTAACAGAAGTTAAGATGTGTAAAATTTCTGGACCACATTTTGTTGAGCCCACAATATTGAGCCTGCAAACAAGCCTTGATGGCAGATGCCTGCTAACAAGTAGCGATTGCTTGTGCCAAACATCAATGATATAAAAAAGTATGTTTAAATGTTAGCCTATGTAACTGTTTGAAATCCATTTGGTCCAGATGCTTACAAAAAGGAGTTAAGGCTAAACGAGAAAAAAAAAATTGAAGTAATTATGCAATGTTTTCATCAATTAAAAAAATTATTCCTAATATTATGCGTTTTTTTAGATCAAAAAATCATAGCGAAACGATTTGAAATCAGCGAGATAGAAATTCGCCTAGTTTAGGTTGTTTACTATCTCCGAATTATTCGTTTTAATAAAAAAGGATTATTGCAAACACAAATTTCCAACTGAAAGAAAAATGCAAAATATTAACCAGACTTCTCACGGCGGATGATTTATTACCCTGCAGATTGTCCTTTGTTGACAGATCTTATTCTAGATATTTCAATTACATTTTGTTGCTTGTTCAATTCAAACGTCTTAATGCAAATGTACGCAAAAAGCAATAACGGTGCGTCGTACCAGTGTTATTATTACATTTACAGAAATATGAACAAGTTATATTTACAAAACTAAATTATTTCTTCAAATATCAAAAATGTTATTATTTGTTATGTTCAACTGAAAATTAATAAACAAAACCTAATTTAATTGGAATTAATAAAAAAAACATAATTTTTCACTTTTATTAATTTCTGCATTTATTCCTAATAAGTTTAGACTAACTTATTACAGAAAATGGAAAATAAAGTAAACAACATATAAAAAAAACTAGCTTTTATTAGGCACCATATGTTTCGCCGTTGTTCAACTGTTAGGAATCTTCATTGTTGTTATAATTTGTTATTATTGTTAATTATATTAACAATAAATTATAAACACATTCTAAGTCCCAAAGCATTATACCGGAAGTAGAGTAATGTCATTTTGCATAGAATATTGGTAAGTTAATTACCAACAAAAATCCACGATGACGTATAACGAGTCCATTCTTAATTGAAGAGACCGACAGGGTAGCCAGAGGCTTTATTCGGCAACTAGCAGGGTAACAATTGGACTTATAGTAAGAGTATTCTCTGGGAGACTACAAAAACAGGTAATTGGCTGCATTTTCTATAGTAAGGCCGAGGAAACAAATTGTATATTCTCGTTTAATATTTAAAACGTAAAATAGTAGAATAATTTTTGCCCTTTCCGCATTAATATTTTGATTGCTCTGAATTGAATGGTTTTGGAAACAAACTATAATATATGTTTAATGTGGTCATATATGTGCAATAACGGAATTATGTTATTTTGTAAATAAATAGTTGTACAAATTTAAAAGATCTTATTTCACGAATATTTTGAAATACTGAACTACTGATTTTCATTTAACCAGCCATTTATAATAGATGGTCTAGATTATCTATTTTGAATCCAAAATTACGGTTACGAAAACTTAAACCTAACAAATGGTGAATTGGATTTGGTCTAGTTTTACTAGAATTTGATTTTTGTAAAAATTATATTAAAAAATTACAATAAGGAAAAAAAATCAATCACATATTTGTATTTTATATATAAGAGAATATATGAATATTTGAAATTTACAAAATCTTATTGCAAATACTTTCTCAGCTATTATTGGGGATATTAATAAAAATGTATTTGATTACATCATAGTTTATTATGTATTACTGAATGTTCATTTCAATTTAACTTAGGTTTAGGTTTACCTAGTCCTAATTTCGGGTTCAAAATAGATAATCTAAACCATGTATTGGGTGGTTCATTATGGTTCATTCATGTATGAACAATGGTTCATTATTTCAAAATATTTGTGAAAAAATGATTTTATTATTTCTTTCAATTATTTGTTTCAAAAATAATTTCGATATTGTAATATCCACTAGATACTCATACAAGTTTACGATAAAAGCAACGTCTCTTTAACCCATGAAGATATAAAAATTAATATTTTTGGTGATACTCCATCTAATTTAATATGGAAGAAAAACTTTATCTAAGAAGATTAATTGCAATAAATTTAACAAATTAATTTTAAGATGTTTTAGTAAGGTAATGGTTTAATCTCAAAATCTGGCCAATGTTTGTGGAATTAACCAAAAATAATCATTCAATTATAAGTTGGCCAAGTTAAGATATTTACATAGATCATTGTTAAACAGTAGGCAAAGTAGAAGCAAAACGAATAAATAAAATGTTTATTTCGATTTCATTCTATTTCTAAATCGTCTTATAACTAATTTTTCACAGAATCTCGATAAAAGCTAATGAATTACAAACTTGTAAAAATAAATTCTCACGTGCACGATCTGCAGTAACTTATGGTGTGTAGATTAAAAAAAACTACAGCTGAAAGCAACACTCATTCGTACTGAAAGTAACATTAAATCAGTTATAATTTATCCATTATTCAGCGGGATTTACTAAAATATCAGAGAAATAATCAGTTGAGTTAGATTTTACTACTGAAATATTGAGATAGTGGAATTTTAAAATGGAGACCGATTCAAATGGTTTCCAAAAATTCTTCATTACTATAAATACAATTCTACTATCGTCAAAACACTTCATGGTCGTCACACACTAAAAAGAATTTCGTTTAGTTAATAGGCTAGTTCAAAAACAACATTAAACAAATTATAAATAAATAAAATAAAAATTTCAACGCTAATTTTACAAGATACAGCAAAAAATAAATAAACAAAATATATGTTTGTATTCTTGATTTTGTATATAGAGAACTTTCATATAAATTGGACTCATTCCAGTCTATAGAAATAAGAGGACCTAGATCACAAAGTTTAGTATTATACTTCAATATTATAACAAAATAGTTATATTTTTACGGAGGAAAATACATTTTGGCTTTGGTCCAGAATTAAATATTTTATCTGATCGCAAAACTTCCAGTTGTCTATTCAATTTAAAGATCCCTTTCAAATTATTTATTCATATCTTTTTCATGTAAATTAAACCCACTCAAAGCTTCCAAACTATATTTAATTTTTTTTGCTAATCGCATTTTTATTATTTATAAATGTCAGTATTTACTGCATGATACAATTAATTCATAAATAGATATCGTAGAACTTTTTTACAGTAAATTGTCTGCCATGACGTAGGCGTTATAAGTTTTCTACCCACACAGTCATTGCAATTAACATTGAAAGTATGTTTCATTATTGGACTGTGTAAATACCCCCAATAAACAATTATGTACAATGTTTTGTAAAGTGTATATTGGTAGATCGTTATATGACTTTGTTTTAATTATTGAAACAAATTTAGTACCCAGTTTGTTTTTAACATTATTTTTACAAGTTGATTAATCATCAAAATGGAAGATATTTAAAATAATTTACCCAAATAAACATTTTCTATGTTTATATGGCAGTAGATATTCTTCCAAAATCAAAAGATATTATTTTAATTTTGGAAATGTACAGATCGTGAGTCCATCCTAAGACTGTTATAATAACTAAAAATCCAAGTATATCTAATGATGAAGTTTCGGACTTAGAACTCCCAAGTTTTATCAACTCTAAAGGAACTCAGACAAAGGTTTTAATAAATTGAAATATAAGTTAGTTTCTATTTTTGTCTTAATTATTTTTTTTATACACATAAGTTCAATAGATATTAAAAAGATAGATTTGCAAAAAGTTATTGAAAATGTTCCTTAAATATTAGTTAATAATAATCAAAAAGTGTTGTAAATCAATACGAGATTGATTCTAAATTTGTAGATCGTGGTTTTATTTTCCAGTTAACTACACCAAACATGTTAAACCACAATTTTCTAAAGATTCTCAAAAACATATTTGTCTTGCACAACCTTTGTATTTTGTCTATCCGCAGGGTTTCCCGATACGCGAACCCCATCAACACACTTATTCATGGTCTAAATTCGTGAAGCTTCTAATTTTTGACATTGACTAATTTTATTAAAGGTTAAACTGGGATTACTGAGGTAAGCATTTGTCAACGCACATCCGACTTTCGTAAACAGGAGTATGTCCACACTAGTACAAAATTGACCCACTGTGTACTTAATTACATTTTCATAACAATGTGTTTATGTCATTTCTTGCATCCAGTATTAGACCAGGTTTGCTTAATATATTCACAGAGAACAAAAATAAATACAATATAAAGACTTTCGTATTGGTTTCACACTTGCTTTAGTTAACACGTCATAAGTTTCTTTTTCATACATATCTTGTTCCAAAATAATGAATAATTATATTTTGTTTATGGTATCTTTCGTATTTTATTCATCCTTAAGTATAGACTGACTACAAGCAAATGTAATAAGCAACAAATATCCTTACTATATAAATTCATTAGTGTATAGTTCATCCCAATAAAATACTCCATGAGATAAAACCCTGAAATAAAAGAGGTTAAAAAACAAATCACCTACATCACGAAACAAACTTTTTAATGAAACACATTAGACGAATGTTTGTATCATTAATGTTATGACAAACACTAAATTATTTAATTGGAAGAATTAAAAGTTAGCTAAGAAATTGTCTCCCAACACATTCCCTTATTCAAATTACAATTCACGATTTTCAATAATTTCTAGGAGTTTAGAAGAGCATAATGGATTTAACTCTACACAAGGCCCAAACCTAAAACAAAGATTTGTTTTAGTATTGATGTAGGTTTTTTTATTATTATTATTTTGTGTAACGAATAAGGTTAATCATTAATATATTTACACATATATAAACAAGTAGTAATACATTTATATGTGTGAAAATATAGTTAAAACGACTAAAAAAATATTTGATCAACAAAATATTGTAATTTATTTTATACATAGCCTACATCGTCGTACTTACGTACTCTGTTTTGCAATCTAAGCGTCAATTAACTTACAATTTAATAAAAAGTTTTCCCAGTCAATGTCAGTGAGGGCGACGAAAAATAAAAAATATATAAATTTATAAAATTTACACTAAAAATCACAGTAAAAAATAAAATACTTGAATTTTATGGTTTTTGAAAACTTTTGATTTTAGTTTTTGGTATAATTAACTCGATACAGTCGAGTCGTGGTCATCTATTTCCAGCCTCGTTCATTTGTTTTCTCTTTTAACAAATAAAATGCTTTATTGCAGTCAATGCCTATTTTTTGCCACCACTTACAAACATTGTTGGAAACAATATATTCAACCAAAAAGATCGTCTATTTAAGTTGCCTCATAGTATAAAAAATGTTTACTTGATACAATTTTACATTCCGAGTTATTCACAACTTCTAATATAATATATTGACAAAACATGTAGCTTCAACTTTACGAATAACGCTACATTTTTCCTTATAAAACTCATGTAAGCAAAATAAATTGTGAACTATAAGTAACGGCCAAAGAGCTGGAAAGTTGGGGTAGATGAAGATAAAAACTGCAAGCGAGGTTTGAGTGGGTTTGATTTATATTTAAAAGATGAATAGAATGAAAGGGGGCTCTAGAGTGCCCATTCAAACAGTTTTACGATATAGCAAAAAAATCCTATTGGACCAAAGCCAGATCATATCTGTCGCCGCAAACCGAAGGCAATAATTCATTGTCCACATTGATATGTGTTAATAAATTTTCCAGAGTTGGTAGTTTTATGAAACAGAAAGTGAGTCTTATAACGTCGTGAAAATGCTTCTTCTAGTTTTCATTCAACTCTCTCCATCCTTTCTTGTATCTCAATATATACTTAAAATATGAATACGAAATAAGAAAGTATAATAACTATTTCTAGTATTTATGAATGCGTAAAAAAATTATTTTTTATATGGGTAGGCTATGAATATATTTTTGATCATGGATTTAAAAAATATTAAGCACAGAAAAATAGGTCTAATGAATACTAAATGAGTTCTAATGAATACATAAATTCTGCATGTGGTTTGTGAAAAATAAACCTAAAGTGTGTATTTATACAACTATAAGTACCCAGTTTATGACACTATAAATCTGTAATAAAAAAAGAAAGCCAGTCTATACATAATATCCTATAACATGATTTCAACAGATCAATCTAATTGTTTCGGGTCTACCTTCATATTATTGCTTGGTTTTCCGATTATTAGAACCTTATCGAAACTGGTGGTAAATCACTAAAACCGGTTAAAAGAACCTCATCAAACCTGGTGGTCAATCACTAAAACATATTAAAAGAACCTCATCAAAACTGGTACTCAATCACTCAAACATATTAAAAGAACCTCATCAAAACTGGTACTCAATCACTCAAACATATTAAAAGAACCTCATCAAAACATGCGACTTCACTAAAACAAATTAAAAGAACTTCACCCTAACTGGTAGTCAATAATTAAAACCGATTTAAAAACCTCATTGAACCTGGTGGTCAACCACTAAAAGCAGTAAAAAATTAATAATTATTTGCTTGGCTCTGTATTTTTTATTAAGTGTAATTTATGAGATTACTTGATTGCGATTTAGCTTAACTCGTTTCGCAAGATACGAAAAAATAAATAAAAAATGTATTTTTTGTCTAACTTTGGTACAAATACAAAAATATTAGTTTCAAAGGTAATAGAGTGGGTTTTTATTTGGCACACTGTAGGTTTTATGTAGATTGTAAACAGGCCCTCAAATCCATAATTAAATATTTTTATGTATAGTCAGATTTTAATACAATTTATAATATATATGATTTTAATACATATGATTTGGTAAGTAGGATATCGATTGTTATCTACTTGATCTCCAAACTCTTAAAATATTAGATGAGCAATTAAAATGATGAACATTGAAGCCTGAACAGGAGTTGTGTGGCTCAGTTGATTAAGCAGAGAGTTTAGCTCCCGTGACTTGTGGAGATTCGAGCCCGATTGATAACGTTAGGTATTTCTTTGCCTTAAGCTACTACGCAGTTTTTATTAGATTACAGGGGGTTGTGTTCATCCAAAAATAGTAATAACAAATAAAATATATATATACACACAAATAAAATAGTTTAGACTTGAAGTTGCTTAGGAACCAACAAAGTAATTTTGTCTGGTGAAATAAATAAATAAGAACGACGTTTGTTTATGGTGTGATTCATTGTTCAACTTTAAAATTAGAACCATTAACATTGTATTGACACTTGCCACTTTAAAAGAATGTAAACATTTAATTAAAAATAAACTCCAGATAATCAATGATCTGTCGCTCTTGAGATGGAAGACAAAACAAACAAAAAGCAAAATTTAAACAATAATAAACGCCTGAGCAATTATGACGGTATAGCAATAATAAAGTTTTTATTTCCAGTTAAAACAATAAATATTGTTTATTCTAATGACCGACGGTACTTGATAGAATTCCATATTATACAAATAAAACATACACAAATTCTTTTGTTAAATTCTACATTTATTGGTCTAGCCGACCATGGTTTCGCCAGTTACGGCATTGACGGGGCTTATACAAAGACTTATTATAAATATTAAACAATATAATATATTTAGATCTACAACGAGAAAGTGGTTTTAAATGAATAGAAACCTGGTTTGTAACAAGTAAATTTAAAACTGCTCGTTTTTCTTTCAGATCCTACAATGTAGTGTAGTGTATTCTATTATCTAACTGACCTTATATAGAGACATCATAGATGGGCACTATGAAATGAGCAGCTATCTAGTTCTTAAAACACGAAATTTATGTTTAACATTCTTTACTTCATTATAAGTTTGTGTGCTTGTGTCTGCCCTCACGTCAGTGTAAATATGTGTTGTCTTGAACGTCCTAAATGTATGAGCACGTATATTGTGCTCTAAGATATTTTTTGTGCTTTTTTTTTAACTTTAGGGATCGGTTGCAATTTTTGTACAATTTCATCTTATTCTTAATATTTATTCGTAAATTTGTACTTTAAAATTAATGACACAAAAAAATTGCACTAATAATGTCATACAATTATCCGCAAAACCAAAGATATTTTCTTCAACATTTCCTTAAAAATTGCCACCTGTATTATCAAACGCTAGAAAAGAAAATATAATTTATCTTTACCTCATTCATTATCTAATTTTACCCATGTTTTTTATTTTAGAGGATTTACTTTATCCATAGGTCCCCATTAAAATATTTACAGAAAAAAAAATATTAAACTTCCAACTAGTCGGAATCAACGGTCTAAAAAGAGAAATTACCTTCAATATCAATTTTTCGCCAGAACTTAAAACTTTCGTAAATAAGTTTATGCGAAAAAGTGAAATCAGAAATCACCAATTAAAAATAAAATAAAATAAAATAAAAATTTATGACTTATTATCGACAAAAAAAATCAATAACTGTCATTATCTTCAGTTGTTATATGTGCATATAAATCTTTTTGCTATTTTCATTTAGAGATTAAACTAAAGTTTTTGAACTAAAATGTTTATGGTATATAATTGTGTTTCCTTCCAATTGGTAAATGAAGTTTCCACAAGTGTTGAACATTTCAAATTAAAATTGGACATGATTTAGAACGATAGACTTCTACGGTCACAAACATCATTATGATCTTGTTCTTCGGGGTTCGAACGCGTCAATATTGTCTGCACGTTGAGTACAGCGGACATTTGTTAAGCCTTGAGAATGGACATCAGTAAAGTGCCAGAAACGTCGGCTGTACTCAACGTGCAGACAATATTGACGCGTTCGAACCCCGAAGAACAAGATCATAATAAAATCGGACATGTTGAGTTTTACAAAAATGTTTACTATAAACTGAACGAAAAATTGTACTTCATCCTATTAGTTAATGAAAATACAAATAACACCCTCAACGACTTCATATTTGTAATATCAAGAGGGAAACACATCTATTTATAGACAATCAATAATTACAATTCGTATTTTTTCCCAACAAAAAAAAAATCACATTGTTGCGTGTTTTAAGTTATTTGTTTAGTGTAGTACCAGTATATAATATTTTAATACTAGTATAAATTCTAGTTTTGCTACGATTCCATGTTTACAGTTTTGTCGCGACAGAATCTGGCATTCATCCAAACAAAAAAAACTGCCAAATCACGACGGAAACTCTTGTTCCCCTTTTCTAGATTGTACATCTTCCATAATGCAAATCAGAGCTGTCCCGACTCTCTGCCAGACACAAGTCTACATACTAATATTAAGTTAAATCTACGTTTACTCACTGTTTTCATTTAAACCACTTTAACTTTGCTAAATTCAATCTTTGTAATATGTCCAAAGTTAAAATGATTACCTTCATCCATTTTATTGCACTTTAAATTATGTTTAGAAAATACAGCTTTCTCCAATACACATTTGTTTGTGTGATTTTAACATTTACAGATTTAATAACAAGTTCAAGTTCCATTAGTATAAATTATCAAACCTTTAAGTGGAACTGTCATCTTTCTTTATTTATGTACAAGCTATATTTTCGATTTATGCCTACAATCGTAAATTTGTCACATAAATGTTTGTACGTTAGTTCGTAATTATTTTTCAGAAAATTTTAACCAAGTTTGTTATATAGATTCTACAAATTTCTATATGATTTTTGGTGAAGTATGAAAATGAAAAACCCAAAACCGTATGATAAATAGCAATTAAAATAATATTATGATCTAATTAAAAATATATAATTAAAATTAACCGCCACCATTAAAACAAAATTTTAATAATTTACTAGGTATACCAACCACCTAATGTGAGTTTCTGAACGAGCTAAACAAAGTGGAAGCTTAGTTTTACTGGAGCTGCGTTCCTAACACGAGAGAATCTAGTGGAAGTTTATTAAAACTACGAGGCAGTGTTCGGCCATTTTAAATACTTAACAAATTTAGATTAAAAGTGAACTTGTTTCTTATTTCATAATACAGGCATCCAGAATCATACGATTCTAAAAGCCAGATGTCTATAATATCTCGCCAACGCACTGGCGACAATTAATTGTCGTCTGTTTTTTTAGCACATCCGACTGTAGCTCAAGGTGTTTTTCGTTGTGTTTGGGAACAAGAATTACTTCAAAGTTTCTTCATCTACAAAGCAAACATGGAAGATCGGGGATTCATTTAAGTTGAATCAGTGGAAGTCACAATATGCCCGATTCTTGATTTGCAACGAAAATAGCTAATAGGTTTTGCACGGTCTCTTAATTGATGTGAATTCTACCTTGTTATATGAACTCTGTACAGATATCTACCATATTTTCCCATCTGGCATAGATTGTTTTGGCCGTGGCTCTCCTATATTTTACAAAAGAAGGTTGGTTTGACTGAACAGGATAACAGGGCCTGTACTAGCACAATATTTCGCGGTCCCATACCTTTTCAATCTCCAAAACTCCGCAATGGTGAGGGATCCATTGGAACACAGTACGCTTTTTTAACGATGTGAACAGACTGGACTCACAGCTGTTCGATTCAGAACGAGTAGTTGTAAGTTTCATTATTTCTTTAGAGCTACTATAGCCGACTTCGAGTCTATAAGTATACCCATTTCCTCTATGGCTAATTCGAGGTACCATATTATTGCTACGTTTATTGACTTTAGTTCGGTAACCCATTCTTAAAGCGTCGTTGCATGGTATTTAGTCTGTCAGTTGGTTGTATTCATGTATTCCAACCAGAGAATTTCGTCTTTCGCAACGAGCACTCAATAACAATTCAAAATTTAGTTAACATCTTAGCAGACGGCTTCAACAAACATAATCACATCATAGCTGTAATCGTGGATATAAGTCAAGCATTTGACAATGTATGGCACTGGGACGTAGCCAGAGAGGGGTCCAGTGTTCCAGACTCCTTAAAATGAGAAATTAAATATAAAAGTTATAGTAATAAACAGTACAAGAAATAATAATAAGGAAAGTCACTAGAAAATGTAAATCCTTTAATTATTAGTCACGCGAAATAATACAATTTTTAAGGATTGTTATGAACTATCAGACATTCGTCTTCGCTTTTAGACAGTTTAAAACTTCTACCGTCTTCAATTATCCAACACAAGACCTTTCCTCATCTTCTGTAAATGGCTCACCGCTATGCAATGGTTACACCAGTGAGTAGTTTTAGTGAATCAGGTAAACCAGTGCGTTGCTCAAAATGGACAGATTTGTGATGCGGGAGAAAAGATAATTTGGGGCGGATTTAACAATTTAGGCAGTTTTTCTTGTGTCTAAATTTTGTAATAAAAGGGAAAACTGTCCTTATGATTGAGGACTTGTCCCTTTATCTCCTAAACCTTATGTGTTGTAATAGAGACTTTATATATGTCATTGAGAAACTAAGTTTCTTCCTAAATACTGTCAATTAAGTCATGTTGAAATGATGAAAATATTGCAAACGCACAAGCAAATACAGAGTTCTTGAAACTGTGCTAAAGCAAAATACCTTTTGTGAAATCTGAAATGGAATTCCGCAAAGAAAAAGGATTTACTCTAAGAAATAATGCAATTTTTAGATGCATGCGACAAGAATTTTTATCCAAACATTCGATATTCGATACATATAAAACCGAAAGATCCTTTTCAGCTCTCAAGCGAATAGAACCCTAGAAAGAGAAAGTACATTTTAAACTATTTTATTATTTCTTTTTAATCATTGATTATACAAGGTTCATGTGATAAATATAATGGAGGAATCAATTTTGTAAGGACCCCTCACTTAACATCTTGGCTACGTGTCCTTATGTAGTCCTCTTGTACAAATTAGCCCTCAGTCCACTTCCTCCATTTCACCTAATTCTGTCATATCTCGACAAGAGATGGTTCCAGATTTCCGTTGAAATTATTCTATCGACGTATAACCCTTATAAAGGCTACAACTGTGTAAGTATTACAACTGTCATTGTACCGTTATTGTATCTTCTCTACACTATCTACATCTTGATATACACCGTTAAACTGCGACTCTTTGCCGATAACTTCACTTTCTATTACCAAACTCTCAACTTTTAATATGGGGAAACCGTCATTCAACGTCAGTTGGAAACACTGGAATCGTGATTCATAATGTGGAAAAACAAAGTTAATATAGATAAACTTGAAGCCATACAATTCACTACTACACTTAACATACTTAAAACACAACTCACCCACAGTAAGTTCCCATATCATGGAAAACCCAAATCAGATACCTCGATGTAACGTTGTAGAGTAAATTAAAATTCAAGAAAAACATAAAGAAAATTTTAGCCAAGGCGAGATTTTCGTTTTATCCTGTTATCAGTTGCAAAAGTCCATTACCATTAAACACTGGGCTGACCACTCACAAAACCTACATTCTTCCTATAACGATCTACGCTGCTCCAGCTTGGTATTAACACACATAGTAAGAAGTTCAGTTTCCAAAACTTTATACTTAGAAGCATCACAAACACTTCATGTTATTTTATAGGTGCTACCATATCTCAAGGATTGAATATTCCCACATTCGAGACTTTCGTCCTTAAAGTTGACAAAAACTCTAACATCAAAAGAAGAATGCTCTAAACATACGTATTTGTTATGTACATGACAAATCTTCGTCCTCCGGAAGATCGCAGAAAAGACCTTTCAGTTTGGTGGTTGATCCCACATAACAATAAATAAAATTATTTACAAATATTTACAAATTATATTTTTACGAAGAAAAAATCCAAGGGTTTTTTACCTTGAACATAAACACCCCAATGTTTTAATCAAATGACACTATAAAATGGGAAGTCCTATCTTTGTTCCCCTTTTATCAAATAAAAATTAACTAAATATATATTCATTTAATTTTATTAACTTTAGTCTCAAACAATCAATTTAAATCCACTATAAATTGATTAGTATATGTAATTTTTTGCAGCAAATATTGAATACAGAAGGACTTAATAATAGAGGTCTTGAAGAGTTCTTATCGTTGACTAAAAAGTTGATTCTATTATTCTGCTCCCGATTTACTCTGTTATACATCCTCCGTCTCATATAATATATGTAGATTTTGACAAAGTTTTGGTATGTGATTTAAATCATTTCCAATGGTCCACTTCTAAGGTTTTTTTCAACTCGCTTTTTGTTATTTTGAAGGATAAATTGTCTTCTATTTCAGCATCCACGATCTCCAGGGCAGTTCTTCGTAATATAAAAATATAGATTCTGACACAACGTTGAGTGAGTTTTATGTATGACAAAACCTGTATCTTGTTAGAAAAGGATTACTTGAAAACTTTAAAATAAAGAACTGCAAAATTATTAAAAAGGCTTTTCTTTTGTGTGGTTGTATTTGTCCACATATATGTCAGTAAGAAAGTTTATAGAATGTATGTGTGCCATTTATTTATCATATAATTAGTATATAGTATATTCGTTAAAAAAAATAATGTTGAATTTTTCGTGGAAATATAGGTTATGAGGAGACCACAGAATTATTTTTACATAATGACTATGACAATGTTCACTGCGAAATTATCTATCACAATTTTTCACTTTATGCAGTCGAACTACAAGCTCCAACAGCAAAGTACGTCATCACGAGTGTGTTTAAAACCTTCAATATCGCTTCCCTTTCTATGGTTTAAGTAAACAATACGGTGTTGAGCTTGTTTTACAATTTGATCTCTGAATTGTTTAAGTTTTTAAGCAGCAATTTTATATAATTAAAAAATATTTAAGTTTTAACTCTTTACTAAAAACGCCGCCGTTTACATCATATTAAAACGGTTCGTTTCACAATAATTAATTGCAAAGACACTAAAGGGGTACGTTCCACAATTAATTGCAAACAAACTAAGTGGCACGTTTCACAATTAATTAGAAATAAAAGACAAGATGTAATACTTGGAGTTAAAAATGCAACAGTGGTATTTCTACAAGGAATTAAATGACACGGAATATTCAGAGAATGCAACCTGTATAGGCAGGTTTAATTGTAGAGGAATTAAATCAATTGGCACCTACATTCCTTTCTATTGAACTTTCCCGATTCTATTCAATTATATTATTCATTGGAGTTGTAACGCATTGAAAAGTTTTTTAAATACATTATTATTGGTATTATCGAATGAATAAAAAATAGGATAGAAATAAATTAAAAAAAATTAATAATTACAAAATATAGATGTTATACACACGTAACATTATATATATATATATATATATATATATATTATGCATGTATATTATTATCTATATTATTTTCCAATTATAAAAAAAATTCTATCATATTTTTTATTAGTACATTGCGAAAAATCCTGACGTGAATAGAGCAGCAGTTAAACGATATAAACAGATTCCTTACCCAGATATCCAAACAAACTTCCAGAAGTCAATCAAGAAGCTGTTAGGAGATGCAATAAATAAACCATTGTTTCCGTGCAAAATAAAATCTTTATCAGGAATAAAGTACGACTGCAATACAGATTACAGGAATCACAAAGTTGGTTCAATTGTACAAAAGTCGAATACGAGTGGTGTCAAGCATAAAAGTGGAGAAATAAAACCCTGGTCTATGTTGTAGCAACGGCAAAGTACAACTTTCTCCAATAGAAATGTCTCCTGATCCTCCCCACAGCCTCCTTACTAATGATCATCCCGAGTCTTAGAATTTTAGACACACATTAGGAAGTATAAAGTTGTTTTCAAACGATGTCCTTTGGAACTAATGAGGTAGATGAGGAAATTGTTAACTAAATCTTAAAGTTCATGGGCAGGTTTTCCACAGGATAGGAACTTTCGTGACTTCATCACAATAAAACTCCTCATATTTATAAATATAATTTGTTGGAAAATATTCAAAAGAGGCTGTAATTCGGTTCAATATATTTCCTGTTGTTAGGTCTGGTTAGTTGGACAACTTCAAAAAGTTCTGCATGATCACAATCCGTAATACGAAATTTTAAAACAGCAATTGAGAACACCCAAGAAGTTCAAGAGTTATAATTTGTGATTCAAGAGGACCGAAAACATTCGGCTGAACATAGGGGTCGATATAATGCATCTACGAGTGATGCAGGATTTAAAAAACGGGACGTCATTATTCACAGCAAAGACGCTAAATTAAGGAGAATCATCAACGTAAACTCATCGTGCTTATGATCGTCTTCTTATGTTTTGCCGTAGAAAAGATGGATACTTCATTAGCATTAGCCAGTTTAATCCAAATTCCAAAGCCCCTTTTAAGAAAAAAGGTTCTGCTTCAGACGTATACTTTTACCAAAATATAGAGTATTCACTCAAAAACCTAAATTTAACAATAAGAACGATATGAGAGCAACCATTTAGAAATAGGTTACGGTATCTGTTTAGTCTAAATTGGCCTAATGAATCTGAAAGTTCGTGAGTTCGTATTTGATGACTTTTTTTTCCCATGTGTCCCTTCTCTAGTTTCGCTAGTTATGGCTGGTAGAAGGAGCCACAAGTTTGCATTAAATGAAAAACTTCGTTATAATCAACAGATAAGTGTTACAGATGGAGCAACTTGTATTCGATTAGAGTAAAAAATAACACAATGTTTATCACAAAGATGCCTACAACGTACGGATGTCCAGTTCTATCGAAATTTAACAAATCTCATTGAAGCACACTTGATTATCATTTCTCATAATACGGAAAGTAATAAAATTAAATTCAAGACATATCCATTGCCACAAAGATAGAGATAAAATATAGGTGTTGAAATCATATGAGATAGCTACGATTTATGATACTTATAGTATGACATTGTCTCTAAGGTCGAGGTACTGGGAATATTAAATGGAATAAATTATGAGTTTCTCCATATTTAATACAATATGAAAGTAAACCCCCTGACACACAAGTTTCCTTAGACTTTGTGAAATAGTCTTCCAAAGCAGAGTTGCCAATTTTCCTGTTGCAATAAGAATCCCGGAGTTGTTTTCTATTTACGTATTTTATCACCCTTACTACATATCTAACCCTTGAAAAACTGAATAAAGCAGGCAAGCACTTCAGTACTTTGCTATTCTTTCGAATATTGAGCCATTTTATAGTTCTTTCTTAAGTCGTTTTTATAAATAGCTTTCTTTATAATTTTTCAGTCACATTCATTTTTTAAGCGTGATTACAGTTAAGTCTATAATGAAAATCATTCCAAGCTTTGTTGTTACATAATCTAAAATAATCATCAAAATATAAGTTAAGGCCTAAACAAGATATTATGCTAAAATATAGGAATTTTTGGAAATAATTCCACAGGGGAGACGTTTTTTAAAAGCTTACATTTTAACATTTTCCCGCTAACTTTACTTCAATTGTCTGTCATTTTCCACAAAACTAGTTTTTCTGATAAAAGTAATGTTTAATTTATCTTCACATTTTGAATAACTAGTGATATAGTGAACTACACTTAAAGAAACTTCAATTACCAAATGAATGAAGAAACAATTTTTCTCTAAAACCACTTTATATTGCCAATACAAAACCATTTTAATGATTAAGTCATTAACCTCAGATGTTACATGCATTTAAACCCTACTGACACATCCCTACTGGAGTGTTACATCTACAGTCACAGTTATAGTCCAATATCAGAAAGGTTTAATGTAACAACTGAAGATGAAATGTGTTATACAAAATGATTTTTTGTGGAAAATTGCATTTTTATTCATTTGGTGATTCATATTTTAAGTTGGAAGAGTCTAGGGCTTAAATTAAAACCATTACTCATGAAAATCCATTTAGTGGCTCAGGTTGTCAAACTTTAAAAGAAGCAGAACGTGAAACTTAAAATGGTGAACTCACTTTTCTTTTACTTTCGTACAGCTTTTCAATTAATCTCTTTTCTTATGTATGATATCGTGACTAAATCTAATTAATTACAATCGAATTAATATTAAAACGAGGTAGAAAGTTACAGGAGTTCTGGCCCTAGCTATATATAATGGCAAATTACAAATGTGTGTGTGTGAGAGAGAGAGAGAGAGAGAGAGAGAGAGAGAGAGAGAGAGAGAGAGAGAGAGAGAGAGAGAGAGAGAGAGAGAGAGAGAGAGAGAGAGAGAGAGAGAGAGAGAGAGAGAGAGAGAGAGAGAGAGATTGTAACACCGCCGCGCCACTGTTAACAGTGGGGAACCAACGACTTCTGTTATCCAAAGACATTCCTAAAGATTCATTTTCCTATTTCAACCAGTTCAAAAATTACGCAGGGTTTCCATCTGTTTTGGAACACTCTTTTTAACAGGTACAATTTTAATTTTGTGAAAAGTGGTTTTATCTGTTCTTATTTGATTTTTTTTCTAAATTATTCAATTAAATTGTTTTTGAATTATCAAGATAGAATCAAAATTATTTAGCTTAGCTTCGTAATTTTGTTAAATTTCAAAATAAAACAAAGACAAAAAAAAGTGTTTTATAAAGATTCAATTACAATTTATGAAAATTGGTGTCATTTCACCGTTTACGTAATATACAACAATTATGTTTTGTACATATGTTTTGTGTTGTTTGTTCTATTATTATGCCTGTACACGGCTGTATAAATTCTAGATTTGTTACATTCCATGTTTACAGTTTGCAGCGACAGATTCTGGCATTCATCCAAACAGAAAAACTGCCAAATCACGACGGAAACTCTTGTGACTTTCTAAAATATATGTTTGTTTATTTGTTATAAAATTTGTGTGACGTTTGAGATTTAATATCGCGTACAAGTTCCATCAGGGTAAATTGCAAGTAGGAAACGTCAATATTGTGACATTTATTTTAGATTTATTTCTATTGCAAAATTATTTCATAATTGTTAGTAATTTATCAGAAAATGTTTAACCAATGTTCAAACATAACTGTACTAACTTCTGTAAAACAGTTTGAGAAATATTAAAATTCACAACACAAACCAGTCTTCTTGAGTGCAAATAAAATAATATTACGTTTCGGAAATAATTAAAAAAAGAATAATGGAATACTTTTCATTAAAATGACCTTTAATGCTTTCTTAAAAACTTTATTTTGCACAAATGTACAAATTCAAAATAAAATAAATCTAAATAATTTTGACAATAATTAATCAATCTTCTAAGACGGTAGTCATTTAATATCTGTTTCATTACCACTTTTTAACGTAACTATAATCCAGCTTTTTGTTCAGCTACTAGTATATTTTGTTTAAAATGTTAAACTCTATTTCTCTTATATTTCTGGTACATCGGTTTTTAATTAATCTTTTTTGTTTTCCATGATATCATGACTACAGCTAATTAATTACGAATCTGTAAAAAGTATATTGATTGATGTAGATGGTACAGACAATTAGTGAAACCAATCATCGATAGGTCGGAATAATTCATGAATTATAGATGCTTACATTGTCAGTAAGTACGCGCATGTGTGTATGTATGGGTGGTTTTTATACTCTAATAATCGTAATTTATATAAATTTTTATTCAAATGTGGTTTTCAAAACATTTACTTTTTTCAGTATTTGGTACAATGTCCTAAAATAATTGTCTGCAATATTAAAATTTTATTGCAGTTAAACCAAAAGTGTTTACTGGGATAAAATATATAAAATGTATTGCTAAAACAAAATCTCAACACTTACTTGTGAAACCTATAATTTATTAACAATATATCAAGTAACTAGAATAATGAGAGAATGGTTAGGTATCTGTTATTAGTCGCGGTTTACAATAATATAGGTATTAGGTTTGTCCTAGGGACTAATTGAAGGGGTTACATCAAATTTTCATTAAATAACGATGTACCCCACAGGTACCCCACTTATTTATAAAAATGAACTCCCATATGTTATTAATCAGCGAGAACTAATAACCTATAACACTCAGTACTACAAGTGCTAGTAATTGCAGTTAGAAATACTTAAAAATCTATAAGTTGGTTCCATTCTTTAATATTTGTCTAATAGTATGCTAGGTTTTACTATTAATTGAATCTTTCGGTAACTCTAAAACAATAGTCATGACTGCTGTTTGTAATAGTTGTTGGGGAATTCTTCTTAAAAGTAGATCCTGAATAATACTGAATAGTACAGATGTGACGGTCGAGGCCACTAAAATAAGTTGATCCACAAATAACTTTTATAGGTTAGCCTATTGGCTGAGTGGCACGTTTTAATAATTGTATGGTATTGAGTTTTAGAGACGGAAGTCTAAGTTTACTTTCATTGCTACAGACATGTTACCGAACGGTAATTTCCTTTCATTTACGATTTGGCACTTTTCATTAGGATAAGCTTAAATATTTCACCAACATTTAATATAGATCGAATTTCTTTTAAAGGGGTAGTTTCTGACAGAGTTTTGTGCTGTAGAAGAACATATTCATGAACAATCATAAAATCTATTATTTATGATTTTATGACTGGTTTTTTTCAATTTAATTTATGGAGATTTAATTCAAATTCAAAATTTACAGCAATAATTCAAATTCAACATAAACTATCAAACATATCTGTATAATTTATAAACATTGTTTTTAAATTTTGTCAAAATAAAAATATCAAAACTTGATATTGTGTAAGGGTTACCAAACATTAGTGGAATGGTTGAAAAATCTGGAGACGCTTATTACCATCGATGCCATTATGTCAATGGTTACTGGAGTTTGAGGCGATGATAAAATTAATTGTTATACGGCTTCTGAAGTTGGAGTTGACTCAATGAGAAAACCGTTGGATATAACTTCAAAGTCATAAAATTAAAAACAAAGGATAAAAACTGCCCCTTCTCACTGTAAATGTCAAAGCAGAAATTATTGACGGCATTGATTCTATTAACCCATTAAAAAAATGCATTTCATCAAACTAATAGATTGAAGACTATATGGAGAATAAATAAATTACTTCCCGTTTTCCTTGTTTAACGAATCAAGTATGAGAAAAAACATCAACTCTGCTATTTATGTCCACTAATAAATATAAACCAAAAAATTCTGCTTACGTATTGATGGTGATATGGTGTTCCGTAGAATTTTGTAGTAAGTTAACGAGTCATTTGAATCTATCTGTATCCGTTACGTCAAATGTAGAACAATTTTATGTAGTATCGGAAGGTTTTAATGTCCATTAGCTTAGGAGAATCCCTCTTATGTTCTACAATTACTCTAGGTTTTCCAGACACGCACGTTGTGTTTGTTAACCTTTCCACTAATATGAAACGTTGATTCGTCACAAACAATTAGTCGATCATGCATCCATTGGTTTAGGGATCTTCAAAACGCGATTGGATGTCAATACAGAACGCCAAACGTATCTCCTTATCATCAACACGTAATGTTTGCAACAGCTGTAGCTTGTAAGGTTTCATCTTTAGATGTTTTCTCAAAATCATCCAAACAGTTGTCGGTGGACGTTGACTTTTTTAAGTTGCGCAGGATGGAAGCTTGAGTCTGTTGCACACGATCTCCTTCCAGTGTACCATTAATATAAAAGAATAAGTAATTTATTTCCAATAGTAGTTGTATTGACCACTGTCAAAACTTCACTGGGGTACAAGGTTTTATCAGTGGAGTTTATTTATAGGAACTATTGCTAATAAACACAAGTTGTAAAGTTTACTACAATTTATTAATTTTTCTCACTTTGAAATGACACTTATTCAATATACACAACCGACACGTAAAAATAAAAATAAAAGAAACAACTTCAGTCACTTTTAAGGGATCTTCGAAGAATCGAGAACTTGTGCGTGTTCACGTGAACCTTCAAAACTAATGAAGGTGCACACAAAGCAGGAAGAGGCTTCCGTCCAGCATGACATCGGTCGATATAATCCCAAAGAAACGCGTTACCTACCCCCACCTCGGGGGATCCCCCAAACATGTTATTGAACCAGATCAAATCCGTCATTTTACTTTGGCGTATTAAGAAAACGAAAAGAAATTTATTTTTAAATTATTGAAGTTATAGGCCCACATGGTACACCAGCGATGGCCTTCCAGTACTTTTTGATTTGCACAAACAACCTGTATTTTTGAATTTCTTGTGCTAATCATAAATAGACTGCTTACGTGGTGGGAGTTTTTGAAGCGCACCCTAAAACTGCGTTGCACTAAAGTAACTGATTGAGTTTTCACTAGTTCAAGCACACACAAAGCCTTCTCAACGCTACTATTACCTATTTTTAAATAAACAAAATCAAGAGTTGTCTTGCAGCAATGCTCCAACAATCAGCTGTTAAAATAAAACTTTAGTTTATTAGCTGCTCAGTAATGCCAACATGACATGTTTAAATTACCAAACACCTTGGGCCAATTCGACTGTTTTGACTAAACAAATCCCTGTTAAAAGAATGTTAGATGTGCGCGAGGGGCCCAAACTTCGAAGGGGTATTGTAACCCAACCCAAAAAGCTCTTAGACACTAATTTTGGGTGGAGGTAGGCCTTGAAGATAAATTACGATCCACGTTGAATAAATAAAAAACTTCCTCGTTGATTGTTAAACGCTAAAGGCGGTGGAGCGCCCAATACTCCAAGGTAGGCAACTTATCATACTTAAGTCCCATGTGATGCTGATATCATAATTTATATTATTCATAATTTATATTATCAGTAATAATTGGATTATTACTAATAATATGGTCAACATATTCAAAAAATTGTTCTCCTTATCTAAACCCAAGTAAAATAATAATAAACTATTTATGCTAAAGACCGTAGGTGCTTGGTGGTACATTTTAATAATTAAAACAAACACTTCATTCATCTAAACTACCTTGACGAAGCAGTAACTAGCGAAACCATGGTCGTTAAATTTTAAATAAAGTTGTGGTTTATACTAAAAAGTGTTTGTTTTAATCGTTAAAATTATAATAACTCAATTCTTACAGTCCGGATGAAAGTATATAATAAGCGCCAGTCAAGTGGGTATACAAAATAACAACTAAACAATATTATAAGAAAAACCCAGTGACATAACGTATCATCTGTATTTTTCATATTTATTGATACGTTTTACACTTAAAAATAAATTTCAGGAAATTATTGAACGAAGTCAGTTTATAGGAATTTTAAGAGTCTTTCTTCTTACCTGTAGATCATGAATTATTATATTATAGCTCATTTAGTGGATCTCGGCGAACCAAGGTCGAAATCATTACTTCTGTGAAAAAAACTGTCTCTTGAAAATGAACCGAGTAAATAAAAAATTAAAGATATCTTTGTTTTAAAAAAGAAAGTCATTACAACTCAATCAATAAGTTTTAAAATATCAAATAATGTAATGGCTATTGGATTTGACTGTAACAATATATAAGTTGTACAGTTGTTATTTTGTTCTAAAAAAACGCTTTGTAATCATCATGATTACCGACTGGGATAAAGCATATATGAAATCTAGCCAACTGTTAAAGGAACGTTAAAGAACATTAAATTATAGTTATATTTATTATATATTCAATAAAACTCTTTGCCTTTTATTGACATCAATTATACCTATCATAACGTTAGTCCTATAAATCATAAACATCATTTGCATTTACATAGTCTTAACACATGTTTTAGTGATAATGGGATCAAATTCAGAATATAAAATGTTATTTTCATTTGAATAATAATAGAATGATTGCTGGGTTTTTAATACAATTTAAAAACAATAAGACAAATTAAATTAAGAGTTTTTGTAACTGTAATGGAACAATAAAAGGAATTGTATTTTAATAGTAAGATATAAATTTATCTAGAACGGATTTTAAAAGAAATAAATCATTATTGGGTCAAAATAAAAACTTCGGCGTTTACCCACTGATTTTAAACTTTAGATGTTTAAAGTTTTATTGAACTTAACATCAGAATGGATGGAGGCAGGATCGTAAGGGTGTTAGTTGGGGAATGCTTTCATCTCACTACGGTTCCAAACATAGCACTTGTGCAAAGTTTTAATTGGGAAACTCAAAGATGAAAAATAACAATTCCTTGTTGAACAAACAAAATGTTTACATTAGCAGAAATAAAGAAATAACTAAATTAACTCAACATTTTTGTTATTATTTTATTTTGAAAGATTTACACTGTAATTTATAAAATTTTTCTCCTTGGACAACCTCGTTTATAACGTGACTTTATTTATTATTTTTAATTTAAATACATTTATTTATTTTTAAATATACAAGCACGCACATGTATATAATTCAATATACATATGTGTATGTAATTTTATATGCGTTTAAAGGATATGTATGTTTTCTGTGTATAATGTTTTACATCTAGAACTGTATTTACACTTTGCATCATACACTCTGCGTGCTTAATTCAGAGTTTATGTTCCAATAAAGTGTATGTATAAATGTAGTCCTGTCAAATAAAGACATTATTTCCAAGGCTCCTGTACACAAAGATATGTGACTAATTAGTTATCCTTATAGTGGGTCAGAATCCAATCCTAATAAAAGTTTTAAAATTTATAACACTATATTAAAATCTACAACTTATAATATATGCGATGATGGTGGAAGACGGGCCATGCAGTTAAACAGCTTGTTGAAGAGGCTGAGGAACTTATAGAAGGACAATTATTTACGTAAGGTCAAAAAATAAGTAAAACTTTTTAGACTATACGAAAGGAGGTAACACATCTAGATGATAAATTAAATTTTGACATAGACTATCGGTATAGAAGGAACGGTCATACAATTAAAAAAGGCATTAAGTATCGTATCACTAACAAATTTATTTACAGTAACATCAAAATTTTAATACCTACAATTACATTACTTGTAGTTTACATTTCCTTGAACTATAGATATTCGGAAGGAGTTTAGAGTGTAAAATAGATATTTTCCAAATAATAACTGTGGAAAATGGGATTATTGATTTAACTTAGCCAAATTTCAAATCCACATTATACCATGCCTTAGTCAACCAAATTACCGTCATTTTCATCGTCAACGTCAACGTTATTATGTTAATGTCATAATATTCGACATTAAAATAATAACATAATAATGTCATTATCGTTATTTTCATTGTCATCGGTGTCGTTGTGGTAACTTCAATCACCTTCATAACAATGTAGTTGTAGTCATCAACATGAGTGTCGTCGTTGTCATAACCTTCACAACCATCTAAGTCAACTATTTTATCGACATTGTCATAGGTAACCTAATAGTACTCAACTTCATTAGCATCATAGCCAGGGCCGTCGTCGTCTTTGTAAATTAGTCGTTGATAATTTCATAACATTTGAAGTCAACAATATTATCGTTATTTTCATTGTCATCGATGTCGTTGTAGTTGTAGGTGTCGTTGTCACCGAGATAACAACGTTGTCGTAGTAGTCGAAATCGATATCATGGTTCTTGTTAATTCACCACCATTGTAGTCAACATTTTTATCGAAAATGTTAACCTCTTAGTAGTCAACTTAATCACTATCATAGGCGGTATTTCTAGCATCATCGTTGTTATCATCGTCATCATTGGTATCACTATAGCCAACTTCATCACCATCATAGTCAACGACATCGTTAATTAATGAATTAAAAACTCAATTACCAACCAAATGTTAACAATAAACAACAATTAGTTTATTAACAGATTTAGCTAGCAAAATATCTACGTTACAACACAAATATTGACACTGAAATCTAATTTTACAAACGAAAAGCCGAAGTGATTGATGATGACAGTAATTGAGACTTTGACAGCGATATTCTTTGTTGCGTCGACGAATTATGGAGTCATTGATCTTGATTGAAGTTACCAGATTTCCATCTGCGTATTCACGAGCATTGGAACCGTTATGCAGTATGGTGAAGCAGTAACCGTGCACACATTTCAACATAAAAGTAATATGTATTATCAAAAAGACTATGCAGACTTGGCCAGACTATGCAGACTTGGCCATACTATGGCAAACTATGGAATTGTTTTTGCCATATTATTTTATTTGCTCGTATATTATATTTATACGTAGTTAAAATACGTTATTAATAATCAAACATTAAGCTACACTAATTTCCAAGTTGTTTTGTTTATATTATAGTTGTATACAGTTATACACAGTAAAAACACTTTGTAATAACGATGTGATTGCCTTAAAATAAATATCGTCCTTAATATTAAATACAGTTGAAATAAGTTAGAATTATAATTTGTTCCTATAATTATAGCCATAATACTACCCCTTAACTTTTCTAGTAATTCCAGGAATGGCAAGCTGCCAGACCTTTGTACAGTTTATGACTGACCGAATTGGTATAGTTAGGTTTTACCTAGTTTCCTGTTTTTTAACCCTTTCCTGTTTATATGCCATGTTTTCTAAATTCCCTATCGCCTAAGTCACACCAAATACAACCCTCTACGCCCTCATTTAATTAATACATTAACACCCTCCATAATTGTAGTAACAACAAAGTCATAATTTCACTGAACAGATTATTTATAATTGTAGTGACGTTGAAATTTTGTACAATTATAATTTCTGTTTGGCGCCAGTTTTAGATATCAGAATTAAACTGATTGTGTTAAGTTGTTTTTGTGTTTGTTAATTGCCTCTGCACCTACAACATGGCTACACCTATTTTTAAGATACAGAAATCAATAATTTCGTCTAAAACCCACAAGTTACACTGTGTATATCTCACGTTTTGAAAAAAGAAAATTACATGTCACAGACTACATATTATTCAAATTTAATGTTTAATTAATTTTTTACATTAACAATGTCTTTAGTTTTTACAACGTTTTTATAGAGGATCTCATAGGGGCCTATTTTAAAATTTTAGAAGTAAAAGTCAAAGTGTAAAGGCTTGAACCAAGAAAATGTAAATTTACAAAAAACCCTATTTATTGCTATGTTTCAATAATATTAAGAAATATTTCTGTTGCAAATTAAATTTATTTTGGTGAATTTGGATGGACTTAACGAAAATTCCTCTTATTTCGCTTATTGTTTTGTTTCTTCAATGAGTGGTTTTCCACTATAGTGGACAGAAACATCCTAATAACAGGATATATACTGAATTTGGAAACAATATTAACTAGTCATTGAACGATAATAGTATTTCTATTATAAGCACATATACAATAATTTGTGTGGATACCAATATTTACAATTAGGACAAGACAGTTTCTAAACATTAATATCAGTGATAGTTATCATAAATTTAAAATTTTCAGAAAACCTACTTATACAGATACAGTTATACCTGCTGATTCTAACCATCCTATCAGCCATAAACATGCTGCTTTTCACAGCATGGTACATAGACTTATTAGTATACCTCTTTCACCTAATGACTTTTATGATGAACTGAATGTCGTTAAACAAATTGCTGTTAATAATAAGTATGAGGTTAGTTTAATAGATAATATTTTAAGAAAAAAGTTAAAGCGTAGAGCTGAAAATTTAGTCCACTCTTCCCATAACGAGAACATTGAAATAGTTAGATATTGTAAATTATCTTATATCAACAGAACTAGTTATAAAATCAGTAACCTTATTTCTACTAAATGTAATCGTAAAGTTGCCTTTTATTGTTCAAAAAATCTAGGTAAAATGTTGGTTAATAATAAAGATAAAAAAGAAATGTTAGAAAATAGTGGAGTTTATAAAATATCTTGTCAAGATTGTGACTCTGAGTACATAGGTCAAACAGGTAGATCTATAAAAGTTAGAATTAAAGAACATGTAAATAGCTGGAAACATGGCTATAGAAACTCTAACTTTGCTAACCACCTTTTGGACTCGGGTCATAGTTTTGATCCGAAATTGAATGTTAAACTCTTACATATAGAAAATAAAAGCAATAGATTAAATAATTTAGAATGTTTAGAAATAAATAGATCTATTTCACTTAGGCCTATTCTCAACTTAAATGACCAAATTGTATTAAATTCGTCACCTCTTCTAAAACCCATCCGTACCATAGTTCATTAACCTTTTTCTACCTGCCAGGTCATCCCCCTACCCTTTTCCCGATTTCTCTATTGTATTTCAGTTTCCTGTACTTATGTTTGAATAGTTGTCTATACCTGTAAATTATCAGTAGCCCGTCGATGCCGCAAGGCGAAACAATTGTAGCTCATTTATACTAATAAATATTTGAAACTTTAAGCTTTTGCTTTATTTTATCCTTGAAGATAGTTTCTAATTATTATTTGTAATGTTATCACTGTTTAACACAGAAATGATGATTATTACAAGTGTTTACATATTTAAAACTTACTATTATTTTCAAACCTCCGTTTTAATCAGAAGATTCATTAAAAACTTATAGAACTAAAGTTAAATGTGGAACCCATTTATTGTATTGCAGGGTTTTTAAAATTTTTTTCTCTAAAATATAATGTTATGCCTCTAATTTTACTGAAAATGTCGTTAAAATCGATTTGGTGAATCGTCAATAAAAAAATAAAAAATAAAATTTACAACAAACAAAATATGTGGGACAAAGTCGTGAGATTTTGTCAATAGTCAAATCGACTTAAACAATTTGTAAAAATAGGTACGGGTTTCTTTAATATTTCTTGATCTTTTCTAACACTAGCCAATAAAACTTTCAACCTCAAGTTTTCCCAACAAGTGACAATTTGTGCTGTGATTTATTCTGAAACAATAAATTAATTAGTATAGCTTGAATTATTTTATAGAATTTAGTACTCCAGGACAATGGTATATGATGTAACAACAAATGTACAACAAATATTTTGTGATTTTCGCTTTATGGATTTGTGTTGTTATTTATGTGCTGTATTATTATTTAATGTTGTTGGTGTAACAAGTTACTCTTTTTATCACGAATTATAGAAGAAAAAAAAATTAAAAAACCGTTATAATAAGAATATAATTTTATACGGTTATAGCATGCTAGGTGTGTAATAACAACATTGTAAAAGTAAAACTGAAGGATTACTTGCATTTAAAAACATCTGGGTGGAGGTACTGCAAATGGAGGTTCCTATATTTAAAACAAAATTAACTTTACTAGTAAAATAAAATGAATTTGGAGCAAATTACCTTGCGCGACTAACTGTAGGTGAAGACAACTCAGGTAAAGATCAACTTAGATTTATGATTTCAGTTTTGAAAATGATTGGAGAGTTTAAATAATTTTCAGTAAGTTTAATATAGCTAGTTTTACCACATCTATTACAAATTAAGAAATAAATGTTTGCTCTATACAGCAAGTTAAATATTACCATTGTTTTGAATTAAAACTTATTAAGTCATCTCCAACAATTCGCAGAAAGAACAGAGATGGCATAATGCCAGCTCTCTAGCTAGAAACATCCCCTAATGTAGAATCGATTCTGCGTGCAGTTTATGAACCAACCTACCCCACGCAGCTTTGCTCTTAGTAGCAAGGTTTGAGGAGATGCATTTTTTGTTTTGTTTACCGCAATGCGATTATAAATTCGATTGTATCGTAATTATTATAAATTACTATAATAATATTGTTCATTCTTATTTTAAGTTTTGAAAACGTATGAAATGACATATTTTTAAATATTTCATACACATAGAAAATAAAGTGTAAGCCTTGACTTTTATTGAGTTTTCATAATATCTATGTTTTATATACGTTTAAATAAATTAATGTATATAACGGATGTTGGATATCCCATGAAGTAGATTTGAATTGAAAATAAATAAATAAATCAGTTGTCTATAAAGTTGTCTCATGATATAATGTTAAGTTAATGTTCAGGCCTTTGAGGCTATTTTATATACAATTTCTCATTTATTTCATATAGGTAAAATTTCAATTGTAAATTATCAGCAAAGATAATAAAACTTCGCAAAAACTACATCCTTTTTGACGACCAGATTGCCTCTTATGATTATTGGACATCAAAAATATATTTTCATTTTTAAGTCTACATAACTAGTGCAATATAATGCCATCAGTAGTCCTGAATTTAAACTCTAGTTCCTTTACTTGAAAGGCACGATAACCGTATACAAAGCTTTTTGTCCTGCCTAATCAATTTGATATCATTCCAATTTCTTTTTGAATCGAATTAAAAAACCGTAACTGCCATGTTTATACTAGTTCAATAATTTGGTACACGGAATTATTGTATATTAAATGTTTGACTAAAACTTAGATGATTTGACATCAGGATTTTAATGTTACTAGTTCACGTCAATTGGAATTATTAAAGGAAACAAATGTTGGTATTGTTTTGACATAATGTGCTTCATTGATTGACTGCTTCATCATAATTCTCAGCACAAATTGTCTCTTGTAGCAAAAACCTGAAGTGGCAAGTTTTGTGTGTTAGTTTTATTTAAAAAATGGATAAATAAATAGTATCTTGTCTATTTTTAAAAATTTACTAATGGCAAAATCTTATGACGTTGACCCATTTTTTTGGCTAGTGAATCGATTAGCCTTTAAATTTGCCTTAAATTATATTTCGAACAACATATAGAGAAAATAATCAAAAAAACCTGCAATATAATAAATTAGTTTCATATTTACCTTCAGTTTATAAATGAGTACTCAGTTTTAAACGAGGTTTTAAAATAGCAGAAACTTTTAAATATATAAATATTTCTATTAACCATCCTTCCTGTAAAAAAATCATGTTATTATTTATATTGAAGTTACAGTTGAGTTTTGTATTATTATACTAAGTTTCATTTTAAACATCCCAATACTAGTTACAGAAAATTATTTCATTTTTATCATACCTGAAAAGAGATAATTTGAAAAAAGATAAACTATAATTTATTTTTAAATCGGGAATTTGTAATATAAATTTCTTAAAAAAAAAAAAAAAAACTGCACCAGATAAAGTTAAGATGAAGGGTAATCAAATTATATAATAACGAGAGATTTATATTCACGCCTTCTTTCTCTCTCTTCCTTGTTCTCAAAATCATAAATCTTTATTGTAGAGACACATGTTTTAAAGTAAAATTCCTTTTTAATTTACATACAGTAATCAATGATGAAATTACAGTTCATTTTTTAATCTCAATTTAAAATTGCAATAATTAGTAAAGAGGTGTTTTTCCCAAAGGTTAGAGTCGCTTCAACAAATTCTACAAAACTTTTTGTTATTATTATAAAAAACGACGGTTTAACTCTCTACAATAATTAAACTGCAAGCTAATTTATTTACGAAAACTAAAAATAAATATTGAGCTTTACTTGTGAGATAATATTGGATAGAATAAAACTCGAAAAAAAAATTATAAAAATAGATCTCACAAAAATTACGTTTCCTAATCAAATGCGTTTCAACGACACAGTCTCTTTCCTCAGTGATACATGAGCTACGATAACTGAACTATAACAACTGAGTTTAGTTTAGTTATTCTAGCTCATGTATCACTGATATGGCGACTTTGTCGTTGAAACGTGTTTGATTAATTAAGTAAACATAATTTTTGTGTGATCTTGTGTTCGAGTTTTATTCTATCTACGAAAACTGAAAAAAAAAGTTTTCAAAATTCCCTTCACTATTAAAGAGGGTGGGGGTCGAAAGCAGATACATTACGTTAATTTAAAAATAAGAAACTTCAAAATAATATACTTATTAACGAAATAGGTTTAAACTTCAATACCAATAACTTCCGCATGTTATAATCAGATGCCGTGTTCTTGAATTTTAATTTAATTTATATAATAATTTTTTTCTTCGAAATATTTAAAAAGCAAGATCACCACTAAACGAAGGCATTAAGTTATAGGTCATTTTTGTTATACTCGTGAATTCTTCCTAAAAATTCAAAAGTAACTATCTTGTCCTAATTGTAATGATTTGTATCCATTGGATTTATTATTCATGGGTACTGATTTATAGATGATTATAATATGAACACTATTTCACACGGTGACCAGTTAAATATTGTTTCAATATTCAGTATACTTTCTGTTATTAACGTGTTTCTGCCCATTATAGGGTAAAAAAATTGAAGAAACAAAACTATAAGTTTATGAGGAATTGTTCTTAGACATATCCAAATATGCCTCAATAATTATCATTTTCAACAGAAATATTTCTTAAGAAAATTTAAACTTAGCAACCAACAGGAGTTTTCGTAAATTTACATTTTCCTGATTCAGGACTATTTATTTATATTTTTTCCCAATAATATTTTTTAATGTATATAGTTTCGAGATCCTTTTTAAAAGCACTACAAAAAATCCTCATTCTCATTGTAAGCATTTAATTAACAATAAATTTAAGCAATAAGAAGCCTGTGACCAGTAATTTTCTTTTTTCAAAACGTGAGATACACCCAGTGAAACTTGTGGGTTAAAAATGAAATAATTGATTTCTGTGTTTTAAAAATAGGTGTAGCCAGTTTGTAGGAACCCACAAACAAAAAAAAAACAACCATTTAACAAACAAAAAACAACCAAACACAATCAGTCCTAGTTCTGATATCTAAAACACCTATTAATCTGTTCAGTAAAATTATGATTTTTTTTTTGTTACTACAATTATGGAGGGTGTTTTTGTATTAATTAAATTTGGGCGGAGATTGTTGTATTTGCTGGGACTTAGGAGAGAGGGTGTTGAATTTAGTAAACATGTCATATAAAATGTCAGGAAAATGTTATAAAACAGAAACTAGGTAAAACCTAAATAAACCAATTCGGTCAGTCATAAACTGCACAAAGGTCCTGGCAGCTTGCCATTTCAGGAAGTACTGGAAAAGTTACATTATGGTTTTAATTATAGGAAATAAGTATAATAATTGTAACTTACATAAACTATATCTAAAATAAGGGTGATATTTATTTTAAGACAAATACATAATTATTAATAAAGTGATTTCACTGTAATATAACTATAATACGAATAAAATATATGGAAATGAGTGTAGATTAAATGTGTAATTACTAATAATGTGATGTAACTAGTATGTATTACTATAAAATAAATGAAGTAGATTGGAAATAAGTGTAACTTAAATGTATAATTATTAATAAAGTGTTTTAATTGTATATAATTATAATATAAATAAAATAACTTGGAAATTAGTGTAGCTTAAATGTATAATAATTATTAAGTTTTTTAATAAGTTTTTTATTACACTTTTATATAAGTATAATATAAAAGAAGTAAGTTGGAAATAAGTGTAGCTTAAATGTATAATTATTATGTGTTCTAAATACGTAAAAATAACTTTCCAATAAGCGTAACTTAAATGTGCCATTATTAATAAAGTGTATTATTAATAAATAAATTAAACTATGTATAACTCTAATATAAATAAAATGATTTGACAATAAGTAGATGAAAATACATAGACAATAATATAATTTAGAAAGCAGCACTAATTGTATTAGGTTAAGGACATTTTTCTACGAATATTTAAAGAAATTATAAATTTCATAAACATGGATTTAAACTCTCCTCCTTCTCTTATCAGTTATAAAACAAGAACATCAATCAATACTGGTATGGACGACAGCACCTTTTGGTCCGATATTTCTGTTTGGAGTAACGATTTAGAAATAATTTTCGAAAGATGTACTACTTACTCTATTCAACAGCAAAATTTTCAAAGCTTATATTTCTGAACGTAATACGTGCTAATATATATAATTACTATAGTTCAAGTACGATAGGAGCTCTTGACAGTTAAAAAGCATACATTTCTCAATAATATTACTGTTAATATTAATATTTTTATAAAGTTAGTTGTCTAACCATATGTATTCTACGATGTTTATAACAATTTTGTAAAATAGATTGATCCATGGTAGTCTACCCCCATATTTAATCAAATCTATTGAATGCTAATAGTCGCCGTCGATTTTTCATTAAATCAATAATACCCACTTAGGATTTTACTTGCCAGCAAAGTACACACACTACTGAAATCATTATTAAATTTATAGTAGTCTCTTCATTTGTTGGCCTCTGTTCACTGCGGATTTCACTTTACGCGTTTTAAAATTAATCCAGAAAATGTAAATCTAATAATTAACATGTTGTAAAATTTCTTTAAAATATTGAATTTACAAGAGTTGGGAAAAATAGTAATAGTTATTAACAATATGAAGATTAACAAGACAATATTTTTTTATAGGATTCCAAACAAAAAGTTTGTTAAATTTAAAAAATTAACCAGTCTTTTTCGTCAACAAAATATATCTATCGATCTTTTTTTCGTTATGTTAGAACCATTTACACCAGCATCCTATAAATATATTATTAAATTAATTAAGTAATTAGTGGTTCAACATTTTAAACAATTAAAATTTTTAATTTTTTACATAATATTTAATATTTTTCACATTAAAAATAATTATTCACCCCAATTTATTCTTCATAATTTATCTCTTGGAATCATAAAAAGTAATTTGTAACTTCGTTACGGCTTTAATTTATCGTTATCAAAAGTAAAGGGCATAAGACAAAAGTACAGGGCATAAGGCAAAAGTAAAGGGCATAAGACAAAAGTACAGGGCATAAGGCAAAAGTAAAGGGCATAAGACAAAAATACAGGCCATAAGAAAAAAGTAAAGGGCATAAGACAGAAGTAAAGGGCATAAGACAAAAGTAAAGGGCATAAGACAAAAGTACAGGTCATAAGACAAAAGTAAAGGGCATAAAACAAAAGTAAAGGGCATAAGACAAAAGTACAGGGCTTAAGACAAACATACAGGGCATAAGACAAAGGTAAAGAGCATAGGACAAAAGTACAAGGCATAAGACAAAAGTAAAGTGTATAAGACAAAAATACAAGGGCATAAGAAAAAAGTAAAGAGCATAAGACAGACAGAAGTAAAGGGCATAAGACAAAAGTAAAGGGCATAAGACAAAAATACAGGGCATAAGACAAAAGTAAAAGGCATAAGGACAACCGGACCTTAAATGTATCATAAAGACGTGAAATTTGTAATCGAGTTATTTTGTGTATCCAAGTATTCAGAAACATTCAATGTTAAGTTTAAAAATGTATGGTCATTGTAAATAGTTTTACCAATACTTTATGAGTAGTAAGAAATAAACACACTAATTTTTTAAATTATTTTTTTAAATATTTTAATTCTGATTTTCATAGTTTAATTCTTAATGTAATGGTACCAAAATCAAATTTTCTAGAACAAAAAAAAATTTATCTCAAGAAGTAATTCGACCGACATTGGGCGCTTAATAAAAATTGAAATATTACATATAAGAGGGGTGAAAACTAAAAGGTTCTGTATTTATGAAGCCTGACAAACAAAAAAGAAGGAGCATCAGTTTGGAGGTGTTGTCAAACTTCTGTGTTAGAGTAATGCAAGTTCAGAGCCTTTGAAAACTAATCAATGTTATCTTGTATAAAGCTGTAATAAATGTAAAACAGACTCTTACAATTTGGTTCCTGGTTATCTTGTGAAATCAAACAAAATTTTTTTTTAATTTTGACCTTTTTAAAAATTGGCAGTCATATTTAATTTGTTTACCCATGTTTAGAGATTTACCTACAACACATTAAATGTGTTAAAAAAAGTCACATTTTAATTAGTCTAAAATTAACTAACCTTAAACATCTACGATAAAAAACTGTTTTTCAGAGAAAAAAAATCGTCCTACTCCTGAGAAATCGTATATTTAACAGGTGAAACTAAAAAAAAAAGAAAAAGAGCGACAGTTAAAACACCTGACAAACAAAGAGGAATGTTGATTAAGAGGTAAATAAAACTCGTTTATTTATGTAGTATGGTAAACTGTCTTATGTTATAAAATAAATTTAACAGTTGCAAAAAAGACAGTAATAATAATTACTCACGGACCTTCAGTTTTGACTAATCTTTTCCTTGTATTACTTCCGAAAAAGTTATTTATAAAATGATTTTCGTCTGTAGTCGTCTATACCTTGGAACTTATCGTCTACAGAATTTAGTATATCTGGGTATTGAGTGAATTTGTCATATGTTTTAGACTTCGACTCATGTGTACACATAACTTTAAAATTATAAAGCAAACGGACTTTCCGTTTTTGAGACAATGTAAAACATAAATACCAAAAGATGGACGAATTGACAAACAGGCGTAACAATAATTATTGTATTAAGGGAGTACGGGCTTGACAATCACCAGAGATTCTCTTAGCAGGATCTACATATTCTTCATTTTACTTTTGGTAAGATCCTCTCTTTAATATTTCCTTTCAGGTCTTTTTTTATCGACTCTTGTCCTTTCCAATAGTCAAAATATTAGAGCAACAAAGGAATGAGGATCTTTATTTTATATTTGTTTCTTTCTTTTGTTATACAAAGTTGTCCAAACAATTGGATACCAATCACAAATTTACGTAAAATCGTGTATTATTTAACGACAAAACTCTGTTTTACATACACGGAGAAGTAAATAGATAAACGTGCAATACTGATAAAAAACCTATTCGCATAGATACCCAAAGATCAGGGGGCAGCTAAATTGATTTTATAATGTCGAATATGTTGCACACATATTTTTGTTCCATTTCATTTTAAGATAATGCGACTGGCGATTCATATTCGACTATGTTAGGTAATCAGTTAATACGTAAGATTGTCTCACTAGAGGAAGGAAGTCCCGAATGTTTTTAGCAAGCGCACCACCCCACTATGAATTTTCATTGAAAAACTTTTTTTACTTAATTTTATAAAATGGTTGGACGTCGTGTGCGCTTGGATTTGTTAACTTTTCGGTCCCCTTATTTTAGTCGGCTCAATTTATCTTTTTAGGGTATGTTAAAATTAAAAGCAAAGGTGTATGAGGCGAAAATATGAAACATGGATCAACTCAAACAAATGATAATTGAGGCCAGACACAATGCAGCATCGTTTCATCGTATTCACAATAACTTTGCTTTCCGCATAAAGCAAATGCACAGTGAACAGTGGAAATCGCTTTGAACACCTCTTTTAAAAACATTTCTGCTAATTTTGTTTCTTTTATGTAATTTAATAACGATATTGTTTCATTTCATCAGGTATAAAAACAATATTATAACATTATTGTTTTCCTTGAGTCCTGTAAATAAATTGCCATTTCATTTCTAAAATGTTAAATGCGGGAAATGTTTTTAATAATACGTATAATTGCAAATATTTTCATTGGTTGGTCTGAATTGTATGTTTGAGGTAAATATTCAAACTGCCTTAAACGGAGACACCATTTTGTTTATTTTCGTTGTACAAATAGAACTAGAAGGCAAGCAAATAGAATGAATTTATAAACAAAATTAAGTTAAGACTTTGCGAGAAATATTTACAGCCCTACAAAACCAAGAAACCGACTACTTTGTAACAGATTAGATTTCCACTAAATGTAAACTGAATAAAAGGGTCGTATAGGTACGTTTGCGAGATCGTTCTGTAGATAAATGTTGAATATTTGATTATTCTAACCTCAAAAGGTTGACTTGGGGAATCGTGCCGTCAACACATGGCGCTGAAACTCGTTGGATAAACAAAATTAAACGAAAAACCCAGAAAACGATAACTTTGTAATGGATTTTTTATCCTAAAAAAAAAAAAAAAAAATTAAAAGGTAAATAACGCGTGTCTGCAGTGGTTGAAATGGAGAAGAAGAATAATGAATATTTAATTTTAAAATTAGACAAGAACCGGTCTAACCTTAAAGTGCGTGTATTTAAGGGCAGTCTGAAATTATTAATTTATAGTGGGCCTTTCCTGTCACCATACCTTAGGTAGGAATCGAACACACAACCTTCGGTGCCAGTCCTTGATCAAGGAACTGACGCCTAAAGTAAGCTTGGGTATACTTTAGTCAATACTGTGTAGTTGTCAGATTGCCTATCCTACCCCGTAGTTAACAACGAAAAAGCGGCAGCATTTCTCTCTTTTGTTTCAATTTTTGGAATTTACTTTATAATAATATGAGTTGTTTATTTTAATATATACTCGTTATATAATGTGAGATATAATGAGGGTTATGTGACAAGAGTCAAAATTATTAAACTATTTATGCTAGAGACCGTAGGTACTTGGTGGTATTCCATTTTAAATAAAATTAAAACAACAAATTTTTTAGTATCAACCACAATGTTTTAATAGAAACTTGCCGACCATGGTTTCGCTAGTTAAAGCATTGTCAAGGACTTATACAAGAAACCATGGTCGGCAAGTTTCTATTAAAACATTGTGGCTGATACTAAAAAATTTGTTGTTTTAATTTTAGTCAAAATTATTGTATATTTAAAGCTTAAAGTATAACATAACATGTTTAAAGACAATGTAACGCCTCGACGTTGACCGTGTTTAAAAATAAAACAGAGCAGGTTCTGAGCTTGGAAAATATCAGACATAAAGAACGGTTTTAAATAGAAAGCTAGTGGTTCTGTATCAAGAGGATGAAGACCAAGAAAACCCTAATTATAGTCCTGTACAGTATTAAAATGTAAGTTGTCTAACTTAATTACAATTATTTTTGTTATTTTGAATTTTCTGAAAAACTACTTTTTTAAGTTTAGATATCTCAAAAACCATTTAAAGATATATTTACCAAATTTTTATTTCAACTAATTGACAACTCAGTTAACCCTACTCTTCACTATATCAATTCGCAATAACCTTGTTTCTACTAGAAGGACTGGATTTATAATGTTTTCGTAACTATTTTCTGAGTCTAATACAAACCAAATATACAAAATCAACAAGCACATTATAACAGAAAATATTTTAGTTTTATAAATTGCTCGCTAACTTTAATTTATGTGTATATCTTTTGTACTTTGTATTTTGTTTATTGTAGCTACAGTTTTCCTCAAATTTGATTAATATCACTTTAATCAAAACTAATCTTACGATAAACAATCTTTCGTGTAAGCGTCAATGAGTGATTTTTGCTTTTACTTTTTTAAGTGGAAAAATTAGAATTTCCAAAGAATATTATACTTAAAATATAGTTACGTATAAAAGTGCATGAGAAAAATTATCTACTTTTGTTTCTTGGGAGTAACCTATATTATTCAACTAAGTAACTATTTCTACATTGGAATCTCTGATAAACAAAAAAATTGCACAAACTTTCTCACTTGAACGTTTGCAAAGAAGCCCAACTCTATGTCTTTGAATACAATAAATAAATTTTGTTTTTATGTTGTCGAGTTTTTCAATTACAGTGTTTTCACGACAATAGAACTTTAAATTAAGAAAAATCTTTTGCTGTGTTATTGTTACAGAGTTTCAAATACGAGAGTTATATTTGTACGTTATGTGTAGCTGTCGAGAGATATTTTCAAGCAAATTTAACAAAATTCACTAAATATAAAATCGCTTAATTGGTGACCTTACTAGTTTGTCAATCGAAATAAATGTGGGTTTTTAATTTAAAAAAACGAGATTGAATATTTTTATAAACACCTTAACCCGTATAATGTATGCTGGCTAAATACAAAATGTAAAGACCATGTCCAGACGCTTCAACCACATTTGAAAAGGTCACCTCATTGTGGAAGTTTACTGAAATGTATCAAACATTATCTTTACAATATGAAATTACATTATTATAAATAATATCCTATTTAGTTTTCTGCAGTAATTCTAGACGTTCCTACAGCTGTTTCGTCAAGCTCAACACAAACTCTACAACATTAAACTGACCTGCTTGGGTTATGAAATATTGATTATTGAAATATCTTCCACATGTATAATAATAACAAAGTTAAGGGTTGATGTTCGTGTACATTTACAAACGCTCTCAAGTTTCCTCTAGTTTAGTATAATCATGTTTAGTTACAATATCATGAAAACGTTTGTTAACCAAAAATATTGTAAGTTTTTTTTTTACTGACGCTTTACTCAAGCTCTTTTATCTTGTCGGATTTCCTTTAAATTTGTTTATAAATATTAGAATTTATATAACAAAAGGTTTTTGGATTACGTAAAAAATAAAATAAATAATGTTTTTGCTATTTTTCAGTAATTGAAAAATGCGTATAAACTATATATTTTTGGCGACAAGGTATACGTGTTTTGCATTATTGCTATTGATAAATGTCCATTATATTGACATTTACATCATTTACACGTCATATGGTGTCAATATGTGCAGTGCAATCCAGTAAGTGGTATCGGAATTTAAACACAACAGCTCTTTTATTTTCAAAACCATCTTAACGTACCTTGGACTATTCTTTTGAAAACTCACTTTATCTTAAACTCTATGTTCCGACCAAAACAAATTTTTAAGAATTGTTCAATTTGGTACATAGAAACAATTTGGTACTTTCAGATTTTAGAGTTATTTGTTCATATTATTCATATAGATTGTTATTACGTCCAATGATTTATATAGAGAGCAAACTTTGCATAAGTTTGATGTAATTATAGTCTGATAATGTATTATTATTACAATGCTTTTCCTGATATCGTTCTATATACCACATACAAGCGATATAAGGTCTCCTCAACTCATCTTCTCTATAATAAACAGAAGAGATTACCTTCTACTTTTGTCAGTATTAGTATTGCATATATAAAGGGGTTTAAAAATTGTCTTTTCAATTATTTGGTGCTTCTCCTAAATGTAATCAATCCACAGAACTATAGTTTTCTGTTTACGTATTTATATAATTTTATAATTTTGTAATTGTTATCTCACAGTGACTAGTTCAATATTGTGTACGAATTCAGATTATGTCTTGTAATAGAAAGTTTTTATTTGTTGTTTTCCGTCAAAAATGGTATGTTTACTAAGTCAGGAAACAATTTCAGACATCGTGGTATGTATTTAGATTTAGCATTCATTGAAAAAACAAAACAAAACAGCAAGTCTGGAATGTTAGGAAGGAATTTGGTTAGGCCTATTCAAATTGAATTCTAGAATTTATTTTGTCAACGTAACATACCTTAACAAATTAAATTAAATGACAACAAATAGGGTTTTAGTCATTTAAGATTTTGTTGATTTTATCTTTTATTCTAACTTTTAACTTTCATTCTTCTAAAATCTTAAATTTAATACAGTTATGGTAACCGCTTTTCAGGTTGTAAAATAACAATGATATACAAAGTTGAAAGGTTTTAAGTGTATAAGATGTATTTACCATGAAGATGAACCTAAAATTAATTTCAACTTTACGTCGTCTGGCACTTGCAATTTTCTTCTTTTTTTAAAAGATATACCCAGTGTCACTAAAGAGTTCAAGACAAATTGATTGATACCTGAATTATCAGTCAGTGCAGCAATGTTGGTATTATAAATGACGAGCAAACAGACATAACACCCAAACACAACAGTATAGATAGTTTTGATTTCTAAGACTGGCGCCAACCCAGTTCATAATTGCATGAAATTTCAGAGTTGCCCCATCTATAATTAGCCTGTTTTTGAAATTATGACATTGTTGTTTACATTATAATGGTGGGTGTTTTAGTGTTAATTGAATGGGGATGGAGAGGGTTGTACTTGTTAGATTTGGAAGAGGGTGAGTTGAATATAGTAAACAAGATTAATAAACAGGAATATGTCCAAAAACAAAAAACTAGTAAAAAGTATAAGTCATAACATGCCCCGGGGGTTTGATATTTCGCCATTTCTGCATGTTTTACGAAATTTGTGTATTAACATTATAGTTTCAATTAAATAAAAACTGTTAAAACAAAATCATCGTTATTATTAAAATGTTTTACGTGGTGTATAAAACAATATGAATATTTTAATTTGAAGTTAAACTCACCATTATAGAAGAGTAATTTTCATTTCGTGTATATATTTATTGACGGTAATATAAATAAAGATCAGTACAAAGGCTAAGTTAAAGAATATATTTTCTTTATCAGTTAGGCTACAAATGACATACACAAGACTTTAAACATTACCTTTCCTTATAAGCTATAAAACAAGGGCATCAAACAGCTGTATAATATTCCTGATACAAACTTTATCTCGTCCTTTCAGTATACAATGCCTAAAATAACAGCATTTCCGGGAGATATATTTTTCCTAATTACCACAACATTTCTTAAGCTTATCAACTATATTTCAGAATAATTATCATTTTATGTAAATCAAAACTTACTCCCTATATTTACAAGAAGTGGATGTTGCTTGTAAAGACTGTTTCACTAGTACATAATATAGCATAATCACAAAAGATTGCTTGACACAATTTTTAATTGTGAAACATACTGTTTCTTAATTCCTATGACCGTGTAAAAGTGTATTATATATATATATATATATATATATATATATATATATATATGTGTGTGTGTGTGTGTGTGTGTGTTTGTTACTAACTCTATTTCTCCCACTTCCTATGTAGATTAAAATATACTTACAATTAATATATCTCTCTCTCTCCTTGCCTTTAATAGGCCTAAGTTCTAGGTCGATAACTACATAAAATATGGACCAGGGAAATATAGAGGGTACTATCAATATATATTGTATATTTATGTATAGAAATTACACATATAATTAATTTAAAACCAGCAGGCTACTCTAAAAGTTATGCGTGTACAAGAATAAATCGTGATTGAACGGAGAATCTCTTTTAATTGAAAATAATATCAAGATTTGAATAAAAATTTTCATGGCTGAATATTTCGTTTTAACATTAAATATGTATTATCCAAAGTGACAAACACTAATTGTAAAAATATCATATTGATAAATGAATATAAATATAAATAAATATATGAATTATTGAAATCACTAAATTTGTCCCTTTGAAAAAAGTTTATAAGTGAATCAAAAATACTTGCATTATCCTTCTGACTTTCAGAAAAACATTCTGAAAATAATAAAATGCAACTCAACTAAGGTATCATATATATATATATATATATATATATATATATATATATATATATATATATATATATATATATTCAATACAACAAAGTATGTTCATGATCTACAAAATTTACCTATTTCAAAATTGAACGGGTAGAAAGTATAGCCTTCTATTAGGTTTCCTACAAAAAATACCCCTTCAAGGTTTCCTATAGCAACTAAGCATCCTGCGTTTAATTTAAACACAGATTGAATCCTAAGATAGTTAAATAAAAATTATTGATAATATATCAAATTTTAAATTTAGACCATAAAATTTGAAGAAAATATGTAGAAAATAAATTAACAGGTAAAAATTGTGTTAGTGTTTACTAACAAAATTATACATATAATAAATATAGTATTGTAAAAGAAAAAATAAGCCCATTTAAAATCCAGCTGTATTTGAACACCCTTGGTACCTGACTGTTTTCAATTAATGTTTTAGGAAAATAAGGAAACGTGATATTTATTTTTAACTTAACTTGGAGATAATGCTATAGTTTGTGCAAACAGTTGATCATATAAAGTTTGGCCAATAAGTATGCGTCGTTCCTCCTCTAAAAATACGACATAAGTAGAACATAATGTTCAACATATGGTTGCCAATTATTAGCAATCCTATTAAAAATATTAATTAAATAAAATTTAGAGTTCATTCACTTGTTTATGAACATGTATTATATATATATATATATATATATATATATATATATATATATAAAATTATATCTGCAATCAATCAAAGTATTTTTTTTTTTTAAATAGCCAACTTTTTCCTTTTACACAAATTTCTCAAAATATGATTTATAATAATAATTACAATAAATGTTAATCTTTAACTCATTCACATAAATAGTTTAATATAACGTACATATCATTTTGCTTAACATTCATAAACGTATATATATGATAAATTTACCTTAATATAAGGAAATTAAGATTTGCATTAACATAAAATAACCGTCGTTTAAAAAAGCCGCAATCAACATTTTGGGAATGTTTTGAAAGATTAAGGGGATGTGTGACAGTGGTCAAACAATGATGTTTTGATGCGAAAAATTATTTTCATCCGATATTTTTATAATACATATTATATTTTGTAATGGTGTGAGAAATTGACTAATCAAATTTAGTTTTTAAATGGGTTTTATTACATAAACGAATATATCAACTCAAAGATAAATAAATATACAATAATGGATAAGGCCGATAAGGGAAATTTAATTTTAGATATTGAGATACTTAAAATACTAACTACAGACTACAGTTGTAGAAGAAAAAAAGTTTGGCAGTGAACTAAGTGAACAGATAAATTACTTAATTCAGTTGTAGTCATCAGAAATGTCACGTGATTCAGATGTGTTTACTTCAGAGAAGTTTCCGTCAGGTTCGGTTGTCTTCAGTAGATTTACCACCTCTTTGGGATTGTATCCCTGTTATTGTCTTTTTCTAAAACTGCTTATAATAGGATCGGAAGACACAAGCAGCATGTTGACGAGGTACTCCATTGCCTTTCCTCTGGAAGTCCTCATTTAGACCTGTAATATCTGCTGATAATTTAGCGTTCTAGAAAAACCGTATTTCTGTAATTTGTCGATCCGAACCTGGACTTTGGGACGTCTACTATCAACCCCCCATTCCCTGCACAAAAATTAGTTACTTTCTTATTGAGTGTCAATTTTGCAGAATCGCTTAAATATTCTACCTCTATCTATATTGATGGTAGCCGCTATGTATTTATTTAATCCGTTCGGCCTGTGAGAATGCTATTTGTTTATTCCACCATATATTAAATAGGTCAATCCGAAGAATGGCATCTGTAAAAAAGATATTCAATATAAAGGGGGAAAACGGGCAATTAAATCTTATAAAATGTTTTGAATAAATCGTAGGAGAACGCACCAACATAATTATAATTTATAACCAATACTGCTCAATCAAAAAAGTTATTGATTAATAAACGTACATTTTATGCTAAAAAGTTTCAATTGTGTTTGATTTTTGTATAGTAATATTATTTGAATTATAGAACATAACCAGTAATCTTATTAGTAAAAAGAAAGGTACGTTCCATTACTATTAGTAGTCGTAGCTCATGTGGAGTAGTTCGGCTGTGACGTCGACCGGCGGACACGAAACAGCCGCTCGCTCGGAAAGGTGGAAAACTTTGATTCGCGCTTCTCAAATAAACTGTGTTCTAACGTACTTCGAAATAAGATAAAAATTTGAAATTTAGCATAAGTAAATAGTATTAGTTGTGGACGCCAACGGTGCTATTCAAAACATGAACAACAATTCTTTTATATTTTAAAAATAAATTTAAATTTGAGATTTATATATGAGTTTGAAAACATGACATTAAAAAGTTACTCTACAGGATTTCTTTTTTATTTGTAGGCCAGAGACTATGGCAAAGCGGAAAAGTTGCAGCTGTACAATTATCTTTTTGGAAATATATTTTTTTTGAAAAAAAAAAATAGCTGCAGTAGTTTGGTAATGCAGTTCATATGAGCTAGTATTTACAGGCTGGCGTAAAACCGCCCTAAGCCGGACCGGAGCTTTGAACTTCTAGGCTCACTTCATCATCGTTTAACTTATTATCGTAGAAAATATGCAAACAACTAAGTTAAGATGAAAACTTTCCGACTATGTACCAGCCTGTAGTTTATGTTGTTTTTGAATACTGCAACTATTATTTCTCCTTGGGTATTGATTTGATATATTTTGGCTATTTTGAAGTGTGTATGTTTTTCTTTGAAATATTGTTTTAGTCAATTTTTATTTTTGATTTTTAAAGAGTGAACTTCCGCCTTTATCGAAGCTACCTCTTTTTTCATAGCTTTGTTTTGGTTCACTGTTTCTTTTAGAAACTTTTAAAAATTCCCCCTTCATTTGTACAAATACCCTCTGTATTATTACAACTATTTGGTGAAAGTTCTGCACAAGACTTCTTGGGACTTAAATGTTCAATTCTGTGAATGGCCTATACACGGATAGCCCTATTTTTTCTGCCGTTATTCCCTGTCAACATCCTCAGGATTAGTTTTAGGGACGCTACTAAGAGGTTAATTTACAGAAGGAACAGCATATGGCTTCAAAATTTTCTTTTGCGGAAAACTGAGTAGTCTATTTTTAATTCATCTCCTTATCAGAAGACACAAATTCTGGCCTGATCAAAATAATTTACATTATCTTCTCGTTTACATTTTATTAACCATGTTTTACAACGGTCCGCATCTTTTGGAAATACGTGGTACACAATGTTTAAACCTAATTTTCGAGTCTTTCAAGAGTAATTGTGACAAATAGCAACTGCACAACTTATAATTTCAAACGGGAGCTTAAACAATACGGTCATATATAAACATTACCTTTTATAAACAAAACAAAAACACAAATAAATAACGAAAAACATCACACATTTGGTCGGGATGAAATCAGTAGCACTTTGAGAGAAAACACTGGGAAACGCATACACCTGTTTGCTTGAAGGTTCAGAGAGCACTGACAGTGAGTGACAGCTCCTGTAGTCTTATTATATCAGTGGGAAACACGTAATATAAAAATCACCACGTTTTCTCAGAAAGAAGGAAGTCAACCGGATAAGGGAGGGGGCAGACGTATACAGTATCATACGGCACAGCGCACGCGGCCCTCACAGAGTCTGCGCCGAGATCAAAGAAACGGTATAAGTCGCCGACTATAAGTCCCGCTCTGGGCCGGCAGATACTAACCAGTCTGCGTAACATACTAAGTGAAGGGCGACAAAACGGAGGCACCCCGAGCGGTGAGTGCGTTGTCGTTTACACGTTCCTGGAACTCTTAAGAATAATAAAAACTACAATGAAACTTATATATTCCCTTTCTGCATGAGTTGCCTCGTCCAATGGTATAAATATATTTTTGTTTAAATTTATGTATAATTTTTATTAATGAAAAGTTTAAGCGAATAAACGTTTTGAAGTGTGTAGCTGTCTCAATACATTTGTAACATGTACAAATAAACCTTTTTAATATAGATTAATCTGGTATTAAGCGGGCTATACACGGTCAGTTCGGTGTGTTCACTTCTAACTGAACGCAACAATCGCCTCCACACGCTCACTTCTGTGTGCCAGTTCGACCTGCCGTGAACGCTATTAAATGCGTTGAGGCCGTGTGTTTATTTATGTTTTTATGATACATGTTTATTACGTTTGACCGTGTGTAGACCACTCTGTGTTCGATCATGTATTCAGACGAGGAATTATTAATTCTGTGTAGTGCAGTGGCATGTGTTATAGTTAAAAGAAGAAAGCGCAGAATCAAGCGCAATATATGGGTTAAGGAGTGGCTTTCAAAACGAGCTAAATACTCACATATTAACATTTTGGATGAGCTGCGATTGATGAGGATACATATTTGGACTTATTATCTCGTGTTTCTCCTCTGATTAAGAAACAAGATACAAACATGCGAACAGCAATAACGCCCCATGAGCGCCTTACAGCAATCCTCCGTTATTTAGCAACGGGAAGGTCATTGGAAGACTTGACATTTTCAACCATAATTTCGCCACAAGCACTGGGAAAAATTATAGAAGAGACCGGCAAAGCCCTGTTAAAAGTGTTAAAGAAGGAATTCTGTAAGGTAAGTTATCAAAGTACCATACACACGCTCACTTCGGACTGCCATCAGTTAGATGTGTCACGCCGAAATGATGAATTTTCATCATTCCATCAGTTCAGTTTTTTAGTGTGAGCTCACATCAATTTTGCATACACACCGAAGTGACACACCAAACTGACCGTGTGTAGCCCGCTTTAAGAATTGAAGCTGTATTTTTTAAACAAATTTTCTAACGATTTGGTATATGGTGAGATACAAAATGTTTTCAAGACAGCATTGATTGTCCTCCCCTCATCCCGCGCGCCATCAATCTCCGGATATAATGCGCGAAAATATAGCCCTTGTTATATAGTGCTGGTTTAAACTACCGTCCAGGAACAAATAACTGTGCCGCACCACTCACGCTCAAGTCTCAACTAGCTCTGCTGGGTCAGTCAGCCAGAATTATACAGGACTGAACATGTTCCGCCATTATTGTAATGATTATAAATTCAACAGAGGTTGATAATAGCAATGACTACATAAATACTATAAGACACGACATAGGATAGGGAAATAGCCTACGCTTTACGGGTGCTGTTCGTCACAAGTTTGACACACAGCTATCAGAAAGCGCTAGCAGCAGGTGCTTGACTGTACGCATCCTACTTGGTTGAGACTGTACAACTGTTGACCTCTCTCTCACAAACCTTCTCACTTACTTCCGTCAGCATAGTCAGTGTTGTCAGTTCGTGCGCTGAGATAAGCGATTCTCGACCTTCCCTCGCATCTCTGGTCCCATATGTGGCATCAGTGCGTTTTCTCTTACCCGCCTGAAACATTGTTTGACCGTAGAGCCACCTAGCGCCAGTCACATCAACTTCAGATTGGTCACATCAACGCCACCTAGCGGGTATTGGTCAACTCAAGAATAAGCGTAGAATATTTAACATGGCCATGTCGTGTCTTATAGTATTTATGTAGTAGTTGATAATAGGTTTCTGTTTAGTAGGGGAAAAAAAAATTTTAAGTTCCTAACTATAATTATTTTTACTTTTTCTCACCCAATTGTAATGAAATGACCACTGTGCGTCGTTAGCAATGGAATGTGTTTTAATTTTTAATCTATTTAATGTGCAGCTACTAAGACTCTTTATTACAAAAAAATACTACCAATGGTAATCCTCAATGTCCCCGTTAACATGTTGTACATGCAGCTCTAGGATTTGACAGTCAAATCTATTAAATATAAAACGTTAATAAAGTTATAACCAAAAAGTTTTTAAATACCTGCACATTTTTTTGTATTTAACCTAAAACAACCTAAATATATATCTGACTATTAGAAATTCACTTTGTAAATAATAAATCCAGCAAATATATTGGGAAGACTATGATCTTTGTGTCTCTACGTATTTGTGTCTCTATGATCTTTAATTCTATTATGAAATCCAATGTTGAATTTTGTGAAATGTTTGGAGAAATGTCAGGGGAAAAAAACAATGTTTTCACTAAAATAGTAATGTCAAAGACTACTAACTTAAGATTATTTGTTATATATTTCACAGCTACGAAGTCAATCTGGTACGACCCACTAAACAGTCGTTACGTGGGGAATGTTTTCAAACATTTACAGTTCCGAGACCTGAAGCAAAGTATGTGAATTATGTTTAATACATAAAGTGCTCTAAGGACTATAGAGACGGGCCGCCATCACGAAATCAGCTGTTTGGTGTTGAGTAAAACACGGATGGTGTTTAGTAATTCTAATGTTACCATACTTGAAGGTTATAATGTCATCAACACACCTACTTATTAAAGTTTTTCTGCCTAAAAAATTTAATCCTTGTCTACAAAACGTTTTTGATTGATTCATTCACATCAGCATTTTCAAATGAAGGTATTTTTTAAAAGATCGTGCTTTGCCAGGATTCCTAATGTAGGTTATATTGCCTCAATTACAGCCGTTGGAAAAGGTTTTACGTTCTTGTAGGCTGTTCCCTGAGCTTGTGATTTTCTATACGAGCACCAAATGTCTGAAGGTGATGGACGTAGTTGGTGTGTTGGTTCACCATCAGTTGAGCCCTTGTAAAAGCAAATTACCTAAACAGCCCTTACCATTTTATACTGGCTTTTCCTTAATAGGATTGTAACTTGTCAATAACCTTATCAGTTAGTAGTCCGAATTTCCTATTGGATTTACCAGTGGTTTTTCAAATACGTCTTTCTTCAGTTTTTTCAAACGGCTACTCATTCTATTCTAGATATGACCTAGACATTCCAATTTCTCCACAGTTGTGATACTATATGGTTTACTCTGTACTACAGAAATATATGATGAAAAATCCCCATCACCGAATGATTTCACATAACGACCATCTCGAGTCACCAATCAGTGCTTATATAGTACAACTTCAGCAACTCTCTCCATTCCTCCGCTTGACCCTTCATAGTTTTTTTTTACAGTGTTCTCTATGAGCAGCTTTCTTTATTGGCTAAAACTGCCTAGATCCAAATTTATTTTGCTTTGGTATTGTTTTTGACTGCAACACAATAGATTAAATCATTAAAGAGTCACACCACATTCAACACAATATTAAATAACCTCGAAATAATTATTTTTAAAAGAATACATAGCAATCACCTGTCAGTTACATAGCAGCAGAGGTGTACCAACATCTATTCTTTAAAATAAAAAAATATCAACTCAGTACTTGAAGTGAATGTTCTATAGTCAGTGTACGAAAATAATATTAGATTGATGTAACTATGAGGAAAATAGCTCCACAGCACCAACAGTGTATTTAAATATTAAATATATATATATATATATATATATATATAATATATATATATATATATATATATATAATATATATAAAAACCATGGTAATTCTACGTTTTTGGTATCAAATTGTTCACAAAACTTCATGATTTAACTAAGAGCAAACAAATTAAATCATAACCATATTACGAGAATTACAAGATTTATAGTCGTTACACTCTTTGAAACACCGTATATCATTCTAAATTTTTATTATTATTTTTTTTTTTTACGCAGAACGCAAAAGTACAACAAACTTATCAAGTAATTTATCTTTCGCAATATTCTTCCCAATAAACCAGTAGCTCGTGAAATTTCTTCCAGGATCTGTACTCATCAGACAGATCCACTCGACGTTGACACAATAAGTCACAAGGTTTTGTCCTCTTCAGTCTGCGCTGATCCTGACTAACGCTGAGGAGCGGCAACACTTTTACATTTATATGGGTCGATAGTCTCTTGTTATGCTTTATGGCGCGTGTTTTATTCTCTTCTATAACCGTAGGAATTCTCAAGTCACGATGAATGTTATCGTTCCTCACATACCAAGGTGCATTGCAGATGCTGCGCGGTACTTTATTTTGGAAGGTTTATATCAACTTGATATTTGTTTTCTAGGTACAACCTCACAGTTGTATTCCATAAGACCAGACAGGTTTAATTACTTGCTTACATAATAGCAAATTATTATGCAAAGAAAGCTGTGAGTGTCTTCCCACCAACCATTGCATCTTCTTGAATTTGACGTTTAATTCCTTCTTTTTTTTACATTTTCTTTACATCTAACTTTTGCATCCAAGGTCATGCCGAGGTATTTTGCTAAGTTTTCATATGGAATTCTCTGTGAGTTGATGGTAATTGCGGTTGGGACAATTTTAAGGTTCGTAAAATCAACATTTACTGACTTGCCCTCAAAAAAATAATTTGATCCTCCATTTCTTTGTCCACCGAACAATCTCATCAATAGAGTTTTGTAACTTATTGTTTGCGGTTCCACGTTCTTATCAACCGCCATTACAGCTGTATCGTCAGCAAATGTAGCTGTTATGATATTCTCCAACTCTGGCATGTCCCGCGTGTAAAGTAAGTACAGTAACGGGCCCACAACCCTTCCCTGGGGTACTCCAGCATGTATATCTTTGAGCTCAGAGTATTCATCTTCTACTTTAACCCTGAAGTGCCGTCCTTCTAGATAAGACTTTAATATTAGAGACCATTCATAGCTGAGTGTGTTGTACAGTTTATATTGGAGCCCTTGGTGCCATACTTTATCAAAAGCCTGCGTTACACCTAAGAAGACACTTGAACAAACTTGCTTGTCTTCAAAGGACTTTTCAATTATATTGACGATCCTATGAACCTGGTCAATGGTTGAGTGTTTCCTTCTAAAACCAAATTGATGGTCGGGAATCAACTATCATTCTCCAATGATTTGGAAAAAGTCTCTTAATTAGGAGTTTCTTAAATATTTTCGAAGTTACCGGTAATAAGGAGATTGGAGCGGGCTTGCCAGGCTTTGGAATCATAATCACCTCTCCTACCTTCCACTGACTTGGCACATATTTTATTCTAATAGCTGCATTGATTTTCTGTAGAAATTTCTTCACCGCTGTTTCAGACAGTTATTTTATTATCTTACCTGTTATAATATCATATTCTGGAGCCTTTTTTACATTCAGAAATAGCTAAAGGTGGTGTCTCAAAGCGACCTTTACGTCAATCAAACAACTTGGGTGGTTTACAGTAAATCTATCTATCTAATAATAAGCTGTCTATTAACATTGCGAATACTTTTATTTTATTTCATGTTTTGAAAGTCATTTAAAAGGTAATATTATACTTGGTATGGTGCCTCGTTAACACTGATCCCTAACGTTTGTCGGTTACTCAGAAGTTATAATCCTAAACATTTAGGGCACGGGGTAATGTCTCTTGTTGTCGGAGTCATATGTAAGTCTCTAAAAGCTCGACAAAAATGTACTTGTTGACATCTCTCCAAAAAATACCGATTAATGAATTAACACGAATAAAATCGGCCATGAACCTGTTATAAAAACATAATAACTCAAAATCAGCTCTACCAATTTCCTTCCAATTTCAATGAAATGTTAAAATAATGTTCCAAGCCCAAGAGCGAAATCGGAAATTTACCTTTCGGGACAAAATACCAAAACATAGAAATGAATGTTAACCACAGTCATTATAAGTTCGATTTTAATCAAATACGATTTATTCCGTGTAAGCGATTATATCACAAGCGAAGGAAGTTTAGGTCTTTTTAAATATTATAAATATTTTGTCAAAGACAGTGTACATGACTGATTTTCATATTTTGTTTGAAAATTGTCGAACTGAAATTCTAGTGAAGAATAGTTTTGGGGTAAGTGAGAAAGTTTGTGAAATGTTATTGGGCCCTTTACAATAGATGAAAATATCTGTTTTTAATAACCTCTTAATTTGACAACTTCAACAATGAAGTCATATTTCAAAAGTATAAATTGCCGTATCCATGGATATAGTTTAATATTATAAAGCTTTCTAAAACCTTAAAATTTGGCTCAATTTAAATTTGTTCCTGTTGTGTCTAAATTTAAACGATTATATGTAATTGTAATTAAATCTAATGTGTACGGAAATTACTCCGCAATCAAAAATTAATACAGGTAAACTTGTAAATTAAATACACGATGTTCAACTTAGTAGACTAAGGGCTCGAATAACTGAGCTTCCAGTAGCAAATAAACTAATAAGTCACCTACTAAAAATTACTCATAGTCTCCATCCAACAGCAAATAAACTCATTGGCACCGTACTAAAAATTACTGATAGTCTCCGACAGGAAATTAACTGATTGGCATCGTACTAAAAATTACTGATAGTCTTCGACAAGAAATTAACTGATTGGCATCGTACTAAAAATTACTAATAGTCTCCGACAGGAAATTAACTGATTGGCATCGTACTAAAAATTACTGATAGTCTCCGACAGGAAATTAACTGATTGGCATCGTACTAAAAATTACTGATAGTCTCCGACAGGAAATTAACTGATTGGCATCGTTCTAAAAATTACTGATAGTCTCCGACAGGAAATTAACTGATTGGCATCGTACTAAAAATTACTGATAGTCTCCGACAAGAAATTAACTGATTGGCAACGTACTAAAAATTACTGATAGTCTCCGACAAGAAATTAACTGATTGGCAACGTACTAAAAATTACTGATAGTCTCCAACTGGAAATTAACTCATTTATCATCGTACTAAAAATTACTGATAGTCTCCAACTGGAAATTAACTCATTGGCATCGTACTAAAAATTACTGATAGTCTCCAACAGGAAATTAACTCATTTATCATCGTACTAAAAATTACTGATAGTCTCCAACTGGAAATTAACTCATTTATCATCACACTAAAAATTACTGATAGTCTCCAACAGGAAATTAACTCATTGGCATCGTACTAAAAATTACTGATAGTCTCCAACTGGAAATTAACTCATTGGCATCGTACTAAAAATTACTGATAGTCTCCAACAGGAAATTAACTCATTTATCATCGTACTAAAAATTACTGATAGTCTCCAACTGGAAATTAACTCATTGACATCGTACTAAAAATTACTGATAGTCTCCAACTGGAAATTAACTCATTGGCATCGTACTAAAAATTACTGATAGTCTCCAACTGGAAATTAACTCATTGGCATCGTACTAAAAATTACTGATAGTCTCCAACTGGAAATTAACTCATTGACATCGTACTAAAAATTACTGATAGTCTCCAACTGGAAATTAACTCATTGGCATCGTACTAAAAATTACTGATAGTCTCCAACTGGAAATTAACTCATTGACATCGTACTAAAAATTACTGATAGTCTCCAACTGGAAATTAACTCATTGGCATCGTACTAAAAATTACTGATAGTCTCCAACTGGAAATTAACTCATTGACATCGTACTAAAAATTACTGATAGTCTCCAACTGGAAATTAACTCATTGGCATCGTACTAAAAATTACTGATAGTCTCCAACTGGAAATTAACTCATTGGCATCGTACTAAAAATTACTGATAGTCTCCAACAGGAAATTAACTCATTGGCATCGTACTAAAAATTACTGATAGTCTCCAACTGGAAATTAACTCATTGGCATCGTACTAAAAATTACTGATAGTCTCCAACTGGAAATTAACTCATTGGCATCGTACTAAAAATTACTGATAGTCTCCAACTGGAAATTAACTCATTGACATCGTACTAAAAATTACTGATAGTCTCCAACTGGAAATTAACTCATTGGCATCGTACTAAAAATTACTGATAGTCTCCAACTGGAAATTAACTCATTGGCATCGTACTAAAAATTACTGATAGTCTCCAACTGGAAATTAACTCATTGGCATCGTACTAAAAATTACTGATAGTCTCCAACTGGAAATTAACTCATTGGCATCGTACTAAAAATTACTGATAGTCTCCAACTGGAAATTAACTCATTGACATCGTACTAAAAATTACTGATAGTCTCCAACTGGAAATTAACTCATTGGCATCGTACTAAAAATTACTGATAGTCTCCAACTGGAAATTAACTCATTGGCATCGTACTAAAAATTACTGATAGTCTCCAACTGGAAATTAACTCATTGACATCGTACTAAAAATTACTGATAGTCTCCAACTGGAAATTAACTCATTGGCATCGTACTAAAAATTACTGATAGTCTCCAACTGGAAATTAACTCATTGGCATCGTACTAAAAATTACTGATAGTCTCCAACTGGAAATTAACTCATTGACATCGTACTAAAAATTACTGATAGTCTCCAACTGGAAATTAACTCATTGGCATCGTACTAAAAATTACTGATAGTCTCCAACTGGAAATTAACTCATTGGCATCGTACTAAAAATTACTGATAGTCTCCAACTGGAAATTAACTCATTGGCATCGTACTAAAAATTACTGATAGTCTCCAACTGGAAATTAACTCATTGACATCGTACTAAAAATTACTGATAGTCTCCAACTGGAAATTAACTCATTGGCATCGTACTAAAAATTACTGATAGTCTCCAACTGGAAATTAACTCATTGGCATCGTACTAAAAATTACTGATAGTCTCCAACAGGAAATTAACTCATTGGCATCGTACTAAAAATTACTGATAGTCTCCAACTGGAAATTAACTCATTGGCATCGTACTAAAAATTACTGATAGTCTCCAACAGGAAATTAACTCATTTATCATCGTACTAAAAATTACTGATAGTCTCCAACTGGAAATTAACTCATTGACATCGTACTAAAAATTACTGATAGTCTCCAACAGGAAATTAACTCATTGACATCGTACTAAAAATTACTGATAGTCTCCAACTGGAAATTAACTCATTGGCATCGTACTAAAAATTACTGATAGTCTCCAACAGGAAATTAACTCATTTATCATCGTACTAAAAATTACTGATAGTCTCCAACTGGAAATATACTCATTTATCATCACACTAAAAATTACTGATAGTCTCCAACAGGAAATTAACTGACTGGCATCGTACTAAAAATTACTGATAGTCTCCAACAGGAAATTAACTCATTTATCATCGTACTAAAAATTACTGATAGTCTCCAACTGGAAATTAACTCATTTATCATCACACTAAAAATTACTGATAGTCTCCAACAGGAAATTAACTGACTGGCATCGTACTAAAAATTACTGATAGTCTCCAACAGGAAATTAACTCATTGGCATCGTACTAAAAATTACTGATAGTCTCCAACAGGAAATTAACTCATTGGCATCGTACTAAAAATTACTGATAGTCTCCGACAAGAAATTAACTGATTGGCAACGTACTAAAAATTACTGATAGTCTCCAACTGGAAATTAACTCATTTATCATCGTACTAAAAATTACTGATAGTCTCCAACTGGAAATTAACTCATTTATCATCACACTAAAAATTACTGATAGTCTCCAACAGGAAATTAACTGACTGGCATCGTACTAAAAATTACTGATAGTCTCCAACAGGAAATTAACTCATTGGCATCGTACTAAAAATTACTGATAGTCTCCAACAGGAAATTAACTCATTGGCATCGTACTAAAAATTACTGATAGTCTCCGACAGGAAATTAACTGATTGGCATCGTTCTAAAAATTACTGATAGTCTGCAACAGGAAATTAACTGATTTTCATCGTACTAAAAATTACTGATAGTCTCTAACAGGAAATTAACTCATTGGCATCGTACTAAAAATTACTGATAGTCTCCGACAGGAAATAAACTCATTGGCATCGTACTAAAAATTACTGATTGTCTCCGACAGGAAATTAACTCATTGGCATCGTACTAAAAATTACTCATAGTCTCCGACAGGAAGTTTACTCGTTGGCATCGTACTAAAAATTACTGATAGTCTCCGACAGGAAATTAACTCATTGACATCGTACTAAAAATTACTGATAGTCTCCGACAGGAAATTAACTCATTGGCATCGTACTAAAAATTACTGATAGTCTCCAACAGGAAATAAACTCATTGGCATAGTACTAAAATTACTGATAGCCTCCAACGGCAAATAAACCAGAAATTATAATTTGTGATCAGTATTTCAATAAATTTTTATTTGTCTTAGATTTATAATTGTTTTGTTTATTTGTTATTACTAATTCATTAAGTTCTGTAGAAAGAAACAAACATTTTGAATGTTGTAATAATATAAGCGGTGCAATAATACTTAACGTCAACAAAAATATAATTTTGGTAGGCGTTAATCTAAAATTTTCGTCATCTCTTAAAAAATACTTTAAAAAAGAGCTAAATATATTCTGAGCTTAAAAGAGTATTTGGTTCATATCGAGCTTTTGAGGCAGTTTAAAAAAAAAATTATATTGATGGGTAAACAAAAAAATCGATGTCAAGTTTTTAATGGATGTACCATTTGAGGCCTCTTGTGTCCAATAAAATCATTTTTAATAATGTCCGTCTATAGAGTGTACAGTGCTCTACAGCCCGGGTGGAATGATTTTAATAAAATTTGGTATGTGAGCAGTAGTATTTGATTGTATTCAGCCTTTAAGGCATTCTTTAAGTTCGGAAATCTCTCTCTTGTATTAAAAGTTATTATAATACAATCGCTGCATAAACTACCATTAATTACTTGAGGTACTCTATAATTGATTTTAGTATCTTTACGTTGTATCAAACAAGTTGATGGATGTCATCATGATATCCAGTACCATTATACAATGGGTTGTATTACCCATGTCAGTTACGTTCTAACTAGCGTCGTAGATATCTATGTACATGTATTAAATAAGCTGTACTCTAGTGTGTCAGTGTATCGGCCCTTTTGGACCACGAAGGTGTACTTTCTGGGCTCATATCGTTGATTAAGCTATTTGTAACACTAAAGATGGAGAGCTAGTATCATTAAATTCAGAATTCAATTTTAAAATTGTATCTAATTTAGTGTATATATTAGTTGAGTGTGTGTGTGTGTGTGTGTGTGTGTGTGTGTGTGTGTGTGTGTGTGTGTGTGTGTGTGTGTGTGTGTGTGTGTGTGTGTGTGTGTGTGTGTTGTGTTAATCATATCGGAACTTTCAGTTAGATACATTGGTTTTAGTGATTTATACTGAGATTTCACTAAAACAATTCTAAATAGTTATAGTTGTTAAGACATATTTCTTGTTTTTGTTCGATAACTTCCAAATCAGGGAATTCGAAGAGACCCATACGTTTTGTTAAAATTTTTAAAATGATGATCAAAATCGTTAGAGAAAATTAATGGATTTTTGTTTTCTATAATAGGGTCTTTCTTCAAATTTTTAATAATTACTATTGTATTTCTAATGCATACATAAATATCCAAGTTTACAGTGCCTAATATATCCCCAAGAACCGGTTGTCATAAAAATTTGTCTAATCGTTTCTGATGAATCATTCCCTACAGACTTACTGACTGAAATTTCACTTTTTGGACATGGACAGGGTAAGGAAAGCGAAACGGCAAAATAATAAAAATAATCAATTTGTTTTCCCCATCACAATACATTCCCTTCTCTTTCTCTGCCTCTTCATCCAGAAATATATAGAGTGGGAAAGTATGAAACGGAGTGGGAAATATATAACTTTTTTTTTTTTGAAAATTTGTTAAAATAAGACTTTCAAGTTCAGAAAAATAATGAAACATATTCAATTTATCGGGTTTATCTTTAAATGGTATATGATACTCCGAAGGTAGGTTCTTCACCAATACAGGAGTATTCAGTACTTCTTTGGCACACCTATCTGCCTCTTTATTTCCCGAATACGCTGATGACCTGGAATCCACAACAGATTTACTTCTTTGGTTTTTACCAGGCTTTTTATGACAGTCCCACACCTTAGAATGAACGTTATACTGAACTGTAGACATAAAATGGAAGTGATAAATTGTTTAAACCTTACCATACAATCTCTTCTATTTATTATGTCAAAGCTCTCTCTTGAGATTACCTCATAGCTCCTCGTTTTTGACTTATCAAACTTTGCAAGTTTGAAGAAAACATTAATTTTGTTTGTACTTTTTATTTTAACATGAGATTGTGAGTGATAAAACAAAAATAAATACTGTAAGGAAGCGACAAAGAATTATAAATAATGTAAGATTAATGTTTTACTTAAAATTTGTGATTAGTTACAATTTTTGGATTGATTAAATTTAATGGTTATATCTCGTAATTTATAAGATATTATCGTATTCTTAATACATTAACGACAATACAAAACCAGAAGCACATTTAGAAAAATAATTACTCCTCAAACCCCTGTCATGTATGGTAGTTCGTTTCATTCACCCCCTCCCCTGTATTTTTTCCTCCCATCTTATTATTTTTGTCGTATCATCTGTTTTTAATCAAAATATTGAATTAAAAGTTTAACATCACCCATTTTAAGTTTAAAAAGTCAGAATTGAATTCTTTAAGATTTGAAAGTAGTTTACCGACTTTTGTCAATTAGTTAACTCACTTTTTTTGTGAAACCATTAAATTAATTTTATTTGATATAATATTTATATTTTATTAAATAATTAGGTGTTAAAAAGCAACTGATATATTTCATGGTTTAATGCTACAAGCACTTAAAGAGTGGATCATAAAACTAATCTAATACCTATAGAAAATAATAATATCTTCGTACTACGTTCAAAGACTTGTTTAAATTGTACAACTCTTTAAATACAAAGGATAACGGGTTCCTTTCTGTCAACTTACTACTACTTGTACTGTTATACGAATTATAAAGAGTCGGATCAAACCTCCTTAAACTGTTACCCTTTACACTTCAGTTTTTGAACGGCGTAGCGTAAACTCCTTATATATCGCTCACTAGTACTCAAGATACCTTGGTTTATGTGGATTTGTGACGAAATTTTGTGTGTATATTACATATTATAAAATGTTTTTAAAAGACAAATATTTTCTTTGTGGTTAAATTATATTATTTAAGATTTTTGTAGTCATATTTATAATATAAAATATTTTATTAATATAATTAACATTTTTTAAACATATAGCAATATCTTATAATGAGTAATATTACCTTATTTAGTATATACCTTACATTCCGTGAGTATACACTCTATTTATTATGGTTTTAAATTATTGTTCGCTTACTTCATAATTTAAAAAAAAAAAAAACAGTACCCTACATCTTTTAGAATAGAATGAGTTTACACGTTAATGAATAATCAACATATAGCTTATGAAGGAAGGTAAGCTATAATATTTAATAATGCTATGAATGAATATAACGTTAAAAACTTTAGCGGCAAATGTAAACAATATTCGAAAGCCGGTGAAATGAATTTAACAACCCAATGCCTGAAAATTGTTGGCCTATCTTTACATTGAATGTAAAGTCAGACGACAAATTACAAATTCACGGATTCATTAATCGTTCTGAAATTTCATTCTGTTGCAAAATCGATAGTTTTTATCTTAATTAACAAATTAAGGTGCTCTGAAAATGTTTTAAGAAATACGTTTTACAACCGTCTACGTCCGTCTGTCGTTATGTGAATGCGTCCTAACATGGTGGAGTTAAACAGATAAACTGATCAATTTTTAATTAATGCTTGGTTTTTGAAGACCATATCACACAATATGTTTACATTTTTCAAATAATGTCGTTCTCCACCCCCACTCCTTAAAAAAAAAATAACACAGTTGACACAATATAAACAATTTTAAATTCACTTCTTGTAGCTGATGAAACCAGCAACTTTCCATAGACTATTAAATTTTTATAACATAGGATAAACAAAATGTTATGGATTTTAAACACTAATTTTAACTGTTACTTTATGGTTATATATTTTCTACTCATTGTTAATGAGATTTAGTATATGAAACAGATTTGTGGACGTAGGACATTTTAAACCAGATGTAAGAATAACAAAATGGCATATGTTTTTTTATTTGCGAGATATGTTTGTTTTGTCAGAAACTAAGCTTAACAATTTTGCCATTACTTCTGTCGATAACGTCTTAAAAATCTAATAATATGTACCAGAAGATATATATATATATATATATATATATATATATATATATATATATATATATATATATATATATAAGTCAATAGTGCAGTAGTACCATCATTATATCATGAGCACGTTAATTATTATGAGTTGCTATTCTTGTGTCGTACAATATTTTACATAACTCCACTGTAACAAAACAATTTATAAGATTAAATATAGAATTAAAAGCCCACTAGTTGTCAATAAACCTAATAGGTTAGGTTTGATAGAAATGAAAGCGATGATAGGAAACCAAAAAAAAAAATCATAATCTGTAAAACAGTAGATATTATTAAACATTAATTAAACATTTTCATTTGTTGAGACGTCAAATTTTCAAAAGCATTATGTAATGGTAGCGTTATGACCTATTACATCATCAGTGACGTAATGGAACTCATTACGTAATGCTTTTAATAAGTCTGTTTAAGATGTGGTGTTAATTAAATCTTCTTTAGGCTATAGTTTGAAGTAAAAACACAATTAAAACAGTTTTACCGTAAACAAACCTATATTGCCAAAATTATTGAACAAATTTTATTTAATAAAGCACTAAAAAACTTTGTAAGGTTTTTTTTATATATATAAAAGGTGGAAAGTATATTATGTTTATCTTTTAAAATGAAGTTAAAACAAAAGAACGTCAAATTTTATGTAATAAAATAGCCTCAATGACTGCTCTAAAATATTTATTATAACGATATTTTATTTACTGCAACATCGGAGATAATGAATTGTTTGAGTACCTTTAACAAAGTATAGCGGATTTTTAAATACTTCATACTCTTTAAGCTAGATTTAAATTGCGATGCGCCGCATGTTACTCCTTTTTATAAAACACATAATTTTCTAAAACTCAACATTAAACGTTCTTACCATATTTTGTTTTCTACATTTTCCCTTAGACACCGGAGTGCCTTTGGCTATTTGCAAAACAATTTATGTGTTTCTATAGTACAAATACAAATAGCAAACAATAGGGTCTACCATATGTGTCTTGCCACTACACAGAAACGTGTTTATAAAATCTTGTACTGTGTCCAGTTGCTGCTTGAGGAATTTTATCCCAAAAGCAATGAAGTCTACTGAATGCAGTCTCCTTTTTAAAAATCTATTGAGATCATAACATTTCACCCAAAATTAATTCCTTTCATTGAGATGTGATTTAACCACTAATGTGTGTGAGTTGATGTAGTCTATGATTGCGTTTGTAAGATTTATATTTATAATTGTGTATATGTTTTTGTAAATTGTAATGAAAGTTTATATATTTATATTTCCAATTTATTAGTATATTTATTAGTTACAAGAATTTAATTTGTTTCATTTATTCACATAAATTATATTTTTAAAATTTTTATAAGTAATTTTTATTTTTATTTTCAGTATTATTGTTTGTACTGTTGAAGTTATTTTGTAAATACTTGACAGAAGACCTTTTACCAAAAATTCAATACACTCTTTCATATGTAAACAGGTCTACATTTTTCTCACCGAAATTTGTATTGAAAACTCCTGAACAAATTTCCCAATATAAGGTATAAATTTCAAATTTTACTGAGAAACCTAAATTATTAAACAAATTTCTTAAAATAAAATATCTTCTTCTTGTTAATATTATTATTGTATTATTATTATTATTATTATTATTATTATTAGAGAATCAATTACTTGTTTTTCATCAAATTTCAACCAAATTTTTTGATGCTATACTTGATATTTTTTGATGATTTTGAGATGCTATACTTTTTACAGAAGTTCATAGACATTTTCAATTTTTTTTTTCACCTATGAATGACGATTGATAATTTTCGGAAAGACCGAAAAGTTTTGTGAAAGTTTAACTTCTATCAGTTTATAATCAATATTGTTAGAGAATATTTAGACACATATATTTGGCTCTTTAAAAGACTTACTAAATGGACCAAAATCTTTGATTTCTATAATAAAATTGCAAGAGCATAATTACGTGTACCAAAAACCTATATGTTTAAATTTAAATTAAAGTGCGTCCAACGCATGATTTTTAGAAATTTCTGCTGACAGACATGTTGTAATTTTGTTTTACTCGGTAAGAAAATCTTCAATTTTGATTGAAGCGGAGTATCAAAAACATAATGTATTTTTAACGTAAAAGTTTGAAAACTGTAGATTACAGATTTATCAAACTGTATCGGAGTTGGCTTGGGTAATCCCAAGTTGCGAAAAGGATTGCATTTGCTGTAGCGTGAATGCAAGTTAAACATTTTGGCTCTGCTTAATAACTCGTGCGTTGGACTTAACGAAGTTTTAATTAGGTAAATGTAGCACAGAAGCACACAAAGTTTAAAGTTTCTGACTACATACAATTTACAGCTATGTGTTTCAACAGAAAAGCAATTTTAGTTTAGTTCTTGTCCGAAAAAAAAAGTATATTTTTAGAGATTTCAATATTATTATTTAAAAATATTATGTTGTTATATCAATTAATGTCTGTGACCTCCTGTCGACATTTCAGTTTACAGTTTATAAATATAAAATAAATACATTCAAGTTGAACTACTCAATTTAACAACTATGTTGTCACAATTATAAATTATCGAAATTGTTATCAATAAATTGTAGCATATTAATTTTAAAAAATCGTATTATGCCTGGATTAGGCTAGTTCTGGAACCTTACCTCAGTCAGGTTGAACTATAAGAAAAACTTTTAGCACAATTATTGTTTAAACCTATTATTTGATTCATAGTTGTCTACTCCATAAAAAACCTGTCGAAAGCCCAATACAAGTTCGCCGATTGTTTCAATTAACAAAACACTGCCCCCTTCCCCCCATTGGGATTTGACTTTGCCTGCAGTGTACACACTACTGCAAACATTATTAAATCTGTAATAGTCACTACATATGTTGGCCTCTATACAGTCTAGATTACAATTTACGATTTTAACACAATTTCAGGAATATATACTGAAAATATAAATATTATATTTGTAGTGTGAAATTTTTGAATTTTACAGGATAGGTGGAATTTGAAGTTAGTTAATATATAAAGGTGAATGAGACTGTTTAATAATTGAATAATCGTTTTAATAAAATAAATTGGTTATTAAACAATAAATATGAATACCGTTATTTTTTTGACGGGTTTGATCTGTATATAATATGAAATATCATATCATTTATATAAATATGCTTACAGAAATATAAATGGAAATATTTATTTTTAAGTATTTAGTCATTTATAATTTTTAACGAATAAGAGTTGTTTGTAATTTTTCTTGGAATCTGACAAGTAACAGCAATGGTAATAAATAATTCTTCTTTTATTACACTGTTCATTGCTTTTTATAACCTTAACCATAAAACTGTCTTTTATGCAACCGTTGTTCCTTTTCTTTTTTTGTCATGATCTAAATTAGCACGATAAAACGGCAATATAGAGTCTTAAAATAATGTATCTTGTCCTGTACATCAATAGCAATATTGAGAAAAAGCAATGCCGAATTTAAAAATTGGCAGTTATTTGAAAACCTTTTTGTCCATATTGTGTTTATAATCAAACATACAAAACAGTAAATGTGATAGAAATTTTAATTCTAAATATAATGGTATTAACTATCACATCTCTACTACAATAAATAATTCACTTTATCTTAAAAATAAATCGCATACCAACTCTCTTCTATAAAATAATTGCTATATCTTAGAAAATAAAACCACCAATTCTCTACTATAAAAAATAATAGGTATATTTAAGAAAATAAATCGTACACCAACAATAAAAATCGTATCTACTGCAAATATATAACTACTTAAACTTAGAAAATAAACCGTCGACAAACTCTCTACTACAAAAAATGACTAATTAAATCGCCCATCAGCATTCTACTACCATAAGTAACTAACTTTTCTTATAACATAAATCGTTCCCCACCTTTCTATTACAAACAATAACTACTTTATGATATAAAATATAACCCCCTCCCAACTCCTTACTACATAAAATAGTTCTTTATTTAATCAATTAAATTATCCGAGTTTTAAGGCAGTAATTTTTTATCATATAATTAAGAAATCTAACAGAACGTTTAAAGCTACCAGCATTTTCAGGAGAGTCGTTTACAAGTGACCCAAAACTTGTTACCTTATTCCGCAAATGTATAAAAAAAAAATATCTGTTTTAGTAAGAAATAAGAATGGGCAATTGCAAACAATATGTCTTCCAGGAGATAAAACTTTAACATATAACGACATAAGAAATCCGAAAAAGACTAACTGCACTGTACCACAGAGTTTGGCTTTGAAACTTTTATTTTTAGTCTATATTTTTTTTTGTCTGCCCATATAGTTTTTTTTTTTTTTTTTTTTTTTTTTTTTTTTTTTTTTTTTTTTTTTTTTTTTTTTTTTTTTTAATGTCAAAACGTTTGTAGTTATAAATACTTTTTGACCCATATTTACTGAATAGCTAAAAATTTAAACTTATCAGTTCTTAAAAATAATTTACAATTATTCACACAACTCTATACATTCTACATTTAAAAAAACCTCAACATTTATTCCGGCTATGAAAAATAAATTCCGTAGCCTTGACTTGTTAAAATTTGATTTGCTTAGAAACGAGGGACTAGTAGTGGATAGAAATTACTTATTTTCATATAGTTAGGAGTTGAAGTAATAATTGTGTATTTTTCCGTTTGGGCAACAAAAATGGACAAATAACATGACGGCATCCACCATATTGATAATATATACAAAAATATACAAACGTACAAAAAAAGTTGTTTGCATTATTAAATGTGTGTACACATACCAGAAAGTTTCTGCGATTTTGACGGACTGATATAAACACCATTGGAAAATAATTAGGGATATGCCACTTAAATCAATTTAATTACTGTTTATTGTTTTACACACATACAGGGAAAGAAAGTTAATGCAACTTTGATATTTATCTTCATTTAAAAACCACAAACAATAAAGACAGTAACCAACCTTTTTTTTTCAAAGACAGTAACATGACAAACCTTTTTTCATACCATTTTAAATTTAAAAAGAAAATTTTCAATCGATTATAAAACAATGTTTGTAAAAACAATTTTTTTTAAATCAAAGATAAACTATTTATTATCAGAATTTAAACGGTCCGTCAAATTGTATTCCAGGAAATTATCATTTCACACTCCTTAATATGGGTCTCTCCATGACGTCACTCAAATTTACAATATAGAAAGTAACTAGGAAGTTAATAATAGTATTATGGATACATGAGACTACTTTCTCTTTTTATATACTTGCTTAATAGGAAAGTTAATAATTTATTAATATAATTGTAAATATATATTTATCATATTTAATAGTTATTTGTGTATTAAAAGCCTAAAGTAGCTCTTCATCGCACGAGAGTGTAATATTTGTAGAACGAGAAAGAACTTTACACTCGAAAGAAATATAAAATTTTTCCTACAACTGCAGTATACGTTATACTTCCTGCTATTTTTATTATTTTACATTTTGTGAGAGCTATAAAAAATATAGGTTAGTATGTTACAGAACATTAGTATTATAATAATAATGTATACAGAACAATATTTGGCATGTATTTACTGTTAGTTACATTTATGTTAAATGTACAGTTTATGCAGTTTTAAAAAACAAGTCTAGACCCAGATGATACAACTTTTGTTTTAGGCCTAAATGAAGTAATTCATACGATACTGTGTATTGATTGTGATTTCCTTAAATATTTTGAACTGTTGCATTCTTATTTTGCATGGAGTCATCAATGTATCTTCCACCACAGTCGTCCTTTTCCACCCACCATAACATTTGAGTTTTGTGATATCCCTCTTCCATTTATCAACAACGTAGCCGATGTTCGGCAAAACCAATGGCCGTTAAATTCTGTAGGTTACGGTAGGCGTAACTATCGAGTTGTTTTTAGAAATTTTGCCTATAATGTTCGTCCCATCAACCTAGATTGCACAAATTTATTTCCTGTATTTAAAACATAAACGAGTAGTTGAGGTTTTTTGAGGAATTTATTAAAGTATTTGCTGCTTATGGACAAATTATCTGCACTACTTTTATTGTAATTGGTAATCGTAAAAACTCGGTTCATATTAGTTTTAGAGTTTGGTATTTTCACAACCATAATTATTTTTTATGTCTTCAGTTGCCAGTTTAATTAATTCATTCCTTCAGCAATTTTCCAGCAATACTCTAAATCAGAGCTACTTTTTTCAACAAAAACTCATTATCAGAACTTCAAGTAAGAATTTAATTATTTTTTCATGAGATAAAATTTTCGACTTTTTGGTTTATAACCTATTGATTGGAATTTCAAAACGCTGTCAATTTATAATGAACTTTAGTATTTTAACTTTAACTTTAGCATCCTAACTTTAAAAATACATTTTAGCATAGAATATATGCTCCAAAGATAGGATGGTTTTACAATATTGAATTTTCAATAAACATTTGAGAGCAATACGTTCTCCTATACTTTTTAACTCATTTACACTACACCACAAGAATTGCTCTTCATATTTCTTTTCATAATATAATATCTCTTGATTTTGTAGGCAACAAGTCGGTGGAGTATTTGACCACTCCAAATCTTCCTCATCTATTTCAAAATCTCGTTCAGATATTGCATTCATCTCAACTAGGCTTATATATGCAGTTTAGGCCTATAAATGCAATGAGTTTACCTGAGTCTGTTTAGTGTTCAGTGAGCTAGCGACATGATAATAATAAACCTGAATTGGCTGGTTTATTATTAGTGTGAATTAAAGAATCACAATAAATGAATTAGTTTGGTTGATTTTTTTGCTTGCAATACTTTTTTTGCAATCTGAGCAGTAATAAATTATTTTAAAATCTTTTGACACAGTTGTAGAAAAAATATATTAAATACATGGATCGTTTTTTAATAGTTTATTTTGTAGTGTAAAGATTAGACTAAAACTCGAACACAAGATCTCCCAAAAATTACATTTACTTAATCAAACGCGTTTCAACGACAAAGTCGCCATCCTCAGTGATACATGAGCTACAATAACTAAACTATAAATCATAGTTATATTATTAGTTATTGTAGCTCATGTATCACTGAGGATAGCGACTTTGTCGTTGAAACGCGTTTGATTAAGTAAACGTAATTTTTGTGAGATCTTGTGTTTTAGTTTTAGTCTATCTCATATTATCTCACTAGTCAAGCTCAATATTTATTTATAATGATTAGTTGAAAAATTTATATTTGGTACCGCACAGTATGTGCATTCGAGTTTAATACCATGTTTTAGAAAGCCATTATTTTCTTTATTAAATGTGTATAAATAGTATTAGAAGGCAAGCAAGGTGAACTAAATATATAATTGTAAACTAAATTAAATTGAAAACTTGTAGTGGAGGTATAATACAGAACTGTGTAAAATACGAAAACCAATAACTTTGCCACAGATTTTGCTTTCACTAAGAGTAAACTTGATAAACAGTTGAATAGGCAAGTCTGCAGAGACCATTCTATAGCAAAATGTTGAATATTTGATAATGTTAACCTTAAAACGTGTACTTGATGAAGTTTTAATTACAAAATTGTGTAGCCACACATGAAGTTGAAACTTTCTCGTTACATAAACAAAATGAATACATTAACAGAAAAATCTCAGTTAACCCTACTCTCCACTGAATTTGCAATAATGTTGTTACCACCAGAAATACAAAGTTTCTCCTAACCTGTTTCTACAAATTATAATAAATTATACATATGCATATATTTGTACATTTGATGTTAATACTGTGTCATAGAAACCTATTATTTTATTTATGTGGGTTGTAAAGCACTAGAAAGCGAGCAAAAATAACGTATTTAAAATCAAATTAAGTAGAAAACTACCAAAAATTCTAAATTCAGAACTGTGAAAACACCTGAAATCGATAACTTTGTCATAGATTGTGATTTCTATAAAATAAACTTACAAAAGAGCACGTTTATAGTGGCTGGTCAATATTTTAATATATTATTCTAAAATTAGGCCTAGGAATATTCTAACTTCAAAACGTGTGTATTTGTCAAAATTTTAATTAGATAAATGTGTAGAAACACTTAAAGTTGAAACTTTCTCTCTTCATAGCCGTGTAGCCATCAACACGAACAACTAAGTTAACACTGTATTGAAACAATGTTGTCACAAAAAGAAGTACATAATTTTTAAAGTATTCCAAATTATTTTCTGAGCATAATACAAATCTATAAATTAAACAAAGAAAAAAAAATGTGAAAACTAACATTATCAGTGTTATAACGATTTGTATTGCATTTTACAAATTACTAGCGAACCTTAATATTTTTGTTCGTGTTTGACTTTCAGTTACTATTATTACATTTATTAAATTTTTGTTATATTGTTTTGACCTATTTAAAGATATATCTACTTAAATGAAAGCCCAACAGTTCATATTCACCTTTTGACATTAGAAATAGCGATTCTAACTTGGTCAATGTTTTTTGTATAATTAGGTTTAATTGTATGTGTAAGCGTACACGAACTATCGAGAATAGTTTGTTTTTTGAAATTATTTTTAATTAAGTAACAATTAACGGGATTTATCCTCGAATTTCTCGTGAAAGAGGAATTTTGTTTCACCATAAGATATTAGTAAAATGAAAGCAACAACAGTGAAATAAAATCAATGCTTGATTATAACACAACAACAAAAAATTCACAGGGCAAAAACCTTCTCAATTTCAAATATGGACATAAACACAATGTTTAAATACAACATATACATTATAAAATTTTTTTGGTATGATATTTAGTTTTCAATTACAGTGTTTAAAGTAAAGAAAAAGCATTCTGTGTGTCATTATTATGAGAATTGAAACTTCCAGGGATTGTGCTGAAACGATTTCGTAGGGACGTTACGTCCCTTCAAGTTCTAAGGGACGGGAATATTGACCCATCGTAAGAACCATGAAAGGCTATCTAAAAACATAAGTTGAGTGTTTCTTTTTTTTTTCTTTTTGTTAATTTGTTACATATATTTGAAATGTATATTGACGAAATAAAAAATAAGCAGCATGGTAGATACTGTGGCTTCCTTTACAGTTAATATGGAATTAAATTATCAATTACCTTCATTTCTAATACCGGCTAAATAGATATGACAATTTGGAGTTAAACTAAAATATACAAACATATACTTTTATTGGAATAAAATTATGATTTTTAAATAACAATTGCTTTTTGTTTCACTTAAGGGGTTAAGAGAAGTACACAGTTCATCCCCCGTAGTTCAGAAAGTCTCCAGAACGTATAGTTTCTAATAATAAAGTTGAAATGAGGTAAATTATTGTTATTACTCTGAGATTTAATGAACGCATTTTAATGAAACCTGTGACAAAATGTTCGTCATAAAGTCGACAACTCTAACTTCACCAATAACGTCTTTAATACCACAACTAGTTAATATCTTTGAATTCATAATCCTAATGCAATGCTTCATATTTGGCAGTTTGTATATTTAATAACTTTGACAGTAATTGCTTTAAAAAAATTCTATTTACTTCATTGATAAATTTTGAATGTTTAAATCATGTGCTTTTGTGTTACAAAATGTTTTGTATTTGGATCACGTTTTACAAATTTGTACATAATTGATACATAAAATAATATTAATATTACAACAGTTTGCCATGTTTCCAAATTTGAAAGAAATGAGTTTTTTTCTAAAAAGAATTTAAAACAATTAAATAAATCTACACGTTTCTTAGAAGCCACTGTAAACGTCAATACCGTATACTCACTTTTACACCAACATCGTTGATCCGTCGTGTGACGATCCCAGCTTAAACACCTGCCATTACTTCAAAAGTAGGTTAGCCGTACGTTAGGCTATTAACTTACTTTAACTAAAGTGTCGAGTTTTTCTTGAATTGAATTATAGAAAAATACAATTTATGATTTAATAGTAGTTCTATTTATTCCATAAACTCATAAATGGTTATGATAACTGAAATGCTTTGATCCATTAATATCAGCGTTTTAGTTTGAAGGAATTACGAGAACATGACATTATTATAGAGAATATTGTGCCATAGTTTCAAACAATATAATTGGTGTTATTAACTCATAATCTCGTAATATCGCGCTGTTCAAACGGTACAGAATGTTTGAAATTTTCCTCATAATTCCAATAAAATTAAATGCTGCTTCTAAAAAAAAAAAAAAATAAACAATAAAGCCCCAAAATAATCCTAAAATAATAATTTTTTAAACATACACACAAACACACACACACACACACACACACACACACACACCAACACACACACCAACACACACACATACACACACACACACACACAATGACATCACACACCAACTAGTTGCATTATGGTTAGCTTTTATATTTGTACTGTAGACTCAATCTAAATAAACACAGAAACCAACATGTCCTAGATGTGAAGAAATCCATGTGTACTTGAAAAAATATTACTTGAGGTTGTTATCAAGGAGTGACAATTATTTATTTTCATTAGTAAATTTGTCTCTTCTGTCGATTATAATATACAAGTAAATTTTATAAAAACTTAGGGATACGAGGGTCTACCACCCAGAAAGGCCATTCATTGGATTAAGAAAAACTGTGGATCTAGAAGTTTAGGAGAAACTTAGCTCATACTAACTATATGCGGTTTGATACAGATATCGGCGAAACCAATTTGAAGCAAATATGCTTAATTTAATTGAGCCATGGGTAATTTATTATTTTCTGATAAAATTACGAATTAGGTTTTACGAAATTATCAATACAATTTAAGGTCCTTAATGATTTCATTTATGAAAAATGATCAAAATTCTTAGAGAAAATATGAGTATTATCTGTTGCGAGGTTTTTGATTGACTGAACTCTTCTTTCGAGCTTATCATCTTGGTACAAGAAAAAAACTATTCCTCAGTCCTTGTCGTACGAGATGAGGATATTAATAGGAAGGAAAGTGGTTTTTGGTGTGTAGGAATCTCACACTAATAAAGAGTACCCGATTCCCAGTATCTTTTCAAGATTTTCTACTTCCTACGAAATAATAATAACAAAAAAAAAAAACAATAAAAATGACTTATGATTGTATTAGTGAATAAATCACATATTTTGTCTTTTCTGAACTTCAAAAAGCTCTGTTGCATAATTTATAAGAGCATATTTTCTTAACACTCAGGACAGAAGGGTAAGCTATATTTAAATAATATCGTGAACTAATATAACGTGTTAAGCGTGAGCGGCAAAGTCCAAACAATAGCCGGAAGTGGAGACATGAATTAAACAATCCAATGTCATAATACTATTTTATTAGCTTACTTGATACAATGAATGTAAAGCGGTGAAGGGCCTATAATAGACATGCCGTCAAAAATACAAATATGATTATTAAAACATGGTTTTTAGTACTCACATTAGTACGCAAAGTGTTACGTTATTGAAAGAAATAAAATCTGAAATCATTGTGACAGTGTGCAGCAGTATCAACTATTTTTATTTTATTTAAAGTCTTTCATTTAACAATCTCCTGAAAAATGTTAGGAATTGCGTTTTACGTCATTGTATGTTGTAGTGTTACACGGAATAATACCAAATTTAGCAATTATAGTTTGTAAAGACCATATGATAAGAGATATACAGACAACAACATTGTCCCCTGTCACGTGACGAAATATGAAAAAAGGTGAACCTTCTTTCCTATTTCCTGTTTAAAAAAACACTTAAAATTAATTTACCTTTTAAGTTTTACCACATTGTCAAAATAATTATACGGATTTTTGTATTGTTTCAAATTTACCGACAAATATATTTATTGTTATTAATTTTAAGACTTTTTATTGATAAATTTTGTTAATCCTTTGTTTATGCTTACCACATTTGTGACTCCAGTACTGAATGAGCCGGGTTTCAAAACATCGTTATGTGTTATTTACTGTGATTGAATTTTCAGCTGAAATCTGAATAAGTAATTGTAACAATTATTATTTTCGGAAATGTATGGAATCGTAATAATATTTACCATTAAATTTAAAATTTATAATTGAAGCTTAGTAACTTTGTGATAGTGTTTACTCCACTATAAGTATTTTCTCGTACTTTGTTGTAATTAGCTTAATGCTGTAAATTATAAACTGTCTTAATAGTAAAATAAACAATCAAATTAGAATTTAATAAAGACAAAAATCAACATTTCTTTTTTACTTTCTTTCATATTCGTAGTAGAGTTAAAGTTGTGTGACGTGTCAAAAAAATCTATGCTAAGTTTTATATAAGTTCGCTGAGTAAAAAAAAATTGTTTTTTTGGAATGATGTCTGTCTATCGTCTGTAAAGTACTCTACTGCCCAAACATGTAGACAGATTTTAATAAAATTTGGTATCTTGGGTTTTAATTTTTAAAAAAATATAACTAAAAATTTGGTTTCAGAAGCCATAAGAAAAAACACGAAATCACAGTTTTCTCAAAATCTGTTCAAGTGTAGCTTCTCTAAGATCCAACTAAAACGTATCGGTCGCCATCTTTCTAAAAAATGTCGGTTCTCCAGTTATCGATAAAGGGGGGGGGGTATAAAGTCTTAGGACTGTTGTAATACACATCATTTCTTAAAATCAACAACACCGATTATGTATAAATTTTAGTAAATGTGAAGACCAATAATTCAAACTCTTGTTAAAAATCTTTGTTAAAAAATATTACGATTACAGAATAAATTGTAAAATATAAAAGAAAAAGTTGTAAACACAGGTTAAGTCCAAACACGTTGAAATTACGCTAATTTTTATAGTTATTAATTCAATTTTGAATTAACAACATAACTTTTTCTTATTTTAAGGAGATTAAAGTAGCCATAAAATCGTATCGTTATAGGTTTATATATATATTTAGGAAAAGTAAGCAATAGCCTTTAACACAACAGTGATATTATAGATATTTAGAAACTGTTTAACACAACTTCCAGCTGATTTTTAGAAAATAAACTGTTATAGTTGATGTAAGATTGCGTTAGTTGAATTATATTATAATATAAGCAATAGGAACGTAGTAACAATTTTTCTTTTAAGTGATGAAAATGTTTTTTTTACAAAATATTCAGTATGAACTGAACAAAATATTTTAACTCCAGGATTAAACAACATGGGACGTGTAACAAAATATTTTATTTCCAGGATTAAAACACATGGGAATTGTAATAAAATATTTTACCTAATGATTGTAGGGTTAACGATTTAAAATTATACATGTAAAATTTATTTTGATTGTGATGTTAACTGGTTAGTAGTGACGTAGAAAATAATAACTCTATTATTATTTTTTAGGTTATAGATTGCTTGAATTTTATATATTTAAAATTCAAGCAATCTATACCTACGGTTTAAGAAGACGTTCAAAGAAACGAGATATTACATACACAACATTTAGAGAATAACTTCGAAATTCAGTTAATATTGAACAGAATCATTATTTTTTAAAGGTTCGAATAAACCTCTGTAAATAGAAAATGCAACCATTAACATGCTATCATAGTTATCAGTATATTAACTGAAATGATGGTTTTCATAAGCAAGTAATTTTGTAAATGTAGCAAAAAATGTACCCCATTTACCCATACACAAAAATTTCCTCCAAAACAAATCTTAAAGAATTTGGGTAGTTAACCAAATTATCCAAATATTGCTTCTGGTCTTAATTTTTAATATAAATAATCAACTAACAAATTAAATGTAATAAACTGTACATATACATTACATAAATTAAAGCAGACTCACAAGGAAACACGTTCCTTATAAATGAAAAGAAAAAGTTTTCTTTAGAACATTGAGTTTATAAATATGGTGATTAAGGTTTTTATAAATTTGTTTTCTCTTTTTATTTTCAGTATTGTTTAATAAGCCACTTGTATAAATATATTAATGATGTATACATAAATAAATATCATATATAATTTACAATAAATATATACAAATATGATAATATATATTTTAATGTAACAACAGATATTTCTTGTTGAAACTCCATATTGAAGGATTAAATAAAGCAATAAAGCTAAAGTTTCAAAATTATTTTAATAATATAAATAATAATATAATATAAATAAAATATATATTATTAAAATAAGGATAAAATAAGCACTAAGCTACAGTTTCAAATGGAAACTGTAGCTTAGTGCTTATTTTATCCTTATTATGGAGTTTCAACAAGTAGTTACTGCTGTTACAGTTAAATTTATTAAAATAATTTTGAAACTTTAGCTTTATTGCTTTATTTAATAATATATATATAGTGATGGGATATAATTTTAATCTAAATTCACAATTTTTAAGAATTTAGAACTTTAATAAATGGTCCTTCACTGTACCTCCCCATTACTACCAATAGCTTTTTTAGGGAAATTCACTTAAAAGAAACAAAAAGAAGGTATATTTTACCTTTCAATCACTTTAGTGTGTTTTAGGAGTTCTATATAAACTGTTAGATTAGTGTGCAAATGTAATGTTTCAGTGTAAATTGGTTGGATGTATATTTGAATATGAATACATAAAAAGTTGTCACTTTCTCTCTCTCGGGTCTGAGGTTATTGCTTGATTCTGTGATAGAAGTAAAAGTTAGTTTTCCCCTCACTTTCATCACTTATGGGATGACAGGGTGTCATTATTGTAAAGTTAAGACACTTTATCTTCAAGTCTCGGAAACTTAATAAAGGATGTGGTTCACAAGGCAGTTATTTCATTCATTTCTTGTATGAATACTTTTTTATATAGATGTATCGTAATATCAGTGATAGCGAAATTCATGGGGTAAAAAAGGGTTTTGGTTAGGTTAAGTTATTTATTTGTTCTTACTGAATAGGAGAGATCAGTTTTGATTTAGTGATCAAATATAATAATATTAAAACTTTCGACAAAATGTAGGTTAACATGATTCACGTTTTAATACACATTAGTAAACATATTTACCTATATTAATATGATAAGTTAAATTATAACTTATATCTCATAACCTAACATGTGTGAATGGAATTACACGGATATAAAAAAAAATTAAGTTTAACGGAACAACGTAGAAATTAAACGATAAAACAGGAATGCATTTCTCCTTCCGTAACCCTATTGAGAATTATTGCACAGGTGAAAATTTAATGGATTTCACTCATAAAATGAGACTGTTTCAATTCTCTGAATACTTTCTGCTTTTATGATTTTCGTTTGATTCCCTTAGATAACTAACCTGCACTTCTGCATATAATTTTGTGACTATATTTGATTTTGATGGACATTTTATAAATATATTTTTAGTAATTTCTAAATTTGAGTACTTTGGTGTATGATAAACTCGTAGCTCTTAATATAGTGCAATGAATGCAAAAAAGTGTACTTTAAATGAAAGTAATAACATCTATGTAAAAACAGTTGCAAATATTAAAAAAAAATATATTTAAATCATTTGTATATTGGATATATATATATATATATATATATATATATTTCAATAATTTCATTCAAACCTTAACTCTTGACTAGAGACTACATTATTTATATTTTGCTTAATGTGATGTCTTGTCTCTTTGAAAGCCCTCTTAAGCTCATTTAGAAGCCAAACTTCAAACATTCTACAGTCTACAACTTTTTTTTTTTTTTTAATGAATCTGTACTTGTTATATACCTACAATCAGTAAGTAGAATATGTTGTTTAGTTTGGTAAATTAAAAATTATAATAACAAACCACTTAAAATATTTTGATTTGACATATAAGCATTTACTTTATGAAATGGCCATGTTGTTTAAACCAGCAACTATATGTTGTTCGCTTCAGTGGAAAAAAAAATCATTTAATTGATATGCCATAAAATCATTGTGCCATCTCAAAGGTACAATTAAGAAGTTCTTCCTTCATGTTCCACTCTGTAGCTTACAAGAATCTTCGTTTCAACAATTACATCACATTTTTTTGGCAAACCCTTTTTTTGAGCGTGTTTTGTGTGACATTATATTCTTTGGCAGCTGTTACAAACTGCATTATATCGCTTCTTACTGATTGTATGAACTGATGCATTGCCTTCTGGGTCTATGACAGTTGGGTTGACTTCCTTACTTATTTTGACGACATTTTCGTTCTGTAAACAATTATAGAAAAAATTGTGTGAAACTAGTCTTCTTTGTTATTAGCCTATTACATTATTACAATAAATGTTTATTAATTTATTCAATTTATTAAATTAAAATAATAGTAATTTATTGTTATAATAACATTAATATTATGTTAATAACAAGAATACATTAATCATTTTTATGACTATTAATATAATACTAATTTTATATTAAAAGTAATTAGTGTTAATACATTTAGATGGTTATTATACAATTAGCATATACCGCACAAAAATGGGGACTATTCTTATTATGTTTTACATATCATATGAATTATTTTTCTTATATTAATAATATAAGTCATAAAAGATAAATAACAATGGTTGAAAATAAATTGGAAAACTTGAAGTATGTAAATAACTCCTAGATGAAAAATATCGGTCGGGTGAAGTGGTCGGATGAATTTACCCAACCAGTTGAATTGCCACTTTGCTTGATATAATGTTATTACGAAAAATGTGGTCTATAGTCGAACCTAGTTCCCCGACTTTCATAAAAAACAGACGACTTTCAATGGAAAAATACACAGTTCAAACAGTACTAACACTACAGTAAATACTTAATAATCCAAATCAGAACTGGATTTATATAAACAATATAAGCAACTATCCTTACATCAAAGATGTGAAAAAAAAACATTAAAATGTTTACATCATAACAACTAATGTAACTTTAATTTTCACGATCACTGTCAACATTTGTTTCGACAGTTTGAAGCGTTTCCCGCCAGGCTGCAGCATTCTCCAGCTGGAAAATTCCCATGGTTACTTTACTTGTCCTGGCCACTTTACCCCGTCTTGCCCTATTTGATTTCATTTTATTCTACTATAACTGTAACATATATTTGTAAAGTTTTCTATCGCTAAAATCAAAATTTTATGACGCCAATGTATTCTAAATTGACTACTGGAACACCTGCTACTTTTATGTTTGTAGATTAATAAGGATTAGTGGGGATGGTTAGATAGCTGTTTAGCATACAACAGTAAAGCCACCAAGAGAAAAGAGGTAACTTCATACTGTCATTTTACACCAAACATAATTCTGCAAGTTGTCGTACATGTGTATCTCCTTGAGTCAAAATTCGTTTTAATTTTAGTTTAGATTGTTCCATTTACATATTTTGATGGATATAACATTTTTTGTATATAACTGTTTCTATGATTCCTCAGATATCCCGTTGAAACGCTTTTATTTTCTATTTTGGAGCATTGACCTCGAGTTTGAAACTTTTCGTACGTACTGTATATAACTGCTTATACTCCTGATATTTTAATAAATGACATTATGAAATACATTTTAATTACATTTAATTTTTTTTTTTAAGTTTACAGAACTACTATGTAACAGGTTCTCTTTACAAATTTATTATTAACCCGTATCAACTATTGATATTCTGATTAGAAGTTTTTCGATCGTAAACAGACACTCCACTAACAGCAGATCCGAAATACAATAAAGATTCAAGTTAAAATTTGTTATAATTTTGTTTTTGTATCCTTCGATGTTTTAATTCTATTCTGATTGCTTTAAAAAAAATCTCAATTGTGTAAAATGAGTACAGTACGTTAAAAATAACGCAATATGGTTACGTGTAAATTTAAGCTATCTGTGGTTTAACTCTGTAAAGGCCTAACCTAGTCCTCAATACAAATACAATACATTATTATTATTGTTACTTTTACTGTGATAATTATATTTGTAGAAGGCCAAAAGGATAAATTAATCTTATGTAAGCTCATGTAGGTCGAATAAGATGGAACTGCAGAAAAGTATGTTCAAACTGGCTTTATACGAAACATTTAACTATTATTTTTACTAATAAATATATTCCATAACTATAAGACATTTCTTATATTCGACCAAAATCCAACAAAGATTCTGAATACTATATCCAGTATTATCGGTTATTTTAGTTTTGTGGTTATGTTTTTAGTGTTAATTTTTCAGTTGTGACTTTATTTTCAATTATAGAAAACGATTTCAAATATTCTGGATGGAGATAAACAAAAAAGTACAAATTGAGTTATTGAGGGAAGTTTTACGTCTTTGAAAAATATTTTTTTGGAAATATCTAATTGCAAATTGGGCGCCATTTTAAAATTCAACAACTTATGCAATTTTTTTAACCAACATGGTTAGCAACCAAATATAAAAACACAAAATCAAGCGAAAACACTTATTTAAATCACTTTATTCTCATTTACAATATGGCTATCCATAAAATGTTCAATAAAAAACAACAGCAACAAAAAGCAAATAATATATTCTTTAATTTCATATAGAATAATGACGTATAAAATGAAACTACCGAAAAATAATTTGAAACTGGATTATTAAGTAATTTTCAAATATTATTTCTAGTACCAATCACTATTCGAATACTCATATTTCGACCTACTACATCTGCCAAATGTGATAAAAATTCTAACTAATAGAACAATTAGTTATTACTAATTTTGAGGTTATGGGAATAAATATTAATTGTTTAGTTGAAACTTTTAAAAATATTTAATGGTAGAAAAAATGTTGGACATTATTAGACGTAGATAAAAAAGTGCAAATATGGAACGTTCTAGATGCAATAGGAGTAATTTGTATTTCTAAAAAAAAATATTGGAAGTTATAAAAACTTCTACCATTTTGAAACTTACCATAACATAATTTCGATTTAACCAATCTGGTTAAACAATCGAATCAAAAACAAGGTTTTACCAGTTTCTTATCTAAATTGTTTGTTGTTTTTTCCCCCAAACTATTCATAATATATAATACCAAACCAAACAAATAAAAATAAAACATATTCTGTTTAATTTTAATCCTAATATTATCAACAATTTATAAATACAGTATTCATTATCTGTTTTAGAACTCTTTGCTAAACTAAAAGTTTATTGATTTTTACAAAACCAAAAAATTTAAAGAACGGTTGCCTATATACCTAATTAAGGATCAGTTACCATATCATTGTTTTCGGTGTCAACTCTTTCATGTGGAAGATCTCTATAGCTAAATGTTTTTACTATAAACTCTCTAACATCAAACATTTTTCTTAAAATTTAGAATCGAGTATAAAGGTACTTACGCAAAGATGTATCTAAAGAAATAATTTACTCAGATTATTATTTTTTATATCTTTCCCTTAACTTAGTTTACAGGAGAAATAGTATTTCTAAAGATGGGAGTCGCCAGATGGCTCAGAGTTATTGACTGTTAAGCTTTATGGGAAATTTTAGTCTAGCTTTTAACCCGATTAACTATTTTAATATAATCAAACTGGTTTACAAACTACTTTTCTCAAAGCCGTTAAACTTTATAGGGATGTGATATTTTTATATTTAATAAATAAGAGTAATAACATAGTAATTAAAAAACGATGAGACCTACAGTATGTCTCTTTAAACACACATTGAGAAAGATACGTCACAACGTCAGTTATCACTGTTGCCAATATCATAATAACAAATAATCATACTTTATCTTCACCTTACACCAACAATGGGTTTCGGATTAACACTATAACCTAAACTTACTTGTCCACAATTACTTTATTGTCCCACGATTTGGGCGTCAATATATAACCTAATCTTTTTTTACTTTCATTTGTACTTATTATTATTTGCCCTTAACTGTTGGGCGTCAAATATAACATTCTATTTAGACAGTTAGACTTACTAGCCCTAAAATTTGTGATTTTTTAAAATTAATAAAGCAAATACAACTTTTACCTTTTGAATTATTCCAATTTATTGCAAAATAAATCTATATCAAAAGAAAATTTACATAATTTTATTCCATTGGTTCTTAACTAATTCCATTCATACTTCAGTCATTCCTTAACTTAATTTATTCTTTTACAATGGTTTTTTTATTTTAAATTTTAGACAATATTCAAGGCCTTGTATATATCCTTTCCTTGAATATTTACACACAATAATTTTATATCAATCTTAAATCTATTGGTCTAATGAAACACCTATAACTTTTCTACAACTTACAATGTGGAAAACTTTACTTTTATTGAAATTTCTTATACTAATAATGACTCCCTGTGAAGTTTATAGTACTTACAATTTAACTGTACTTTAACATTTATTGAATTGCCACGGTTTGTTCAGTTTGATCATTCTATTTAGCATTAACTCTTAACTCGGGTCGGGATCTTTTCTAGCTCAATTAAAGTGAAATTTAATTATGATTAATTAAAGAATAGATGACAACTTTGTACTTATCAAGAAGTCGCTCCCATCAATTGGTCGATTTTCACAGTACACTACACAACACTATTACAGACTCTGCTCTATTAATTCACCACACTGATCGATGCACTTTTTATTTTCCTTCTCTGGCTTTCTCGAGTGACTCTGATCCTATCTTCCTTATCGGCGACGAATGCTAACTCCTTGGCTCTTGTAGATCGTAACTCCCTTTAGAATTCTGCTTGACTCTCCACTAACTTCTTACATGCAATTTAACTAATCCTTTTACTCGACTCTTAAACACAACTACTCTACTATGCTGACTCAGAGACGTCTTGCCTCTTTTGTCAACGGTTCTCAAGAATTCTCGGACCACAGGTCAGACTCCTCTGGTCCCAGTACTTGATTCTCCTGCTTCCCTTTCAAGTTTCAAGACTACCTCCTTTCGCAAATTCGGTTCCTACCGAATTTCCTCCCTTCTGTGAAACTCGAGTTTCGCTTGCTCCTCGCTGATTCGTTTAGAGTCCTTCAACTTTCACAACGCATGCCTTTTTCTCTCCTTAGTGGTGGGTTTCAAATCTCCCCGTTGGTTTTTTAACGTGGGATCGCATTTGATTGGTTGACCTACTTCTTTTCGTTATTTTCTTTTCGAAAAACAGTTAGAACTTTCTACTCGGAGTACTGTTATAGACGTTAGCTTTCTCTTCGAATTCTCCTTTTTTTGTTGTCCCTTTTTTATTTTACACAAATTTGAAACACATCTGCCCTTGCCTAAAGATCCCGTTACTCGAATGTTTTTCTTTGTAGGCGCGTTTGCTCCTCCAAGGTTAAGAATTCCTTGTTATTTTTGTTCTTGACACGTATATTTCTTTTAATACCGTTACATTTCCAATCATAAACTGCAGCTGACAGCTGTCGCTTATTCTCTTCATCAAATAATATTTGTTTCCATGTTTATTATTATTTTATTTTAATTTAGTTTTTTTCTTTTTCTTATTACATGAGTTATTTAAATATTTATTATTAGATATCATTAATCACAATTATTTATAAATGATAAAATGATATCGTTACAACACTGATAACCGTTGCAACCATTATATTACATTTAAAACAATCAGATTAAGAAAAAATGTATTACCGGTAAACCCTGTTTTCAGAATATTTTAATTCTAGTTTAGCAAAAGGATAAAGTTGAAAATGAGTCTCTCCATTAAATATAATTTTGTTTGTTTTGTTTTGTTAATTTGATTAGCACTATTATATTTAAATTATTAGAATTTTAAAAAGTAAAATAAAACCTCTAACCTCTTATCAGGGCAATCATAATGAGTTTAAAGTGTATAATGTATGCATCTAATTTGTAAACTTTTAGATTGTGTAGCAAGTCGTAATATTGAGTTTAAATGTAGGGATAAGTATGCAATTTGTATATTTCTGAGAATTAATGCTGAGAATGTATTATGTTTTTTTTTCTTTGAAATAAATGGTTGATTGTTAAATTAACTTTTATAAGAAATATATCTATACAAATAAAAAAACCTTACAGTATGAGTTGAACTTTCTGATAGTCATTGAAACAATAATCCTGGGAGTTGTCAAAGCCCAGATAAATTGATTGAAAGAAGATATTTTCTGAAAATATATATAGAGGTATTATTTGATATCAAAGAATTGTCTTGTCCACTTCGTAGAGGGGGGAAATTGAGATTGATAAAACTAGGACACAAATAATAAACCTTATAAAATAATTTAAAAAACAGGTCATTTTACGCTGTTTACAGGAAGTGTTGAACAGAATTATTTATGCTTAATTTTTAATAATTGATTTGCCTAAAATCATTAAATGTTTATCTTAATATAATCGGTAAAGATTTTTTTTTTTAAATCATAGATTTTGACTTATCGCGTTTTAAATTTAAATCCTAAGTTTGGAAGATGTTTCAAAAATCAGTTTGATAAATTAATAAATATTTACTTATTACGTAATTCCACTAAATCTTCATTATCAAGAGACAATATTTATGGTTCATAAACAATACATTATCTCTCTCTCTCTCTCTCTCTCTCTCTCTCTCTCTCTCTCTCTCACACACACACACACACACACACACACACACACACACACACACACACACCAATATACAAAACTAAATCATTACAGTGGTGTGATTTAGGAGGTTATGTATGTCATGCGACTCTAATCGTACCATTTTTTCCAGATGTTACATAAATTTAGTATAGGTTATTTGTTTCTATAACTCCTGATTCGAACTTTTTTGAGATAGACAGATGCCAGTACGTTTAATTTTTTGGTCATAACATAGAAAATTAAAAAAAGCCCCTTCATGTACATATTTTCTATCACATTACTTTTTTCTATGGCATATACAGGATTTACAGTAAATACAAGTTTTAAGTTTAAAAGTTGTGCAGATTTTGGTTGATAATAACCACTTTCTAGAACTATTGAATAAAACACACTTCAGTTTTACATTCATACGTGAACTTTGTTAAAAAAATATGGATTATAAATTAAATCGTAATTTTGAATTCATAGCGGAGATAATCAAATTTAATTTATACACTGATCTACTCAATCATCAAACGTCTAATAACATTTAAATTACGTGTTGGTAGCTATAATTGCTATAAATGATCTTTAAGTGGCAGATATAAATTATCTCCTGTACATTTTTTTCTTAACCTATTGTTACCTATAAACAAGTGGTCTCATCTTGTTACGTGGATTTGTTTTCATGGTTACCGAACCCTTTCATTTGCGTTCATGAAGGTGTGGTAGTTAAATTGAAATAGTTTATAAATATAATTATATTATTTCGAAATTTGTTAACTAAAACGAATTAGTTTTCTTATTGTTGTTTTTTATTAGTCTTGATAAAGTAACAAAATGGAAATAATTAGATGATTATTTAATTCCACAAAACAGCTTTAATTGCGACATATGTTTCGCCGTTAGGCATTTTCAAGCAACTAAATTGAAAACAAAACAAGTCTAAACTAAAAATGTGAGACAAAAGGAAAGGATAGAAGAGTAAAGGGGTTGAGAATTGACAAAAGAAAGGTCAATGATCTAACCCGTGTGATGGAAGTGGGGGTGTTTTAGAAAACAAAGGTAACATAATAGGTCTCAATAGTGGTGATGAGTTAAGATGTATTTGTTCATTTAAGTTGGAAGTATGGTTTTTTAAAATTGATCTATTGATTTCTAAACATTCCATGTTATTGAGTTTCCTACTTTTTTGTTCCATATGCAGAAGTTTAACGTTTAACTTAGGATCAAAATTATGTCCTGTGTCTAATAAATGATTTGCAAAATTTGAATTAGTTTAGCCATACTTCCCACTGTATAAATGTTCTTTAACTCTTTCTTAACTGACCTTCCGGATTGACCTATGTATTCACAATTGCAATCATTACAAGAAATTTTATACACACCACTATTTTCTAAACTATCTCTCTTATCCTTATTGTTAATAATTAATTTTCCTATATTTCTAGAGCAATAAAACGCAGGTTTATAATGATAACTATTTGATATTAAATTTCCAACTTTATAACTAGTGTTTCCAATGAAATTAACCTTACAATATTTGATGTTTTCTTTTTCATTGTACTTGAGTTTGATCGAACATTCGAAACGTGACATGATTGGTGTTCATTTGATGGCCTCGCATATTTACTTTGTCATTTGAAAAGGATATTCTATAATAATGTACATTATTAAGTTATTTTTAAACATAAGCTACATAGTAACAAATAACCGTGTTAATGTCTTCATTAAATGGGAAGGGGTTTTTTGATAGTTCGGGACATAATAAAGATTAATTCACTTTAACACAGTTTCAACTAAGACTATTTAAAATAAATTTGTACACACATTTGGACAACTAAAAGTAAGCCGGTGTCAGACATAACATTGCTTGAAA
>OY740769.1:104263299-104327935 GCA_963513935.1 Aphrophora alni | reverse complement strand
TATTTTATATTCGGATATAAAGACATAGATAACTGATGTATGTTTGTTAATATTATTGTTTATTAAGTATATTTGGTGTATTTCAAGAAGGATTCCGATTAATTCGAACAATCGGTTAATCCGAAAAGGGTCGGGTCCAAATTATTTCGGACTAATAAGACTAGAGTCGGAGTTTACAAATAAAACCGCTCAAGGGAAACTTTAATGAAAGTCAGTAGTAGACTATATAAAAATATGGCAGGGCTTTGAATAGACCAAGCCAACTTCTAGGCTTCTGTAAGGACAGGAAAGCTTCAGAACAATAGGTTCCTAAGTATTAATATTAAAAGTTGTTTTTTATATATCAAAATGTAAAGGAGAGATGACTAAATGTACAATAAAATTTTATCAATTATTATTAAATAAAAAGTTATTAAACAAAAGATGACGTAATGAAAAATCATAATTTAAAGTATAATCTTTTTTAAAACTTTAATTAGGGCTAATTGTAACCCCAATTGGACAGGAGTAAAATTAAATTAAAATAATTTTGAAAAATTAATAAATAATAAGAAAATTTGACCAAATAGTGATTCTTGTAATTTTTTCCAAATTTAAATATGTTAATCAAATTTCAAATAAAATAATACAGTTTATTAAGATCATAAAAATACATAATGCTGGTTTTAAAATACATAAAATAAAATTGCTGGTTTTTGAGTTATGCCGATTAGTAAAATTTAAAGTTTTTAAATTACAATATATTTTAAAATGGTTTAAATATAAGAGAAATTTATTATGCAAGTATAAGTAAATGACCTATCTAATTGTAAGACCACATGAGAAATAGCAGAAAACCCAAATTAAAACAATAGACTGAAATAGTGAAAATCGGCAATCACAAAGTGAGCATAACTTCATCAAAAAACGGTAAACAGGATAGTGCGTTTTAGAGCGAAGCAAACAAAATGTAAAAAGAAAAAGTGCCGAAAATTGGAAAATCGCAGAAATCGATTAGAAAAATTGTTAAAAATTTAAATGCACGCATCTTCAGAACGGGAAGTCATGACGACATCAATCTAGTTGCAAATACGTCCAGAGATCAAGAAGTGTAAAAAGAGTTTTTCCGAAGGAAAATTTTTCTAGTAGAAAGGAAGATACGGTCATTCAAGGGGGAAAATTTGTAGGATTTCAGAATCTTGTATGTTAGAAACGCCTCAAGTAGCACCTTAAAGGTGAGATTTTGATTACGTACTGCCAACAAAAATAACAGTACTGAATTTGATAAATAAATTAAAACTGATTAAATAATCAATACAAGAGAAATATGAGGAAAATTAATTTAAAAATTCTATAGTCAAAATTAAAAGAATAAATAATAAAAAACTAAAGGGAATTTAATAGTGAAGTTTGGCAGGTATTTAAGGAGTAACTCCAAAAGTTGAAGTCAGAAGACTATTTTATCTCAGAAAATGGTTGAGTAAAGACGTACAACTGATATTAAAAATTAAAATTACTTTAAAGATTCTAGCTTAGAACATGGTTGATTAACCCTCGACCTGGTGGACGACCCGGTTTTAACAAATGACCGAGTCGCGGCATTAGTAATGGCTCACTTCACCAACTAAAAAACACGTATTTTGCCATTCATCGTTACGCCCACTTAAAATTGTCCCATCGCAATAAATAAAATACCGTTTTAAAGCTAATGTTCCGTAGATGCATATCATGCAAAAAAAATACCACAAAACGTTATAAATAATATTCCAAAAATTAGTGAAATTCGCATATTTTTGATGCGAAACGTCAAAGTTTTACGTTAACAAGTTTTAAACAAAACATTCGTCTCGTTTGCCTATTTTTCTTATTTCCAAATTACTGTCAGTCAGTTATAACCTAACACTGCTTGATAGATCGCGTCTTTCTTTTCAAAACCGTCTTTTTCAAATGTTTCCAACTAGCATAGTTTTTATAATATAAAAATTAAACCAAATCAAGAATTTTAACGCTATTTTACACGCTAAAAATTACATTTTTTGCAATTCAACTTTTATCCTAGTAGATATTATATTATCGAAATGTATTCTATACCATTGAAAAGGTAATCTTTCAACCTTTCATAATCAGGTTTAGAAAAATTAAAGTTGCGTAAAATATAAAAACACGACTTGACTGAAGTTGACGTTCATAACGCTAGGTTCCAACAATTTGCCGCGGCGAGTTTTATATAGAAAATATCACCTATATGTTCATATATTTTTTCGAAATGGTAAAACTTGTCCAAATGTTACAAGTTGACAATATTATATAGTATTTTTCTTCCTCTTTCGAACTATGAAGACGAAATCATCCTAATTTATATAGTTTACGAGTTATATCCATTTTAGGAAATGATCCTCTGAACTTTCAGACCGGTTTGCGATATTCAGTATCTAGACAGTCTTGAAGAATCCGATCTTTATATTTATACAATCTTGTCGTTTTTGATATAACCGTAAAGAGGAGGTTTTAATGTTTAACCTTGTATTTGAAACACATCTGTACAAGGATAAATACAAAGGCTGTGGTACTTTATAAAACCAAGAATAACCTCAAATTTGTTACTTCGATCTCGCAAGAATTTTGCCGATGTGGAAATTTCAAAGTGTAATAGCTTTGTGTTTTTGTAGTGAATATAAGTTTCATGAAGTGATTTTTTTATTATAATTTGTTTATACAACTTAAAATAAATATGTCAATGTTTGTAGAGTGTAGTTATGAGTGATAATTAATATTTTCGGCCTATTCTAGCCAAATCTATTACTATTCAGGCCTAGTTCTAGATTTGCTTTTGGAACTTTTAGTTTCAAGAAACGATTTATTTATTATAATATGTATATACATAATATATAAATGTATATACAACTTATAATAAATGTTTCAATGTTTGTAGAGTGTATTTATTAGTGATATTTCATATTTTTGGTTTTTTTTCACAGCCCTAACCTCAACGTCTAGGCTATTGTGAAGGTAGATTTTTATCATAAATGACCCCCATGTCTAATGAAAATTTTAAAAATTGATTTTTTTTTAAGCAACTTTTATCCACAAATATATAACAAATCTCTAGGAATTCTTTAAAAAAATGAAAAAAAAAAAATCTTTTATATGGTTTATGTACTGATTTCTGTGAAAATTTTCTCTCCGTTACTCTCGATTTTTTGGAATTTGACCAAAAAACTCCAAATGTAATACATCTAACATTTTTTTTTCACTATACACCTACATTCTATGCACCTTTCTGGACATAATGATATATAGAAGTTCTGTATAAAATATATTTTACTATTTTTAATGTTTTTTAAAAAAATAAAGAGAAAATTCAGTTTTTACGTAAAATATTTTTTTACATTTTTAAAATGTAACAAATTTATATATTTTTCCCCCTAAATATATTCACAAATAATACACAAAAATTGTGTATATCTTAGAAATAGGTAGTAAGCTATTGATTTTGGGTGATACAGGTTTTTCTGAAAATAAGTTAATATCATTTTTGACATCTAACATACTTACTCCAAAACCGTTTCAAAAATTTATTTTTTTATTACATAGATGAATTCTATGCATTTTTCTGAGAAAAATGATATCTTATAAGTTAGGTTTTGTATACAAATAATATATTTTATTAATTTTTAAACGAACGAAGAATTTTTAAGACAAATTAACATTCGCCAGATGAAGGGTTAAAAACGTACAAATCAGATCAGAAATTTTAAATTACTTAAAAATTAAATGAAAGAGTAAAGCAAAAATAAAGTACTAAATTCAAACAACTTAAATAATTAAATATAAATTTGAGAGAAACTAACTAGCATGTATCCTCTAATATCGGCAAACTGTCCAGACTACATAATTTGCATGCATAAGGCAAATTGTTCATTGTCAGCAACTTCAAAATTCAACAAGAGACGAAAGCAGGCAGTACCTAGGAAACCAGATGAAGGAAGAATAACTAGGAATCATCACCCGAAATAGTCAAAAGGGAAATCCATTTCAGAATCTGGAAATCTTTCTTTAGCCTGAACAGAAGAAAAGACAAGAGAACCTTGACACTCTCAGGAACATAGGGAAGACAAATCTCTGTAGAACATCCATCCAAGAGCCCTACCATTTAATTAAATCTTACTAATTTTGTAGAGACAATATAACTTAATTAAATTCATTTTATTAAATTTCAATTTCAAATAAAAATTAATAATACAATTTTTTAAATAATAATTAACTTCAAGTTTCCTACATTCCAATCTATTTCTCACAAGTCATAGTTAGAATTGAATTCAGTAAAAATATATTGTTTGTTTTATAAATAAAGTATAAAGTTTAACCCACCAACGGTTGACAGACCCGCTAGTGGGTCGATCTTTCATGCATGGCTTAGTTCACCAAATCTAAAACACGTATTTTGCAATTCAACATTACGCCCACTTAGAATTGTCCTATCACAATAAATAAAATACCGTTGGAAAAGTAATGTTCCTTAGATGCATAATCATGCAAAAAAAATACCACAAAACGTTATAAATAATATTCCAAAAATTGCTGAAGTTCGCGTATTTTTAATACGTAACGTCAAAGATGTGAACCGTGCGCCTTTTCGTAAAACGCGACGCCATTTTCCCCGATATGATTACAACTCTATTTATCTGTCATTTAAGTCAACTAAAACACTGTTCTATAGATCACATGTTTCTCTTTCTAACCGTAGATTACAAATTATTCTGCGTCTAACAGATCCAAAGATATATCTATTTGACCAGGGAACAAACCTGACGACACGAAATTCATTTGGCATTCGGTGCACTTTACGAAAAGAAGAAATTCATTTTACATGTCAGAAAAAGGACTTGTTCTTTACACTATGTTGTAGAGGAAATTTCATTCTATAAGTTGGTACCACTCGATATAGGCAATACTTAGTTAACCCTCCCTCTGCCAAACTACAAGAACTTGTAGTACTTTTGCATTTTTAACAGTGCGCGATACATTCTAATATTTGACCCACTAATTGTCATCCAATCTTAATAAACTTTATACCGTTGGAAAGGAAACTTTTCAAACTTTAATCTTTGTATTTACCATATGTTTCTAAAATGAATATTAACACGTCTAATGATCGATGGAATAATTGCAGAACTCTAAAACAGCTGGCCCGAGCGTCGACGAACGGTAGAATTTCGTCAACTTTCTAGATCTATAACAGTTATACACACCGACTTTAGGACAATGATATTTACACCAATAGAAAGCTTGCATTTCGATCTTTCTACCACTGCTTTCAAATCTTAGATCACGTTTAAGGTTTAGGTTTTGTGTCTAACCGCATAAACCTTTGCTATTGGGCCAAGGTTTCAACCAATGAACAAGCTTCTTTGGAAGTCGATATGTTTCTCACAGATGAAGTGTTTGTAAAATTCTTTTTACAAGGTTTTGAAGATAAAGGTTCACTGATTCCATTGGTATGTCTTGTATACATTTTGTTCCACTGAGTATTTAGCAAATCCCCTCTCAAACCAAGCGTTTTTACAGTTGAAAATCAACCGCCGTTGGCGCCGTTATTGTATCTAAAGCCACGTTTTAGGTTAGAGTTAGTTTGATCTGAATTGAATGTTATTTTGCTGATTTATAGTGAATAACGTTTATGAAATTGTGTTTTATATATAAATAAATAAGTGTAGTGTTTGTTATTGTGTTTGTTTAGTGAAATTAGTTTTAGACAAGCTAAATTTAGTAACAGTGTAGGCTATGTCGATATGTGAGTTCATAACATAATACATAACGAAATTTCGTTTCGTAATTTCTGATTACAAAATGGTAAGTTATATAAAATGTTCAAGTTTACAGTTCTATTCTATGATTTATTCTCTACAATTTGGTATATAAAATTTCATTTTTGGGTAAAGGATACATTTTAGATTGATGTTTCAAAATAGGCTAAATTTTAGTGCCGTTGTGTAGTACGGACATAAAAAAATCTATTTCATAAAAACTACTTTGAAATTGGTAAATGTTTTTACATATTTCTATTCACAACTAAATTATGAAACTTTTGTGTATTTTGTATAACCAGGCCTATACATTTTTATAGTATTTATTTAGGCCTGAATTTAGAAAAACATTTTCCGTTTTTGAAATTTTTTGTTTCCTGAGCTTATAACTTTTACAATTTTGCACCAATCAAATTTTTAGTTACATATATGATTAATTTGGACCTTTTCCTAAAAAAAAGCTATGGATCACTTTATGATTGAGATAGAATTTCTATTTTTGGCGAATTTTTGAAATTATTTCACCCGATGAAAAAAACGTGAATGCGTTTTGTTAAGGCAGAGGGAGGGTTAAAAGGTTTTGTTTTGATCCCGGAACATACGTAATGGTGCGATGTAAATACTGTAACAAATGACATAGCGCATATTATTTGGGAATACATATTTATTTATTTTGAAGGTTTGTTTATACAAATTGTATAAACCAATATATAAACCATATATGAACCAATATATGTGTTTTTATATCTAAAGTTTATATTTTTAGTGAATTTCTAGTTTGTGAAAGGTTTATTTTTGTCATAACCTAAAAGGAAAAAGTCTAGGCTATATGCAAATTTTCTTTGATTATTTAGTATTTTATTTGATTATTACAAGTGTATATGTGTGTTATTCTTTGTAAAGTATATTGTCTTAGTGAAATCTAATGATTTTGTCTTAGGCATAGCTTTAGAAAGTTACTAATTACGCTAAATGATCGAGGTGTAAACCTAACCTTCAAGCGTCAGAATACCAATTTTTGGAAAATCGTCATTTTTATTTAGAAAATGTAACAGATTATTATTTTTTCTCCTAAATATATTACAAATGTCAAGAAATGGTTGAAAAAATTCAGATAAATCTATTAGTATGTTATTCATTACCATTTTTGTGAAAATTCTGCTCCGTTACTCTTCGATTTCTTGGTATTTGACCAAAAAACTCCAAATGTAAAACATCTAACATTTTTTTTCACTACACACCTACATTCTACTATGCACCTTTCTGGACATAATGATATATAGAAGTTCTGTATAAAATATATTTTACTATTTTTAATGTTTTTTTGAAAAAATAAAGAGAAAATTCAGTTTTTACGTAAAATATTTTTTTCATTTTGAAAATTTAACAAATTTATATTTTTTTTTTCCTAAATATATTCACAAATAATACACAAAAATTGTGTATATCTTAGAAATAGGTAGTAAGCTATTGATTTTGGATTATACAGGGTTTTCCTGAAAAATGGTAACTTCGTTTTTGACATGTAACATACTTACTCCAAAACCGTCTCCAAAATTTTTTTTTTTATTACATAGATGAATTCTATGCATCTTTCTGAGAAAAATGATATCTTATAAGTTAGGTTTTGTATACAAATAATATTTTTTATTAATTTTTTAAAAAACGAAGAAAATTAACACTGCCAAATCATGGGTTAAGGACATAATTGATTATAATAAATAACATTCAATTTCTATGTTTATATATAGGAGTAAAAATTGTACATATTTTAAATTGCAAAGAAGAAAGTTTAAATGATATTATTTTAGTTTTCATAAATTTTGAATTTATTTATTTTGTCTTTAAATACCCTGATTGCTGTTATTAGATTTCTATGTGTGTTAGATGTAAGATAGATAAACACATCCAATAATACAACCCGGCTACAAAGCTCTCCAAACGGCATGACTCTAGAAAGAGTTCAGAAGCTCATAAAATTAACGTAAAAGTAAAGGAATAGAAGAGTTTCCTTAGGATGATAAGAAATTGTGATGTGACAGCCAAATAGGCAGAAACTTAATAATTTCTTGCACAGCTTACTTTTTCAACGTCCTGTTTTGTGTTGACTGGGCTGGTGGAAGAGAACTTCGGATGTAACATGAGGAGCCTATAGATGGTAAGGAAATCGCAGGCTGTATGAAATTTAAATTTAAAAAAAAAAGGTTCATGTTGTCTCATGAATGACTTACGGTGGTATCCAACTGCTTCTTGAACAGCTGATCAGACTTCTCAGCTTGCACTTTGAACTGATAACTGGTTTCCAGATGTATAAGACATGTGTAGCAAATCCATGTTGGTAACCCATCCTCTCTTGATATCTAAAACAGTACATTTGCATCATTAAATAATCATATAATCAAAATAAGTTATGAAAGAATAAAACTGATTCTTAAATAAATTGCTTTAATTTTACCATCATAACTAAGTTCTAGTCAGTGTCTAATACACTACAATACTAAAAATTCAAAACATTTGATTTTTCAGTTATAAACAATAACAAAATATCTATAAATAACATCCCTAATATCCAGATTTACTATAAAACTTAGCAAAACAATAAAATCAAATAAGCTTATTTTCTGAAAACATTACTATCTATTTTGAAAAAAATTTTGGCTTTAAGGCAAAAAACTATTGCAGTCATCATCCCCTTCACAAAATTGAACATAAGATGCTCGACAATATAAATTTAGATAACATTATGAGATTAAAACTAGTTAATTAAAACAAAACTGGTGTCCATTCTTCCTCCCACTCACCATGCAATATATATTTAATTACCGCTATTAAGTCAGATGCCATAATGTGGTGCATAACTGGCATCTGACTTCTAGCTTCGTCTGCTTTTGTGTTTGCTGTAAGTCCACAATGCCCAGGTACTCGGCAAAATGATACTCCAATACCCCGTAGCCGAAGTCTGTATAGTAGACACAATATCCTCAACCAAGGGGGTTCTAACAATATATATCCTGGATAGCACTTTTGGAGTTGGAAAACAAACTGTAGTGATGAAAACCCATTGTACACTAAGACCTGTCAAAATAGCAAAGTTTTCGAGAGTAAAAATACTATAAATCGAGGGTAATCAATATATATACACATAGATGAGTAATATCTACAACCGACTTTATTGTCCAGTTTAGAATGATCAGTAAAATAATCTCACTAGGTGAGTGAACTCCTGATGAGTATTGAACTTAATGAATCTGGACAGAGAAAAATCAAATTGAGGTATTTCAATGAGCAATGAAGGAAAATAACATGGAGTATACTTGTAAATTAGAGGGAGTACAAGTCCCAAATTATTGAGAATCCTTAGAGTTCTAATACCAAATGGGTCAGAACACTTCTAACGACATTCATATCTAACAGCCAAAGGATTATTAAAAACAATGATGTAAACTGAATGATAAGGTACTACTCATATATGATATTTGAAGTTGCTGTATTCGTCAAGAAAGAAATAGATCGTCAGTCTCAGCAAGTAAGTTAGAAACTGGGCTCAAATGAAATACTCCAGACACAAAACAAAGTGTAATATGAACCAAATCAAGCTACTCCATTGCTGATGGTCTTGCAGATGAATAGACTACTGAGCCTTAATCGATCCACGATCTGACAAAACCATGGTAAAATCATCATATTGGCTCCCCACCTAGAACCACTGATAACATGTAACCATACAAGAATATTGCCATTTATACTCCAAGATTTTAACGTATTCAGAATTCCTCTTTGCCAAAGTAATTTTCCAGGTCAAAAAACACCACAACCAGGGTCTGATGTAAGAAAAATCAATAAACAGAAGACTTGCCGTAATAATAAATATTATAATGATATTTCAAGTGAAAAATATAAGACCTAGACAGGGAATTGAACCCAGGACCTTTGGCTTTACGTGCCAATGCTCTATCAACTGAACTATCCTTTGTCGCTTCCCAGCAGAGTACACTTGTCACTTGACTTACCTTTATTGCTGCAATTATGAGCAATTATCTTGTTAGAAACTACATTGAAATTAATTTTTACTCATTTTGCGCTCCTTACGTATGTAAATATTTATTAATTTTAAATTTATTGATTTTAACCCTTATACATTTTTACCAGCTAGTATTGAAAATAAAATAATATTTCAAGTGAAAAATATATGACCTAGACTGGGAATTGAAAACAGGACCTTTGGATTTCAAGTGAGAAAAATACTAAGGAAGAGACTAAAGATAGCTCAGTTGGTAGAGCATTGGCATGTAAAGCCAAAGGTCCTGGGTTCAATTTCCAGTCTAGGTGGTATATTTTTCACTTTAAATATTATAGTATTTTCAATACTAACTGGTAAAACCGTATAAGCGTTAAAATCAACAAATTAAAAAAATATTAAATAATTTCAAAAAGTAAGGTTATGCATTGGTAGGTTATAAATAAACATGTAAAACTTATTTTTACCAAATTAACAAAGTAAACTCAATCAGAAGATTTATAAGTGATAGTCTTGATATTAAGTAATCATTTTTCAAGTTACGAATTCCTATTGGTATGGGTACATAGCATACGCATATACCTATGCATTTCATATTTTTTTAAAAAAATTTTCATACTTTTGACATTTTTTTTAACTTTTTGTATTGGCCTACATACTTTTCAGATCGTTTTTTCGTTTTTGAGGTGATATCCAAAAATAGTTAACAATTACTTTTTCATTTGAGTAAATAACATAAACTGATACCATTTGAGTACTATTGAAAACTGTTATAGGCCATGATCTGTTCTTATTTCATGGCCTGAATTTAGTTTTTCATGAGGGCTATTGTATTATCGCATATTCCAAAAATGTTATTGAGATATTTATAAATTAACTATTTTTAGCAATAATATGTAATCACTACAATAAATACTAAACTGCAATAAGAGAGCATAGGCTATATATGTGGTAAATACTTAGTGTTCCTATCAATGCTATTTTCTCACTAAATTTATTCACGTTCTAATTACCTTCTGTTGTAACAATTTCATCATCCTTTATAACGCCTGACACTTTTTATATTTCATAATATCTTATTTAACCTTAAAATCATCAAAATTGAGCATTTATTGATATTCTAAACTAAGCAATCGTGCTATGAGTCTAGGTTTCATAGACTACGCATATTGAAATCACTAGTGGGGCACATGCGCACTTACAATCAATTTCACAGGTTCATATTACTACGCTTCTATGATTTACGAATCATGAGAACTAGGAATCAGACCTAGTAAAGATGTCTGAAAAGGTTAATATTTATATTTAAACTTTCCTAGTCCTGTAGTTCTTTAACTAGACCTGGTTAGGTACATGATTGACAGTTCTTTAAACTGACCTACTTTCACGGATTAAACTGAATATAAACATTAAGGGAAGAGACATTAAATAGATTCACGAGTTGTCATACATAGTAACCCACAAACTGTCATTTTAAATAGCATGTTTTCAACAGAAATAATGGTTTTCAGTAGCCTACTGGTAATTCAAAAGCGAAATGCATGTAAAAAGATGATATAATTTTTGCAAAGGAGGTAAGAAAAACATGAATTGCTTACATTTAGGCTAGTAAATAACAATAACAGGAAACACTACATATTTACCATATATATATTCACCTAAACAGACCTAATGAAACAAACACACATATTCACTTACATGACTAATGTAGTTTATCAATATTAACGTAGGTAGTCATAACCTAAGATAGATTTCATACTTTTATATTCCTTATTTTCTACTAAACTAATATTTTTGTGAGTTGAAAAATGTCTTCCTACCTAAAATATGATCTGATTATTTGAATACGAGTAGGCTATAACGTAAATACTTTTAAACGATTTATTAATTTTTTGGTAAATATTTAGTATTCCTGTCGTTCCTATTTTCTCGCAAAATGTATGCAATTCGTATTCTAAATACCTTCTGTTGTAACAATTACATCATCCTTTATTACTCTGTATACTTTTTATGTTTTGGTAAATATGCATTGAAACAGGTTTTGAATATTTGTTATATTTTATGAAATCATATAGCCACCTTACTTAACCTTGAAAGTTAAAAAGTTATTTATTTTATTATTAAGAAATACAGTATGTAGAGCATGTTAAAAAAAATCACAAAAAAGCAGTAACTTTCTTTGTAAACAATTACCCTAACCTCAAAAAGAATGCAAAGTCATTTTAAATAGCTTGTTTTCGACCGAAATAAAGGATTTTGGTAATTTAAAAGTGAAATACATGTAAAAAGATGATATAATTGTTGTAAAAGGATGTAAAAAGAACATGAATTGCCTACATTTAGCTAGTAAGTATCAAGGACAGTAACACTACATACTTACCAATTTTTCATAGCAAAATCCAATGCAAATGTACAATAGGTATTTACCCTTTTGATATTAAACTTCTATACCAAAAAATAAAAAATCGATGTGTGGAAATATAATTTTAAAAACAAATTATGTACTATAGCATCTTTCACCTTGTTAAAATACTATTTAACAAGACATACAATGGGATATGAGTACCAATAGAGCGTTTTAAAAAGTTAATTTACCTGAATATTTGCCACCTCCATAACTTTGTTGTAAATTTTAACTGTTCCATCACACAAAGTGAATAATGATATTACACCTTTGATATTCCCTAACATACAAATTCTACAAACTTTCGCCTTGTTAGACATCCCTATTCCGAAACAGTTCGGTAGTTTTATTGAATGAAATACAGAAATATGAAAAGCTTTTTAATAAGTACTATTATGCTCACATAAAATATTTATTACAATGATTAACAAACTTATTATCAAAAAAGTAAAATTAATTTTAGATAGAATCAGTCCTAAACACTCTTTATAATGTCACCAACAGCCAAAAGCAATACGGCGTCGTCCGTATCCGACATTTTTATATGGGCAATGCCTTAATATCGAGTTGCTTTGATCTCCGTTTCTACAAAGAATATTGAACGCCGATAAAAGCATAATTTTAGCCCTATCTTCGAAAATGTTTAATGCCGTGGTTAAGATGTTTATAATGTTCGGCTAAAACCTTGTATTGGTGATTATATTAGCACACAATAATTTCCGTAATTAAAACATCTAGATCTAACTCCACAAGCAAACAAAATTTTAACTTGGCTTAAAAGATTGATTATTGAATTATTGGCCTATGATTCTGTGACAAGAGTTATACATTTTGATAAGAGATTTCAAACGAAAGAATCTATGTGACATTTTGTGTAAGTATATTTTATGTGTAATTTTAAAATAAGTATCATGAAACCACCACTCATTAGGAAATTTTATAGCCTATGTCAATATTATTTACAATAATTATTGTTGTTAATAATGTGGATTTAAATTAGTACTAGGCCGTCATTATATAGCATAGATTAGAACAGAACCAGTTTCATAGTTGATATAATAATGATTTTAAATTAACAATTAATTTTACACAAAACATTAAGAACCCCTAAGAATTACAGTTTTGATTTGGAAAACTAATAAATAAATATTAGATTAACATTTATACAGTAAAAGTAATCTAATAAAATGAAGTGTTCTTTTTCTGAAGATTTATGTGAGAAAGGTTCTGCAACAGTTTTTGAGTTTTATCATTTAAAAGGGGAGGAAATATCAATAGATTATGACAACAGAAATAAAATTGATTTTATGTTTATTCTAATAAAAATTAATCAACTCTTATTAAATTTGTAAAATTGGTTATTGCTTTCCCGTTCAGTAATTGGTTCCCGCTTTGAAGATATGCGACCATTGTTATATCTGTATACAAGTATTCCTAATTTCCTAATTCCAACACAGATTCCTAAATCCTAATGTCTGTTAAAAATATTTTACTTTCTATGAAATAAATAAATAGATATTAATTTTTAAAATGTAGGTATTTAATCTACGGTCTACGCTTCCAAATTTTATTGCTTTGGCTTAGCTTCAGGCAGGATTATTTGAATATTTGGCCAGGTTATAAGGTGTCGAGAGTTTAACAAATAAGTTTTTGTGGTATTTAAATTTCTTGAATCGTGATTATTACGTATACTTTAACCCTGCTTTGTAGTTTCACATTATGTTAATTATTTAGCTTTAATGTCAACCTATGACAATTAAATGTGTCAGTCTAAAATTAGTTGTTTAATCAACATGAAACCTAATTAGTTAATCCTTGGATTGGACTTCTTTATATTTCATGCTTTTTTTATGGCAAGTACAGTGATTTTATTATAACATTTCTAATGTACTACCATTTATATTTATTACTATTGCTTTCCCTCTATTTGTTCATTTGAAACTTTTACTCTTTCCAACAATTCTAGGCCTATCTACATTTCTAAGCTAACTAATCTTTACTAACCCTCTCTATGATAACATGGTTATATTTTTCACGTATTTGCTTTTCCCTTCTTTAAGATCCATTGGCTTTTTATATCATCATAATTTATTATCCTCTAGTTACCAATCCTACACCCATTTATTTTATTTCCCTAACCTTACCTATCTTAACTTTCAATCTCATCTATCAAAATTTAAATTGTTACACTATGTTGGACTACATTTGTCAAGTTAGTGAATATGTGATCTCTTGTTTTATTAGGCCTGGATAGGTGGCTATATATATATAAGATGATTACGTATTACAGCTTAATATTATGACATTGTATGATTGAAGAATCATGAGAAATAGGTTTGGGAAGGTGACCAAGATATATATATCACCTAGCCAGACCTAATAAAACAAATATATAGTCACCTAGCCAGACCCAATAAAAGAAATACTTTTTACCATGACAAATATATATTTTAATAATAAACATCAAGTGATGACACATTCAGTAACTTGATGAATGTAGTCATAAATATTAACGTAGACATTCAGTAGTTGTGAGTGTAGGCCCTACATGCCGGTGGAATTTAGTGGTGAAAATTTTTGAAATTGTTTACTACCTACTCTAATTTAAGAGTTAGATCACATTTGGAAGACACTTTTGAAGTGCTAAAGTATATTCGTTTAGGTAGTAGTATCAAAATGACAATTCTAAAAACAAGAATTCCATGTATGTTTAGGTTACTACATACGTATATGTTCATCTATATTACTACATTAACCAGGTTAGTGAATGTCTCATCGCTCGATGTTTTATGTTATGACTATGTCAGTCAAGTTAGTGAATGTCTTTTTTATAAATTGTATTGCACATGGTAACCAGTAATTGCTTTATTAGATTTGACTAGAGGTATATTTTATATAGTTACCTTTCCAGACTTGTAATTCGTTGAACAATGAGATTCAACAAGCGATCATACATTCAGTGACTTGATGAATGTAGTAATTAGTATTAACGTTGACATTTCTAACCTACGTAGCTGTATTTCGGACTTTTATAAATATTGTTTTCCATTAAACTAATGCATTTTGCGACTTGAAACTTTTATTGCGACTAACAATATGATCTGATCCTTTGATTAAAGGTAAATACTTTTTCATAAATTTTTATAGAAAACGGAGGGCGAGGTACAACCGTTAATTACCTTTCTTATTTTCTACTAAACTAATGTATTTTTGGTACTTCAAAAAATGTCTTCAGAGATCAAATATGATCTAGGCCTACTTCTTTCAAATTAAGGTAGGTAGTACATGATTTCATGCCACTAAATTCCACTGGTATGTACACTCCATAATTACCAGGCATTCATAACCAGAGCTGGATTTCCATTCGTTGTAAACCAACCAGACCTGGATTTCGTACTTTTATATTTCTTATTTTATACTGAAGTAATGGATTTTGTTACTTCAAAAGTGTCTTGCGACATCAAACATGATTTAATTATGTTAATAATTATGTACATGTTATGTTTTGTATTTGAAGTAGTTTTAATATATATTATAATACTTTTCTTGAGTATTATATTTATTTAAATTAATTATAAATACAAAAATTATTTATATCATTAAGTTCTTTAATAACACAATAAAAGAAATATTCACTATAAAAAAATAAATGTTTTTTTATATTTTTATCTCGGGGTCAGATTTGGGTTTCACAATTAAATAGAAATATATTTAAATAATAATCAGTTTTAAATAATAATTAGTTCATCTCACCATCATTTACAATGTTCCTTTTATATACTTCTTCCTGGTAATTGTTCAATATAATAATTATTTCAATATTTCAATATTTATTTTCACTTAAACTGTTTTTATTTTTTAATCGTATCCTATACCTTTAAAAATATCAACTTCACTTCAGATCATCTTATATCAGAATAATTTGAAAATTTCTACCTCCTTTTTTTTAAATTGTTATTATAAATCATATGATTTACTTGTTGTTTCAATCACATGGTTCCTGCACCTGCTTATTAAATTTTGTATTCTTCTATGTAACATTTGAATAATTTTCCATAACTTTACATTTATAATCCTATTCCATTTACAAATTTATTCTTCAATTATATAAAAATGTTACAATATTGATATCTGTAAATTTTTTGCCACCATTGCCATATCAACCTTCGGCTTTCCCAAGAACAGGGATAAGTACCGTTAGCCGCTTTCACCTAGGTCATTGACGTGGTTCTACTTTGATAGGCCGATCCACCTGAAGTAGGGTGAAGAAGAGAATATGGCAGTTTAGTTTTAAAATTTTTATATTTTGTTAGTATTATTTCAGATCCCTCCGAATATGGTAACTTGATACCGAAATGTACATCAGGGAACTATAATAACATAGGGAAAATAAATATTTTTATTTTATTTGTGTGTGTGTTTAATTGTACCAAAACTTGTGGTAATGGTTTCAGTGTTTTAAATTGTTTACATTCACCACAGTGCTTCATTGAACATATATTATAGATTTATAAGCATATTTTTTAGGAATTACTAGGTTCACAATTTTTATTATACCTACTTTTAGCTGCATTAACTAATTTGTTCAATTGATTCTTAGGGATTTTTTGTACAGCCCATCATTTAACATTTTTATTACTTTGTTAAAATAGTCCAGTACTAACACTGTATCTCTTTTTCTGCTTTTAAGTAAAAACAATCCTTTTGTTTTACATTGTGTTGAAATTTTCAGATTCGTTTTTAATTAATGATATTTTCGAATATTTTGTTTGTTTGTTCAGTTTCTTAACTTTGAGTTAATTATTTATGAAATTTGATAACATAAATTATCCTACTAAAATCATTTCATTCATTAGGATCACAGTTTCTACTTAATTTAAGATGTAATTTATATAAATCTAGTTCTAATCTACTTAACTTATTGTAAAAAAAAATTCTTACCAAATTCAAGGACACTCTGTGTACAAGTGTTATTTATTGTAATATTGATACTTACGTATACTTATGTTTATTCTACCTTATGAAAATTTCAATAGCACTACTATCATCGTCAGAGGTTAAATACACACTAACCTTATTGAAATGTACATAAGGTAGAATAAACATAACTATACAGTGTCTGTTTTATTGTGGTTTAGGGGAATTGTCATTCATTATTTAAAATGTTTATATATATATATATATATATATATATATAAATTTTCATTGGGGGTTCAAGAGTGTTCCAACAGAGTAACAATCACTGATTTTAATTAAATGTAATGTTTACTAATTTTTTTTATTTATTTTTTTTTTTTTAGGTATTGCTACATTGTATTAAATAAAATCTTCAGAAGGCAGTAATTGGCATGATGGACTGGCAGACTTCTTGAACACTTATACCGATGAAGATGAATCAAATATTTTTTTTTTTTTGAAGAAAATAATCATAAATTTGGTAATGTAAAGTGTTCAAATAAATTATTTACAGTGCAGTGAAATGGGGGAGACTTCCACAAATGACACTTCATACATTTGTAAAGAATGTGATAAACATTTTACAGACAAATGTATTTTTGAAAAGCATGAAATAAAACATAAATTGTGTTTTTATCAGTGCAATAAATGTGATAACTCGTTTAAACATAGAAGATTATTAAGAATTCATAAGGAAATTCATTTGGGAATTAAAAAATATTGTTGCTCAATATGTAGGAAAACATTCACACGGAAAGCTGATATGGTTAATCACCAAAGAATACATTCAGATGAAAGACCTTTCACCTGCGATGAATGTGGTAAATCATTTAAACAAATATTAGGATTAAAAAGTCACTTGGCAGTGCATGTAGATAAAGACCCTGTATCATGTAATATTTGTGGTAAACTGTATAAAACAAAAGGAGGGTTAATTTCTCATAAAAAAATTCAACATAATGCTGGAGGTCCTTTATACGTCTGCGAAATATGTGGTAAATCTTTTATGGAGATTTGTGCCTTAAATTCACATCAGATTTGCCATGCTGTTGATGAACCTGTTTTATGTGATATCTGTAACAAAACTTATCCACATATTCGAGCTTTACGAGTACATAAAAGAACAGTACATGTTGAGAATAGACAGTACTGTTGTGATTCTTGTGGGAAGTATTTTAAACATGGTTCATCATTGAAAGAACATAAATTAATACATGCTGGTGAAAAGCCTCATGTTTGTGATGTATGTGGTAGTGCATTTACACAGAAATCAGCAATGAAAACTCATATGAAAATACACACAGGTTTAGAACCTTATAAGTGTAAAAAATGTGAACAATGCTTCAAGTGGAAACAGACATATGATAAACATATTTCTAAGTGTTTAAATCCAATTTAAGATGTGTAAAAAAATTTATTATATTATTAATTTAGGTACAAATTAAAAAATCCCCTCTAAAATAGTGGCCTCCGGCTAATACGTAAGTACCTTAATTTATTTTAAGGTGTAAGGAAAAGTATAGAAATGGTTTTATAACTTTTGAACTTATATCAGCAGAAAAACCACCACTATTGGTCAAATTGAAGTGACTTTTGCCCCCCCCCCCCGAGTATGTCAATAATTTCAAATATAAACACATACTTTATTTTAATTAAAGGAGTATAAATATTTAATATGATTTTATTCTTAGTATTTGTTTAAATGTGAAACTATTTAGGAGATGATGGCTTTTAAAATACAGGGTGTCCCGTAACTCTCTGGACATATGTATATAGCGTTATTGCTTGGGTCAAGACAAACACATTTCACCATAGGAACATGGGTCTGCGGTGCCTAGTTTTCCGTCTATCTGTCTGTATGTATTTTTTACAAAACAATTCCTTACTCCTAAACGGTTTGAGGTACAACGTTAAGATTTTGCACAAATGTTTATCTTATTAAGACCTATCTTCGTTTAAAATTATACTAAAATATCGTCAACCGTTTCAAGATGGCGGCCATTTAAAATCTTTGATGCCAAATTCCACGAAAACCGTTGACTTTACAAAAAAATTGCAAGAAATGAAAAAGTTAGTAAATTTTATGTAGTTTTCAATAATACATTATTTGTTAAGATCGGATAAAAAACAACAGAGAAATTAGCTCTTTTCGTAAAGCATGACCACTTTTCTCCGTTTAAACAATGCTAATACTCCTTTTACACTGTCTAAATAACTTTACAATCATCCGTCATACGTCAATCAGGAGTTTTAAAACATAAACAGCTGATTGAATCATATGTTGTTGTTATTTATAAAAGTATTGTTGTCTGAACTGCAAGTCTTTCCTAGTTGCTTTACTATTATTACAACAGTAAACCTGGTTAAAGTCATTATTTATTGTGTTTTCATGTTATTAAGTTGAATGTTTTGTACTGAATGTGAACAAAATGAATACTTACACATCAGAGGAGTACTGTGATATGGTCTATTTTTTTGGAATGGCTCGTGGCAGTGCAAGAGGAGCGGCGAGATTGTATGCAGAACACTACCCGAACAGGCAATGTCCTAACCATAAGGCATTCAGTGCTGTATACAGCAGATTGAAGGAAACGGGAACCTTTAAGGTAAATATGAGTGACACTGGGCGTGATAGATCAGTTCGTGATGTTGAGTTCGAGGAACTCGTTCTTGATCGATTTGAAAAAGATCCGTCGGTAAGTGTTAGAGCGGTAGGGCAAGAACTAGGTTGTAGTAAGAACACTGTGTGTAGAGTTTTGAAAGGAGAGAAACTCTACCCGTATAGTCCCCAAAAGGTACAGGCCTTGAAACCTGAAGATTTTTTGAGGAGGGTAAACTGCGCTCGCTGGTTCTTGGAAAAAGACTTAAATAACCCTTTATTTCTTGAACAAGTTTTGTTTACTGTCGAAGCTAGTTTTACTAGGGAAGGCATATTTAACAACCGAACGAGCCATGTCTGGGCAGCAGAAAACCCAAATGCTATTTTTGTAGCCGGGCATCAGGAAAAGTTTTCTATTAATGTGTGGGCGGGTATTATAGGCAACTTCCTTGTTGGGCCCTACATTTTACCAAATCGGCTGAACTCACCAACCTACTTAGTGTTCCTTAGAGATATTCTTCCGGAGTTGATGGAAGATGTTCCTCTTCTTGTCCGAGAAAATATGTGGTTCCAACACGATGGAGCCCCAGCCCATTATGGCAATATAGTCCGTGATTACTTGAATATCACTTTTCCAAACACTTGGATTGGGCGTGGAGGGCCGACACTGTGGCCCGCTCGAAACCCGATCTCACTCCTCTAGACTTCTTCCTTTGGGGCACAATGAAACAATTGGTTTATAGCTCACCTGTAGAGAGTGAGATGGACTTGGTAGCTCGAGTTGTTGAAGCAGCCGCAATAATAACAGAAGATGACCAAGTTTTTGGATATGTTCAACGATCCATGATTGATCGGTTTAGATTATGCAACCGGGTTGACGGTCGTAATTTTGAACAGTTATTGTAAGTAAAGGAGGCCTCATTGTAAATAAAGAAGGACCATAAGGCATTGTCCAATTGTATTTAATAAGTAAAAAAAAAAGTTTACATTATCAATGTTGGTTTTTATTTATTTAAAGAAAAATTAATGTTACTTAGCAATAGATTATTTAGACAGTGTAAAAGGAGTATTAGCATTGTTTAAACGGAGAAAAGTGGTCATGCTTTACGAAAAGAGCGAATTTCTCTGTTGTTTTTTATCCGATCTTAACAAATAATGTATTATTGAAAACTATATAAAATTTACTAACTTTTTCATTTCTTGCAATTTTTTTGTAAAGTCAACGGTTTTCGTGGAATTTGGCATCAAAGATTTTTAATGGCCGCCATCTTGAAACGGTTGACGATATTTTAGTATAATTTTAAACGAAGTATTAATCTTAATAAGATAAACATTTGTGCAAAATCTCAACGTTGTACCTCAAACCGTTTAGGAGTAAGGAATTTTTTGTAAAAAACACATACAGACAGACGGAAAACTAGGCACCGCAGACCCATGTTCCTATGGTGAAATGTGTTTGTCTTGACCCAAGCAATAACGCTATATACATGTGTCCAGAGAGTTACAGGACACCCTGTATACTGGAATTATAGGATTTTCAGCTCTAGAAGGGTTAAATCTATGTCAAAACAACCAATTATTAAATATTTTGAAACTCTAAGAATACTATTTTAAGCTCTTTTCTTATTCATTGTGCCTGCCCAGAGGATTTAAAAAAAAATTTAATTTAATAGAATTTCTGATTTTCTTAATAGCCTATTTTATTTATTTACTTTCAAATATTAAAATAACATAATAATTTAGGTTTTTATTTAAACAATTTTATTATAAAATATAAATAGCTTACACCCTACTTATATATTAGTATATGATATTTTAATATAGATACTTCTTCCAGAATGCAAAATTGTTACTAATACATGGGTCATAATAAACAAAATGATTCATGAAAGATGAGATGCATTGAGAGTTTCATTTACTTTTACACAAGCCACAACTGGAAAAGAGTCTCAACAGAAGAGCTACTATTCAAATGAATTAAAATTAATGCCTGTGTTTTAGTTTATATGGTAATTATATTTTATTACTCCTATCCATACTTCCATTCTTTTCATGGTTTTTTGGGTTTGATATAAGTCACAGGGTACTGGCGTTCTCTTCCTTGGTTCTGTTCCAATTTGAACGCCAGTGTTCCCCTCTATTTGGTTGAGGTCATCTTTTATATTTTACCTTTTCAGTCGATGTAAAAGTATTTAATTATAAATAAAGATTTTTTTTGTTCAGTCGCGTTTTCTCCCTTTTTTGAATTTGTCTGTCGCTTACCTTTGCGTATTATTTTTCTTTTCTATAATTCAGTATTTTATTTTTGGTATCCTTCTGTTATTACGTATTTACCCCCTAAAAAACAAAATCCAAATAAAATGTATAATTTTTTTCTACGTCTGATCAACCTCATTTAATACATAAAAATAATACTTTATTTGTGGAAATGGTTGGCTATGGGTTACAAACTTTCCTCTGTCAAATAAGTATAAAAGATCTTAAACTTCCATTCTTATTCTATTTTCCTTTCTCTTTCCTGCCACACCAACTAAATTAACAAAAACCACCCTAGGATTGAAAATTAAAAATATATATAAATAATCGAGAACTAACCAAGATACAGCCTAGGGTATATCCTAGGGATGTCATCATCCACCTAATATGAAGTAAGATCTGGTCCACCCAGTATCATACCCCTATGATGGACTCAGGGTTGCTCTCAACTCCTTACCTTTCCTACTTCACTCTTCCTTCCTAATACCCTCACCAACGCTAAATTGCTTTCAAGATACTATATAAAAATAGTATGCCAACCACTCCCACATTTCTTTTAAATGTGAATTTCTTTTTTAAATTCTTTTATCTATTACTTTTTTTTGCATTAAATTTCCTATATTGGGAATTATTCCATTCACTCTAGTATCCTTATAAGTATTTCATAATTTTTTTATATATTACAATTCATATTTAATATTTGGCTTATGTATAGGGGGGGAGGGAGTAAAATAGTTGAGTCCAAATCGAACTGGTACCTGGCAAAATTGTTAAACTCATTTTCGTTGTTTGTAGTACTTTCTGTCATCTGCTCTTCTGGCCCATCTCCTGTTGTCATCTGGTGGTAGTTTGGTTTTTTTTCTTTCCTTTGTTACGCAGTGTTTTGGGTCCTGGTTTTTTTGCCCCGACAGGGGTGATCGTGCCGTACCACATGTGGATACCCTAAGTTGCTTACCGGGGGTCCTAAGGCGCAAGGTGTTTGGAGATGACAAACAGTGGGGAACAAAACATCTCCTCCACTCGAGGGGAAGGAACATACCTGCAGACCAGAGTTCGTGCAACCTGCAGTGAGTACGGTTGTATTTTAGCTGTTTGATATCTTTGATTTAACTGTAAGCTCTAAAACTCACCATGGATACTTAAGTCCGAATAACGGGTCTTAAGCCCAAAGGAGTTTGTGCCGGCTCAAATAATACAGTTTTTACCCAAGGGCAACCTACCCGTTATAATATGAATGATACACCATAAAAATCATACTATAGTTGTTTGGCCAAAATTGTATGCATTCTGTGTGCATTGAATTGCTACATGAATGAATGTAAAAGATTTACACACCACTAAAAGAATTGCTATATACCGCTAAAAGAATTACTAACTAAAAACATTGAACATGAGTTTGATAAAGTAACTTTAAGCAATAAGTTACAGTGGACATAAATATACAATGGAAAACAATGATTAAAAGCAGTGGTGATTTCATTGAAGATTTTATATGAACTCTCTTAACACGTTAGCTGCCACCGGGCTATTTTCGAATGTTCGGCGTAATGCCAACTTTTCCTGTTAATTTTTTTGATATTTTTACTTTAATTGTGTTTATAATACACTAATACAACAAGATATACTTTAAACTGTTAAAATAAATTGTTTAAAAATTTGTTACCTATCGGGTCGGCCGCGATTTTTTTCACCGAATATTGATTGACAAAAAAACTTGCCGACCTGATTGGTTGCACGTTCATATTGGCGTATATTTCGTTTTAGAGGTTGGGGTCAACTCTCAAAGTAAGAATAAGCACCTCTACTCCATTACGACCTTCAGGGAAAAGATTGTGTACGCACTACTAAGGTTGCAAAACGGACAAATCGAGCCAGTAAAACATGTTGGACATCACCACTTGTCGGCGGTATTTTTAGGCGACGGTAAAAAACAAAAGGAGAGCCCGGAAGAACTGTAAAGTGTGCTATGCAAGAGCTTCACGAACTGGAGACCGAAAAACAACTAAGAACTTCAAAAAGATCACTACATTTTGTGAAACGTGTCCTGGAAAACCATTTCTTTGCAAAGATTGTTTTAAGAACTTACGTAAATAGGCAAGATCCTTGTGAACTCTGGTAGTTTTTCTGTAATAATGTAATGTTAACTGTCCATAAATAACTTCATTTCATTTGAAAGTATTTTTTAGCTAAGGCATATAACGTGTTGCCAAATTAAAAAAAATATTCTGATAATATACGGTTTTATATTTATTACATTCCTAACAAAAACATTACAATTAGATTCAAGTTTTATTCACATTTCAGCACTAAAAATAATGTAAAACTTTAAAATAAAATGTGCCGACCCGATCGGGCGGCAAAATATCGTCTATTAGCAGACGGTATATAATTGAAATAAAAAAAGTGTTGACGAAATTAACATTCAATAACATTTTTGGTATTGTGTTCTCATATTATAACTCTTTAAAAAGTTCCCAAAGACCACTGATAAACGTCACGGATCGATTTACTTAAGCCCTATAAAATCCCGCAGCCGACCCGATCGGGTCGACCGATGTTTCTAACAAGACGAGCTGTGCCGACCCAATCGGGTCGGCGTGGCAGCTAACGTGTAAAAACTTACTCTTTTATGGTAAATCGACAGAATAACTACAATATGGATTCTAAAGAAAATTTAACTGCAGATGTTATTGTAAAGAATGTTTTATAAACACAAGATATATAATTGACAAACTGTAGCTCACTAGAGGAAGTCGAGTTCAGCACTAATGGTTAGCAGAATAATGGTCTTTGGAAAGAATTCAAAGGGATTTGAGATGACGAGTTAGGTTATGTCCTGGCCTGCAATGTTGGACAATGAGGATGAACATTTATTATGTAAATTTAAGTTCTAGTGATCTAAAAGATGCTGTGACTATATGGTATTGTTTATAACTAATATATCGATAAATCTGAATGTTTATTTTGCTATAATAATTTCTCTTTTCGTTAAATATTATCCATGTTTTGAGTCACAATTACTCTATGCTTACCTTACTCAATTCTCATTATGATACGCTAACCTCTTTACATTTCATTATATTCACTTATACCTATTTAATGAACCTACAATAGAAAATCCAGACTGTGCAATCTGCAGTCAAAGATCTGATCTGGGAGAGAGGAAACTAACAAAACTGTAATCTGAAACATGCTTTCAGATACGACCGGCCTGTCTACATTGTAGTTACTTCATTGAATGAATTGAAGGTTGAGCAAGGTTAAGGTACAATACCAGATCATACGATATTGTTTTCAAGGTTGCCCAGCAGATGGTAGCATGACACAAGCAAGTCTATTAAAGCATTTAAATTTAATCTGTACTGCAGATAAATTATAGATCTACAGTCAGTGGATAATTTAGGCTCCTGTTACAAACTACAGACTTTACTCCAATTAATTGTTTCGCTTTACTTTATCTGAACTTGTTACAACTAATATAATTTTAAAGACAACTAAATTCATTAATTTTTCCAATAATTTTGCTTAGTTTTTGAAGTGTTAAGTGACAAAAGCAAAATAAGTATTTTTCAATAGATACTACAGTTTCAATTTATTAAATAAATATTATTTCTTTTATACAGACAGAAATCAGAATATAATTTCTTAAACATTTAATTAGTTATGAAAAAAAAATTGGATACTACTTTTATTTAACTTTTCCATCGAAAATCTGTTTTAAACGTTGAGTCGATTCTCTCTCTCTCTCCCCCTATGTTTTTAATGAAATTTTTAAATCTCTAGATTGATGCAAACGTGTTAGAGCAAAATTACCCATGAATTTACTTACATAAAAAATGAGAACAGGAGTTAACTATTTTTTTATCTCAACCAACCTCTTTTTTGTTCAAATGAAGTTAATATTTTATAGTATATTATATAATGAATTTGAGTACAATGAGTGACAGACAAATGTTTGTACAACATAATTACACAAACATAATCAAATTATTTTACAACACAACAATTAATTACTCAATTTATAATTACTAAAACAATATAATTTTTTTTCAACACAACTATACAATTTGAAATTACTAAAATATAATCAAATTTTTATACATCACAACAACTACACAATTTGTAATTACACAAACATAATATTCCCATACAACACAACAATTACACAATTTGTAATTGCACAAACCTAATAACATTCTTGTATAATACAGATTGCTATTGAAGACCTATACATTAATTGTTATTGTGACAACTTTAGTGAAATCTTCCGAAGGAACTTTTATTCAATTTTGAAAAATGTTCTACTCAATTAGTACTTCTTTTTGGAAATATAAATAAGACATACAGTCCTCACATTATAATTTTTTTTATAACAATACTGCAAATAATCAGCTAAGTACACTTGAGAACACGTTTCTAAGGTTTCAACTTCTTTCAAAATCAGACTATAGAAATTAGAATTGAACTTATATAAATGAGTTTTCATGGCATAAAGTAAAAATTCCTTAAATTCCATGTGAGTAAAGTAGTATCACCACAGACAATAAAGAATAGATTGTGTATTGTCTGTGGTAGTACATAAGTCTTATTTTAAATATCAATCTGCTTCCATTTTAAGTACATACACATACATCCGTTTTGCATAGGTTTTCTCTGTTGTGTTCTCTTTAAAGTGGTGTAGGTATCTTTAATGGGGAGGATATTTTATCTAAAAATATATTTAGACATGGTTTTATTCTAAGAAATAAATTTTAGGCAAAATTATGCCACAATTTGATAAAAATTAGTGAACTAATTTAAAATTAGTTATAGAACACTGCTCAAATGACAGGTAGGGGTAATTTAAAAACCACTTTTTTGGGCTCAGTGTGGCTCAAATCGAATATCTATGTGAAAACTCAAGATCAATATTTACTCTTTTCTGTAAAATGTAAGGAAGTGAGTAAAAAGGAGGAAATGTATAAGGTAGAATTTAAATTTTGATTTATATTGTAAAAAAGTACTCATCTTGCTAGTAAACAAAAGTTTTATTCAAAGCTCCAAAATATAGACGAAAACCGATTCTAATATAAAATTCGATCAAATTTTAAAAAACGGTTGAACATTACAACTACTATTTTTTTATTTTAAAGTTTTGCACCACCATTTACTCCCTTTAAAGCAGTCATGTCAAAGATACGGCCCGCGATCGCAATGTGTCACAGAAAGAAGAATCAGTTTTTTAGAGGTTTTAGACTTCACTCGATTCCTCTACGGAAGTTTTAAAATGTGCACTCTACATTTATAAGTAATTTTAAGGGCAGCGTGTGCCTAGACAAGCGAGAGAGATAGACAGTAACGCCATCTCTTAGCAACAAGCGAAAATACCCTATTATTTTTGTTGAGAACAATAGAATCTTCCACGCGCTTCAAGTCTAGACTAGAACATTCTTTATCGATATAAAAGGAGTGCGTCGGCGCAACGTGAGTCAGTTGAGTCGAGTAATCGAAGCGATACGGTCGGAGAAGATTTTAGTTGTACTGCGAAGTAGTGATTGTGAAGGTATTGTGCATTTGTTTGTGTCGTGCATGTGCGATATCCATAATTGTTGTGTCGAGTTCCATAATTGTTACGATTTTGGCATAATGTCACAAAAACGTAAAGTTGATAGTGAGTGCAGAGTTTTCAGTCTAAATGGGAAATTGCATATTTTTTCATAGAATGGAATGCATATTACTGTGTTTGATTTGCAATCAAACATTTGCTGTTTGTAAGTAATGTTTGTTAACTTGAAGAGTTTTACGAATCATAAATCAAAATTCGATTGTTACACTGAATAAATAAGAATGGACACATTGTCATCTTTAAAATATAAACTTCAAGGTCAACAATCGATGTTTACTAAAGCTAATACTGAGAGTGAGATGCCCTGAAATCAAGTTTTATTATTGCATTAGAAATCGCGAAGAGATCAAAACCTTTCACTGATGGTGATTTTATTAAAGACCGTATGTTGAAAGTTGCCGATGTTTCATTTCCATTTCAAAAGTCAATAATTCAAAATATTTCGCTGTTAAGAAACACTGTTGCTTCAAGAATAAATATTTTATCTCAAAATTTGGTTCTTCAACTGAAGGACAAATTAAGGAATTTACAAATTTTTCATTGGCTGTTGACGAGAGCACCGGATAGTGTTGATACAGCTCAAATTGCTGTTTTTATACAAGGTATTAACAGTAACTTTGAAATAACTGAAGAACTATTAAAGTGCGTTCCATTGACAGGTACTACAGGAGCAAATGATATTTATACTGCAATTGAGCATTTGATAGTAGAATATGAACTCGACTGGAATATACTTAGCAGCACAACTACGGATGGCGCTCCTGCCATGGCTGGCAAACATTTGGGCGTTGTAACTAAAATAAAACAGAAAACATCAGGGAATTTTGTGGGATTTCACTGTATAATTCATCAGGAATCATTGGCATCCAAACATTTAAAAATGGACCATGTCATGCAACCTATAATTAAAATAGTAAATTTTATAAGGAGCAGAGGACTAAATCACCAACAGTTCAGGCAGTTTTTACAAGATTTGGACGAAAACTTTTCTGATGTCCCTTATTTCACCGAAGTTCGTTGGCTCAGTCGAAGAGTAGTTTTAGAAAGATTTTTTGCATTACGCGACCTATTCAAGCTTTCATGTTAGAAAAAGGCAACACAATTGATTATGACAATGACTGGTGGGTTGATTGTGTCTTTTTGGTAAATATGAATAAACACTTGACTGATCTGAATGTAAAGTTACAGGGTAAAAATCTGATTGTCAATCAAATGTATTCATGTATTCAAGCCTTTGAAACAAAGTTGAGGCTGTGGAAAATCAGGTAAAAAATCAAACTTTGGATCATTTCCCTCATTTAAAATCATTTGGCACAGTGAACCAAAAAAAATTCGATCAATATTCTCAACTTCTGCGAAATCTGATCACAGAATTCAACAATCGTTTTGAAGACTTCCACAAAATGAATGAAACGGAATTCTCAATTTTCAACAATCCGTTCAATTTTGAAGCTTCACAGGCACCAGTTCATTTGCAAATGGAGTTGATAGATCTTCAATCTGACAGTATTTTGAACGAAAATTTAAAAGAGGTTAATGCTCTTACATTTTATACACAATATTTCAAGAGTTTGAAAAACTACCCGGAATTAAAAAGCATACAGCATGCATTCTGTGCATGCTTGGTAGCACCTATTTATGTGAGCAGATGATTTCCGTCATGAAAATAAATAAGAACATACATCGCACAAGACTTACGAATGAACATCTTCAATCAATTCTTAAAATAATTACAATGAATATGATAACTGACATCAATGAGCTTGTCAAAAACAAGAGAAGTCAGGTATCTGGATCCTAGAGCCAAAATAATTACCCTCTTTTATAACTTTGATGTGATTTTTAACAACCGTATATTATACTATAAAATTAAATAAATAAAATGTTATAATAATTCAGTACATTTTTTTTTTATTTGACTCTGGCCCGCCTACACATTCTAAATTTAATATATGACCCTCTGCAAAATTGAGTTTGACACCTCTGCTTTAAAGGAATGATTTAATTTAATACGTAGTGGGCTATGATTACAAGGAGAGAAGCGAGAGGAATGCACATTCAGTTATACATGAAACCACAAACAAAAATGATCAGATTTAACTCACAAAAATATAATACCTGCAGCGCCGTGTCCAATTTATCTGTTTACATTTTGTTTTTCTTGAATTTAAACCAAAAAACATTTATATATTCTTATTTAAAAGCAAATGTATATATTATTATCTACACAGGATGTTTCTGAACTCTTCTTACAAATTTCAAGGTATGTTCCTTGAGTAAAAAGAAGCAAAATATAATTCAAACAGGCGTCTAAAAATAGACACTTCAAAGCAATTCATTAACATTCTTCTTAAATGATTGAAAACCTGAACTTTTTCTTGGATAGTAGCAGCTGCTATATATAGTATTATAATGACTAAATCAAACTTACTTTCAACAGGTGTTTCATAAATGGGTGTTTTTATATGTCGCCATAAGAAAAAAATCAAATGGGGGTAATATCTGGTGATCAGGGAGGTCAGGCTACAGACCCACCGCATCCAATCCAAAAAAAGTTTAACTCTACGGACTTATGAGTGATATAGTGAAGAACTGCATTTTCAAACTTTAGAGGAGGATGGAAAGAAATCACAAGGGAAAGAAACAGGGAGTTTTGAGAAAATACATGTCTTATAAGGGTCTAGCACTTGTAAAAAATCCAGCTTTCTCCCCTGTTAGTTGTAACAAAAAATCTTCGACTGGGCTATATCTCAGCTTCAGTAGGTCATTTCGTGGGTATTGGAATTTTATTAGTAAATTTATATATTTCTAAGCCTTACATAAATTCTATCTACAGTGGATCATATAAAAAAAAGGAAAAATGAATCATTTTTATCATTATAATTTTTGACTTTTTTTAGCCATGTAATGCACAACATCTTACGTATAAGTACATGACATAAGTATAAGTACAATTTAATAGAGATTTCAAGGACATTAGTACTGACACAAAAAGTGGATTTTCAGAACAAATTAAAGTGTGAAATGTGAGGGCAATAAAGTTTCATCCAAAAAATGGTAAGTTGTTTTGTAAATATGTTTATAATTCATTAAATATAAAGAATAATATATTTTACAATATATTCACTATATATAAAAAGAGAACAAATACTAAAAGTAAAATTATAACGTTTATGTAATAAATTCCCTTAGCATTATCAAACTTTTTGTTTTAATTGAAATAAAAATGATCGGTACTATAATTATAATGATACTATTGATTTTAAATCAAGATATTAATTAAATTTGTCAAAATTAGTGTATTATTTTGAAAACAAATAAGAACCTTTACCTAGGTTCAAGCCTGTAATAGTCAATTGCATTAATACTTTGGAATATTAGGTTAAAGTTTAATAGGGTACATAGTAGTCTATTAGTTTAGATTGTGTATGGATAGGAGACAGGCTTACCTTGGGAAAAAAACACTAAAGTTCTATAATATTTTGTAATCACTATTCACTTTCTCAATCAGTAGAGAGTATAAAAAGAAGACTGAATTGTTTTAATCTATGATGGATCTGTGCTGAGTCTTGAACCACAGACAATTTTTTTCTTCTTAAACCTGTTGGAAAGGATGATTTATATAAGTGTAAGGTTAGGGGGTTCTCTAGATTTTATGACCCATTGAAGAGACAGTTCCTATCTTCTTAGTTATGAGGAGTTACATTGTGGAGGGAATGATTTTATAATTTTTATCGTGAAGCAGTCATTAAAAGTGACAATGTTGTGGATCGCTGCATGGTGTACTGTTGGTTTCTCTATACCCATGATTTTTACATCATTCCGGTGGCAATTCATCCTGGTACTTAGGTTGTCTGTGGTTAAGCTAATACAATGAGCTGGGCAAAACCTACACTGTAGTTGGTAGATAATACCAAGGACCACTTTCCGAGGTAAGACTGTGTCTCCTATCCATACAAAATCTACTTTGTAATATTGATATTCTATAGAATAACTGTGGAAAATACCTACATCAATGAAACTAATATACATAGAAATGTGTACAATTAAACATGAACATGTTCTGTATTAGTTGAGTCAAATTAGATATTGAAAAAATCAAAACATCGAGATCATTATTTTCTTTTGATTTGCATTCTAAGGATGAAAACAAACATGTTCCCAAAAATTGTTATAAATAATTACACTTACAAAATTGTAGATACAAATATGCTTTTGATTATATTCCTATATTCAATTCTATTCATTGTACAAAAAAAATTATTCTCTTATTTTTTGCTCATAAATAGTAAAATATACCAAGATACCTGACCATGCATCGTTTATCCAATAAACATTAACAGTGATTTTAACATATTCACTGCGGGTGGTCAGGATCCCGACCACAGTGCTATCTCTAAAAACAGATGGCAGTATGACTGTAGCACTACACCGGGAACGTTCATATGTTCATATGTTGTTAGCGTGGTTAAAAGGTTAGGAACTACTTTCCTCTGCCGTAGTTTCCACGTGGTGGCATATTCATCTATATTGTGCAGTGTATACTTTGTATGCTAGTTTCGCGTAGTGAGTGAGTTGTATGAGTGTATATTCGTGTGTTTTATTGTTTCGTATGATGGCTGGGCCATCAGGAAATGTGAGTTTTGAACCAGAAAGTGAAAGTGAAGTGTCAGATCAGAGTGATGTAGAAATTACTGGATCAGAGGAGGAGGAAACTGACTCAGAGAAGGACTTGGAGTATGACCCGACCTGGTTACCCCCACACTGTAGGGTTACGGCACATCCCGTTTACGAAAGTAAATGAGTTGTTACAACCTATTTCAGGTAACAATAAACCTATTGATTGGTTTAATTTATTATTAGATAAGATTTTTCTCAATGAAATAGTACAACAAACTAATCGGTATGCCATAGAAGTGTACTTCAAACCCTCACTCACTCCAGCATCCCGTATCAACCACTGGAAAGACCTTACTGTTCCTGAATTGAAAACATTTATTGGATTAATAATTCACATGGGAACTGTTCGTCTTAGTAGGATCCAAGACTATTGGAAAACGAACCCAATGTTTGATTTTAAATTTGTAAGGGACAAAATGGCTTGTGATAGTTTTTTGTTGATTATGAGATGTCTTCACTTTTCTCGCAATGATAAAACAACAGATGATCGCTTAGAAAAGGTTAGGATGCTTATAAATTATTTTAATAACAAGATGAGATGTGTGTACTATGCACCTAAAGAGCTGTCTTTGGATGAAGGAATGGTGTTGTGGAGAGGCCGTCTGCTTTTCCGACAACATGTGAAAGGAAAGTGCCATAAGTATGGCATGAAACTTTATTCGCTCAGTAATCCGAGTAGTGTAATTATACAATTTACCATATATTCAGGTGCTGGAGGAGAGATTGGAGGGTAAGGTCATGCTATGAAAATGGTCAAGCACCTCGTGCTGGAAGGTTCGATGTGGGACACTCAGTCTACATGGATAACTTCTATAATAGTTTTCCCCTCGCCACCTACCTCCTAAAGAAAGACACGTATTGTACGGAAACTCTGAGAAAAGATAGGAGACATTTCCCCCCAGAAATCAAAACAACAAAGTTGAAGAAAAGCAAGACTGTTCAACGATATGCTGAGAGGGTGATGGTAGCAAAGTGGAAGGATAAGCATGCCGTAACATACATCTCCACAGAGTTTAAAAACAGTATGGTTACATCATATAACCGACATGGAAAACCACGGCAAAAACCTCTACCTATTGTATACTACAATGCAAATATGAAGGGGGTCGATAGAAATGACCAAATGATGTCATATTATCTGAGCGAACATAAGTCTCTCAGATGGTACAAAAATTTTTTTGTACATATGCAGATGATCATGATAAATACACACAGGCTGTACAATTTTGCTAATCATGACCATCCCATGTCACTCTACAACTTTCGCTTGTCTGTCAGACCAAATGTTGCCGTGTCCTCTACAGCGCCGCTTCCTAAGCGCCCCAAAAATGACCTTCACATAGTTTCTAAAATCCCAAACCCAGCCGGAAATGTAAAACACCCTCCTCAAAAAAGATGCCGAGTGTGTTACAAAGAGGGAAAAACATAAAGAACAGTTTATATGTGTACACAATGCCCTGGAGAACCTGGCCTATGCCCACTGGCTTGCTTTGACAAGATTCTACCTTACCAATAAGATCTTCGAGGGCTTCAACCAATCGAAATCAACAGTCGCAGTACTATTAGACTTTGAAGCAGCTTTCGACAAAACCCCACACAAAACTATACTCCTACAGTGCATGAAACTAGGAATCATAGGTAAATCACTAAAATACCTATCAAACTTCCTTAGTGGGAGACTAATAAGAACAGCGGTCAATGGAGCACTGTCAAAGCCAGCAAGATTGGAAAGTGGCATAATTCAAGGTTCCTCCATCAGCCCAACTCTTTTCAATATTGCCATACACGATTTAACCAAAGATCTACCAGAAGGAATAGACTGGATTATATTTGCCGATGACGTCACTATATTCGCCACAGCCGTTTCTCCAGACGAAGCTTGCAAACTGCTACAAAAAGCACTAGACAAAACCGTGAAATGGTGCCAGAAATGGTCGCTAGTCTTATCGACATCGAAAACAGAATGCGCGTTTTTTACCAGGCGAAATACACTCAAAGACTACCAACCCAATCTCTTTATTGGAACCCAAGAGCTAAAAGTCAACAAATGTCCAAAACTGCTAGGAATTTATTTGGACCAGAAACTACTGTTCAGCACACACGTAGACGTGGTTAAAAACCAATGCAGCAAGAGGCTTAATACCATAAAAGCAGTAGCAAATAAGAATTGGGGAGCTGATACGTCAACCCTCAAAATGTTTTATACGTCTTTCATAAGATCAAAGATGCTATACTGCGCAGAAGTTTGGGGAGCCGCAGCAAATACACATATCAAAAAGCTGCAACGAATTCAATCTGCCGCACTTAGAGTCATATTGGGTTGTCCAAGCACATCTCCTATTTCAGCGATGGAAATAGAATCACATATAGAACCATTAGACCTGGCTATTAAGAAGCTTTCGATGATAAAATGGCTGAAAATCAAGAGCCTTCCGATTGATCATCCCTTAACAATGTTGGCACCTACCAAAACCAGACAGTCATTTACATTCCAAATCGAAGCATTAAACGATCTCTTAGAACCCATAGAGCCGCAACGGATCCCGACGGTTTCTGATATTTCACATTGGGAAGAAAACGACATCTCGATATGCACAACCTTACCATCCGGCAATACCAAAAGCAACACCGAAACCGATAACCTGGATTCCCTTCGAGATGAAGCTTTGACAGTGATCGATGAGAACTACAAAGATTATGTGAAAATTTATACAGACGGTTCGGTGGATCTGGAGAACGGCAATTCCGGCGCAGGCTTCTTCAACGAACAAACAGGCGAGTGCTACTACATACCAGGATTATCTGCGTCAAGCATGGATGCTGAGATATTGGCCATCAATGCAGCCCTAACGAGCTGCATTAGCACACCATATCAGGACATTTGCATACTCACCGACTCTAGATCGGCCCTTGAAGGCTTACAAATGAATTCACCCAGTGACTATTACTTCCGAATATCTGAAATGAAAACTATATACCATGCTCTGAAGAAAAAAGGAAAAAATATCGTCTTCCAGTGGGTTCCATCTCATTGCGGAATAAGCGGCAACGAGCAGGCAGACAAAATAGCAAAACGTGCCACAAAAATGGGCCCCGTCATGCCACCAAAACTATCGCTAAACAAATGCAAAAATATAATCTGCAAATTAATAACAGATGAATGGACACAGAGATGGAGCACCGACACTGTCGGAAGATCGTTATTCGAAATTCAAAAAGCTCCGACGCCTGCAAACTGGTACAGAGGTGTCAGTCGCCACATTGCGACCTTCATTACGAGAGCTAGAGTCGGCCATATCATTACGAACAGCTATCTGAAAAGATTCCGACTGGTCGATTCCGAAACCTGCAATAACTGTGGAATGGAGGAGGAAACGCTGAAGCATATACTACTCGAGTGCTCAAACGAAAACGCAGCCAGGACGGCCCTTCTGGCAGCACTAAAAGACATTCCAAACCCCATGAAAATTATGTTGCAAAAGAAAGAGTACTGGGCATTGGCAGCTGCGGTTTACCACGGACACCGAGTCGTCGGCATTACCTGAAGCCGGAAGCTTGAAAGAAGAAGAAGTAAGTAAGTAAGACAAGATTCATAGTGACTTTTAGAGAAAAAAACTTAAGTCAGGCAAGTTGGTTGGGGTGTAAATATTGTATATAATAGTATAAATAGTAGTGTGCAAATCTAAACAATACAATAAAAAAACTGTTGTTTCTATAAATACAAACACTATAAACATATTGTGCAATGTGCGGGTGCTCGTGCAGTGCGCATGGTCGGGATCCCGACCCAATATTTTTACGCCGTATATGACGTCATTTCCGGCCTTGGACAACTTTAGCTACCCATTCATGGCTCTTCATTATATCTTTATGAAAAGTAAGCTTTACTCTAAAAAATATTGTCAGCATTTCATTAAGGTTAACTAATTTCTCTTAGCAGTGAATGTGTTAATTAAATTCACATAACTCATTAATAAATGTATTGGATTTAAAAAATATATTAATACACTGAAAATAAAATTACATATGGTATTAAAAAAAAAAAACTTCATTTAAAAAAAAATATGTTATAATGGGTGAAAACTGAATTTGTTTATAAAACTTCACGACCTTGTACAACATATTAACATCTGTTTATACTTAAACATTTTATTTTTTAGGTTTTATAAACACTCCAGGTACTGATACACTAAGCCAGCTGTATAATGAGTTTAAACAAATAATAATTATACCTAAAACACATCAAGGGGAAATGTGGTCTGCTTCAAAGGTAGCTTAACCATTATCAGTCATAACTATCTCTGATACAATTACGGATAATAATCACAAGCACTTAATGATCCACTTAATGATGATTTTTTAATTTTATTAGTCATGAACCCATACGAGTTACAGTTAGGCTCTAAAGTGTGGTGACAAACAAAGAAGAGTGCGGTTTGCATGTCAGATACTGATTGCTAGTGAAGAAAACAACAATTTCATGTTACGAGTTGTGTTCAGCGATGAAGCAACTTTCTACTCCAGTGGCAAGATAATAAACACAAGTTCAAATTTGGGACAAACAAAACTTGCATGCTTATCATTTAAAACGTACAAAAATCAATGTTTTTTGTGCAATATACTGTTATCTATATACAGTCCTTATTTTTTTGAAGCGAGCACGTTTAATGACGAGAGATACCTTACTATGTTACAAACTTAGTTGTTTCTGAGGTTAAATAAAAGTTTTTAAAACTTCATATTTCAACAAGACACCCCTCACTAGAGACTAATGTGCGAAGTTTCCTAAATGAAAATTTTCCTTGCCGTTGGATTGATCGGTTATCAGCTAATGACTTGGCGCTCTATAGCTACCCTCCACGGTCGCCGAATATAACTCTGTGATTTTTGTAGGGGTACATTAAGGAGGCTATTTATGTATCACCACTATCAAATGACCTAGAAGAGCTGAAAAATCAGATCATTACTGTTGTAGTGTCAGTGATGTAAAATGGACATATTTGCCCAAGTTTGGGATGAATTTGACATTGTTTTTGCTGGCAAAAAGCATATTAAACATCTCTACATAAAATTTAGTGATTCCTAAACAAGTGTTCAAAATCTCAGAATTGAAAAACTTGTACTTTTATAAATATATAAAATATACTTGTTTGAATTACGTATATGCATCCTGAAAATTAATATTAATTTATACATATTATACATATTATATATATATATATATATATATATATATATATATTCTTGTAAAAAATCAAAATGAGCATAAAAATTCTGACCACAAATTTGAAATGTTTCGAAAAATATTAATACGAATTTTTTTAAAACACTTCATAAAATACAAAATGAAGAGAGATGTAATGAGTATAATTTTGACAATCTATGACCCTGTCCTGTACTGTGCATGTTGTCATTTTAAACTACTTACATAATACTTAATCAAAATTGTTACTTTTCAATGCAGAAAAGTAATTATATAATTTGGAATTATTAATTTAAACATCACATAATTCATAATTTTCTATATCTCTGTTACAAATGAAGCTAGAGCAATTTAAAAAATAATAATACTTTAATGTTCTTTTTTTATTCAAGTTTCATTATCTAACAAGAAAATTAATATTTATTGGTAAAAACTGCATTTGTTTAATCATTTATTTTAACTTGACAAAAAAAGGGTTATAAATTCATTTGATTTTAAAATTTCAACAGCAAAAAATACTCAAAAAACATTAAAAAAAAAAAAAACTTTTGAATAAGAGAGCTAAGCACATATGTTTTAAAAGACAAAAATTTTGTTGAAAAAATAATAAATTTCTAGCCGTTATATTTGTTTTTTGTTTTTTGTTTTTTATCCGGTTACTTAATTAAAAGTTTTATTTTCCAACGTTAAAAAAAGGAAAGATGCTTTTTTTTTACAGAGTTAACACAAATTTGTTTCAAATCAATGTTTATGTGTTAATAACTCAAATAATTTGTGGGGGGGGAATGCATAATCTGGTATCTCATTGGTCCAATTTAGTTTGGAATTTTATTTAAAAACCAAAAGTTTTTTTATGGTATAATTGGAGATATAATAAGAAAAAACTATAATAAAATACTGTTTTGAAACATTTGTTTCCAATAATTCGTACAATTTTTGAGAACATGTTTATTTTCATCACCAAAATATAAATCAAAAGAGTAATTTCAATGAGAATTCGTTGTTATCGACCATTTTTTCTGTTTAATTTCACTCTATTATTATATCTTATATTTCACAAATTATTATTAAATTAAAAAATGTATTTTAAATGTAGATTATGCTCACCTGGAGACATTAAATTTAATTCAACTGGTATGAATTTATCTCTGTAAAAGGAAAATTATTGAATCAAATATAAAAGAGGCTACAATAATACTTTGATACGATAACAATACTAACTCAGACTTTCACAATTCTGTTTTCCAGTACACCTCATAACATGTTTCTTATGTGTTTGTTTCCATTTAAAGGTTTCTGAACATCCAGTACATGAATATGGTTCTAAACCTGTGTGTATTTTAGTATGATTCATTAACGCAGATTTCTGTTTGAAACTTTTACTACAAATCTCACAAATATAGGATTTTTCTTCTGAATGTATTTCTTTATGTGTTTTTAATGTAGATGTTTCTCGAAATGATTTCCCACAAATATCACAAAAGTGTCTTTTAGCTCTGGTGTGTATTCTTTTATGAGAAACTAGAGCACCTGCATGAGGGTATACTTTATTGCAAATGTTGCAAGCTACGGGTTTAGACGAATGTATTTTACGGTGAGTTGTTAACGTCCCACCTTCTTTAAAAGATTTACCACAAAATTCACAAATGAAATCAGGCCTATTATCTAAATGTGTATTTTTATGTATCATTAATGTCCATTTTGTTTTATACAATTTCCCACAAAATTCACACGGCAAACATTCTGCTGTATCAGAGTGTTGTCTCATATGTGACTTCAATGTTCCAGACAATGAAAACGATTTATTGCAAACGTGACAAACATACGATTTCTCACCTGTGTGCACTTTCTGATGTGTCCACATTGAACTCTTTTGTGTGAAACACTTTCCACATTTTTCACATTTATGTAATTTTAACCCAGTATGTGTCGATTTATGAACCTTCAAAGTTTTACTAGTTTTAAAACCTTTGCCACAAACACTACATTTGTATGGTCTATCTTCTGAGTGAACTTTCTCATGAACACGTAATGATGTATTATCTACAAATGATTTACCACACTCTTTACATGTACAAATCTTTTGACCTAAATGTCGTCGAATATGTTCTGTTAAATGTGATTTATTCCTAAATAGTTTATTACACACATGACATGGATGTTTTTTTGTTGATTGAGATTTAGTCAATTCTACAACATTTTCTTCTAAAACTGTATTACTCGACCAGTCTTCTTCATCTTTTAATAAATGTTTACTATTTTCTACTGTTGATGAAGTTTCCCTTAGAAAATAATTATTTTCTTTTCCACTGTTATGACTAAACTTTTCACAGCTTCCCTAAAACAAAAGACTAATGTTTAAAACAATTTAAAAATTATTTTGTTAATGAATGAGAAAGTACAAATTTAGAGTACCTACTACAAAATATTTTGTAGTTTTATTTATTACAATTAATTATAAAAGGTAATGAAATATCCACTTCAAATATATAAACTTATATTATTTAACTTGTCTAATTTAATAAGAACTTAATTAGATACAGTTCTAAAATGATAATACAAAATTTTATAACTTTAGAGAAAAAACGGAGATATCTAATATATATATTATTATTATTATTATTATATATATATATATATATATATTAGATATCTCCGTTTTTTCTCTAAAGTTATAAAATTTTGTATTACTGTATCATTAACTGTATCTAATTAAGTCCTTATTAAATTAGACAAGTTAAATAATATAAGTTTATATATATATATATATATATATATATATATATATATATATATATATTCGAAGTGGATATATATATAAACTTATATTATTTAACTTGTCTAATTTAACAAGTTTGGACTTAATTAGATACAGTTATGATAATACAAAATTTTATAACTTTAGAGAAAAAACGGAGATATATATTGTAACGTTGAGAAGCCCTAAGTAAAAGCTTTGTCCAATTCAAAATGTTTAAACCTTGTCAGTTAGAAATAAATGTCAAACATAAACGTCACTCCAACACATAATAAATTTTGTTAAAGGATTTCTAAGGAAACAATACTTCGAAACTACAAAATTATTGAAAGGGCGAGGGCAGCGTGACAAATTAAATAGGAAGAGTTGAGTTATGTAATGTGACAACATGGGAAATTAGAAAGTTTGTGTACGCCCAAGTTAACAAAAGAAAAAGAGACAAAAAACTAGGCAGAGGTACGTTGAACTCAGCTAAGAAACAAGATTTAACGAACTTTGAAAGACGGTTAGAGTTTGAAAAATCAAATCCAACCAACCAAAAAGAAGCGTCATCCAGAAATAAGCGAAGAAGGGGTAAAACGGGAAAACTCTGCGTAAGAATTCAAAAATCAAAAAAAGGCAGTGAAGAACGAGCGTCGCAAGGGAGAGGAACTAGGAACAGGGCGAAGTTCGCCAAATCATCGTAAAGTTGAAGAAAAGTTTTAAGTCATCGAATTATATTAAAATCATCGTAAAGTTAAAGAAGAGTTTTGATTAATTGACCAAGAATTCAAGCAACAGAGTGAGGTAGTTCAAGCTTCGAGATCGTCAAAGTGCCTATAAATTGGATTAAGTTTCTTGTGATATCTGCCATAAGTTCGAGGGATCATCTCACCTGTAAAACTCCAAGAAGACATCATTCCATGCTACTGAACCACGATAAGTTATCTGATTAGTTATTGTAGTTTTTACTTCAGGTTACCAAAGAAACCACGCCCCACTTTAAATAAAATCTGAGCTAGGCCGAGAGCCATTTAAACTTAAATTTCAAAGAGCAATCAAAGTAACTTCATTATATAATTGGTAAATTATACCTGGCGCCCAACAAATCAATAAAACAATTGAGATATTAAAATATAAAGACTAAATTAAATTTACAATTAATGATACGATTTTGATGCACCTAATAATAATAAAATTGCTATATTCTAGAATTAAGTATTTCATTGTGTTATAAATGTTTATGTCTAGTTTAAGTTGAATGGATGAGATTTAGTGATAAGATGAATAAATTTGAATACTCATATGTGCATCAATTAATTTGAAGATTTTAATTAATTCAACTGTTATATATTGGCACCCAACTTTAGGTGCAAATTGTATTTTAAAGAATAAATAATTTAAATATGATAACGTAGTTGTGTTTTAATCAAAGTAATTAATTAAAAATAAATAACAAAGGTTATAATTGGCGTCCAACTCGTGGTTTAATTAAAATTAAAATTTAGTTCACGTGGTGTAACCTGAAGGTAGCATTATAAGATAAGAGACAGAAAGACTATTAGATATAATTAATTTAATGTTAAGACGTAGTAATAGGATAAAAAATTATAAAAAGATGGCAAATAACCAAATAACAATGGGGTTTGATGAGGAGATTAATAATCAAATGGGGATAGAATCAGAAATGGATAGAGCTATAGGGATTAATAATAGTGAAAGTAATACTAATGAGGGTAATAATTCAGGGGAGAGTGAAAATTTAAAGGTGTATGGGACCCCAACGGTAGGATTAAACGAATTAATCGAAATCCTTAATAAAAAATTTGATGAAAGTAATAAAAATGCGGAAATCCTAAAAACAAGCATCGATAAAAAATTTGAAGAAAGTAGTAAAAATGCGGAAGCCCTTAATAAAAAGAATTTCGAAGAAATTAATAAAAATGCGGAAATTCTAAAAGCAAGCATCGATAAAAAATTCGCAGAACAAAATAAAAAGCTCGAGGAAAATAATAAAAAATTAGAAGAACTTAGTGGAAATGTTAGTCAAAATGCGGAGACAATGGACCGAAAATTTAATGAATTTGCGGAGAGATTCGAGAACAAGCTCGAAGAAATTAAATTAAGATCGGATACCACAGCCGAGACAATTAGGACGGAAATGAATGATAAATTAAATAAAATTGAAGAAAATTTCACCGATAAATTAGGTAATAGGTGCGAAGATTTAAGAGAAAATTTAAAAGAAATTGCAAGTAAAGTCGTGGAAGTAGAAAAGGATGTGCAAGAGAGCATTAAAGAAATCGAAATCACCGTAAACAAAAATTTAACTGAAAATCAAATTAACGTAGACGCTCAGATTGATAAGGTAAAGGAAAGTCAAGCTAGATCTAATAATAAAATTCTAGAAATCGAATCACAATGCCAAGAAAATTCACAAAAAATTAACCAATATCAGAAACAAACGGACGAAATGAAAAATAAAGTGACAGAAGTAGATGAAAGATTAAGTAATTTAAAAACAAGGGATGGTATCATAATAAGGGAACCAGAGATAAGGGATATTAGTTTTACAGGAAAAGAAAGATTCCCAATGCAAATTTTAAGGATCATAAAAGAAGTTAGCGTTAGTTACACACATCAAGGGAACATGTATTGGTTAGATAGATATTTAAAAGATGAAGCATGTGTATGGTGGTTTCTACACCGTAGGGAAGTAAAAAACTTCGAAGATTTTGAAAAAATATTTATGGATAAATATTTTAACGAAATGATACAAGCAAACATCCGAGACAGGTTGGAATTCGGAAAGTTTAAAGGAAAAATTGGGGATGAAGCTATCACATATGTGGAGAACATGATGTTGGAATGTTCAGAGTTAGAACCGCCGATTTTAGAAGCCCAGTTAGTCCAAAAAATCGCTAAGCACTTTCACCCAACTACACTAATTGCTGTTATCACCAGGGGTGTGAAAACAAAGCAGGAATTTGTAAAACTATTGATGGAATTCCGACAGGCAGATGTACGACACATTAATAGTTACGAAGAAAGAAATGGTAATTATAAGGCATCCTATCCACGCGACGAGAGAGAGGGAGAAGTTGTAAACAGGCCTTGGGGACAAATGAATGGGTACAACAGTAGACATTTACCGTTACGTCAGAATAGGGATGTTTACAGAAAACCAGATGTGCGTGCCGACATAAAAAATGGACCAGGGAACCGTTGGGAAGGTCGACAACCTGCAGACAGGGACGGAAGAGGGCAAAAGTGAAAGTTGGAATGGAATGTAGACCTAGCGGATAAGAACAAGGCAACCATAAATACCTTATTCACCGATTTAAAAGATTATTTAGAGGACAATCACGACACAAGCGATATAATTAATGACATTAATAAATGTCCAGAAATTAAGTTAGTTTTTAATGAGTGTGTACAGGTCAGAGCGTTAATCGATACAGGTTGTGAGGTAAATTCGATATCTGAATCTTTCTACAACACAAATAAATTAAATTTAGGAGTTTTTGAAGAATTACCGGTAGCAGGAGTAAAAGTTATTGGAGCATTAGGTCTGCGTTCCAAAAGTGTTAAAAAACAAATTTTCATTAAAGTTAAGTTAGGAACAGAATTAATCGCCGTGCATTTTATAATAGTACCAGAACTAATTCGAGATTGTATACTTGGGTTAGAGTTTTTATCAAGAAATCATGCAATCGTCAATTTTATTAATAATAAGTTAGAAATAGGAAATAAATTAAACTATGGAGTTGGTAGAAAGGAAATTAAATTCGAGGATTCGTCAGAAGTTAATATTGAAAGTTTGAATAATTGCCTACAAATTGAAGAGGATAAATATGAATTTGATATAAACAAAATAAGCAATTTGGAACATGTACCACTTGAGAATAGGCAGCGGTTATACAGCATATTTAATAAATATAAAACAGTTTTCAGCAAAAAACCAGGATTAATTTCAACTTATTACCATAAATTTCAAGTAACTGATAGAACACCATACTGTCAGAGGAGTTGGCCAGTAGCAACTAAGTTTAGAGAAGCCGTTGATGCAGAGATTCAGAGAATGCTAAGTTATGGGATCATCGAGAGAGCAAACAGCGCATACATTAATCCTATAGTACCTGTATGTAAGAAAGATGGGAGCGTAAGGATCTGTTTAGACGCCAGGACTATAAATGCGAGAACCATACCGGATTACGAAGGGATTCGACCAATCCAAGAGTTATTGACAATCGGTAAGAAGATCAGTTGGATGAGTAGTTTAGACCTAACTAGCAGTTTTTGGCAAATCCCGTTGCACGAAGATTGCAAGGATTTCACGGCATTTCTGTACAAAGGATTGTGCTACAGGTACAAAACCGTTCCGTTTGGGTTGAGCACAAGCTTAGCAAGTTTAACGCGAGGTTTGGACTCAATTCTGACGGAAGAAGTTAAAAGGAATTTAATTATGTATGTGGACGACTGTTTATGTATTTCGCAAAACTGGGAAGATCATGTGGACCAATTAGAAAAAATATTAAAGGTATTTCAAGACGCCAACTTAACAGTAAATTTTGAGAAATCTATGTTCTGCAGGAAAGAAATAGATTATCTAGGTTTTGTTATCACCACAGATGGTATCAAACCGCAAGAGCAAAAAATGATGGCAATTCAAAATTTTCCGCGTCCTAAGACACCAAAACAATTAAAAAGCTTTTTAGGATTAACAAATTTCTACCACCGGTTTTCAAAAAATTACGCACAAACAACAGCTCCATTACAAGGACTACTGAAGAAAGGAACAAAATTTAAATGGACAAATAGTATTAACCAGAGTTTTTTAGCTGTAAAGGAGGAATTTATTGAGGCTGTAACGTTAAAGCACCCAAATATGGAAAAGATGTTTTACTTACAGACAGATGCGTCCGATATTGCGTCAGGAGCACAACTGTACCAACTCGATGACCAGAATAACATTGCTGTAGTAGGATTTACAAGCAGAACATTTAAAGGGGCTGAGAGATTTTATAGCACTGCCGAAAAAGAATTGTATAGTGTAGTATTAGGATTAAGGAAATTTAGGAATTATTTATTAGGGAGAAAAATAACCGTTATAACTGACAATAAGGCGATCACTTTCATTAACCAATGCAAACTACTTAACGCTAGAATGACGAGGTGGATCTTATTAATTCAGGAGTATAACATCCAAATTCGACACTGCAAGGGAAAAGAAAATATTGTTGCAGATACATTGAGCAGATTCCCAGAGGATGGAGAATGTTCACAAGAAAATGGGGAGGACCGACTTGTACAAATCCAATTAGTGTTACAGAAGTTTAATCCAGAAGTGGGCGAACAGTTACAAAATATAGAAGTTTTACAGAAGAAGGATACAAAATTTAGGAATATAGTAGGTAAATTAGAAGAAAATGATCCAAAAATTTTAGAATGTTATAAATTGTTTGAAAAAAAATTATTTCGCAAGGAAAGAGGAATGTGGAAATTAATGATTCCAGAAAAATTCATTGAAGTATTAATTAAGGAAATTCATGAAATTTGCGGACATATAGGAATAAGCAAATGTTACCATAATTTTAAGGAAGATTTCACGGGAGACAAAGTCGCTAAAAAGGTCAGGGATATAATAATTAAATGTTTACGATGTCAAAAATGTAAACATGACAACAAAGGTAGAAACGCAGAACTTACGCCTATTATACCAAAAGGTAAGGGTGAACTAGTGTGTGTAGACTATTACGGACCATTGCCTCGGTCAGTCTACGGGTCAAGGTACATCTTAGTAGTGATTGACGCATTTTCTAAATACACAAAATTGTATAAGGTAAAAAACACAACAACCGTAACAACATTAAATCAAATCAGGAAATACATTAAAGAAGTCCAATTACCAAAATACATACTTTCGGATAATGGTACACAATTTACATCCAAAAAATGGACAGAAGGGTTACAAGAACTGGGAATTAGACAAAGAACCGTTGCAATACGAAATCCACAAAGCAACTTGGCGGAGAGAGTAATGCGAAATCTAGGTCAACTTTTCAGGATCCTGTTACCTGACAATCACCAAGAATGGGGAAGGCTACTTGAAACTGTGGAAAGTTTCATGAACGAATCATACCATGATACAATTGAGTCAACACCATTAGAAGTACAATTTAATACACGTCCGACACGAATTTGGAAAAAATATTTAATTAATCCAGGCAACACAGAAACAAACGACATTGACCACGGAGAAATATACTTACGAATTAAAAATAAAAGGGAAAAATTCGCTAAGAAGTTCAATGAACTGCATCCACCAACCGAATATCAGATAAAGGATTTAGTACTAGTAAGAGCTTGTATTCCGTCAAGCACAATTGAAAAACGATATCACAAGTTCTGTGAACTATATGAAGGACCATACACCGTAATCTCTAAGATAGGAAAAACTACTTATAAGTTAGCTAGTATTAAAAATAATAAAACTCACATCCGAGGTATATTTAATTGTAGATTATTAAAAAGGTTTCATAATTAATTAGAGAGTTAAGTAAACAAAAATAAATGAATTTAACTGTAAAATAAAATGTAAACAAACACATGTCCTACAGTTGAAGAGGGTCAAGGGAACAATGTTAATTGGGGTTTACAAGAAGGGTTTGTTGACGTGGGATTCTAGACAATGCCATTGTTAAGAAAAAAGGTTGACCGCAGTTTAGGTCATAAAGTCATTTAAAGGGACAGTAATTCTAGTGGGTTTTTAAATGAGAGTAAGAGTAGGTCATAAAGTCATTTAAAGGGACAGTAATTCTAATGGGTTTTTAAATGAGAGTAAGAGTAGGTCATAGTCCATGTTACGATATGTATATGTGTATTATTAAAATAAGTTTAGTGTAAAGGTGTATCAAAAGCAAATTTTATCATTAATTATGCAATTAACATAAAATTTCTTGGGACTTATGTAACGTTGAGAAGCCCTAAGTAAAAGCTTTGTCCAATTCAAAATGTTTAAACCTTGTCAGTTAGAAATAAATGTCAAACATAAACGTCACTCCAACACATAATAAATTTTGTTAAAGGATTTCTAAGGAAACAATACTTCGAAACTACAAAATTATTGAAAGGGCGAGGGCAGCGTGACAAATTAAATAGGAAGAGTTGAGTTATGTAATGTGACAACATGGGAAATTAGAAAGTTTGTGTACGCCCAAGTTAACAAAAGAAAAAGAGACAAAAAACTAGGCAGAGGTACGTTGAACTCAGCTAAGAAACAAGATTTAACGAACTTTGAAAGACGGTTAGAGTTTGAAAAATCAAATCCAACCAACCAAAAAGAAGCGTCATCCAGAAATAAGCGAAGAAGGGGTAAAACGGGAAAACTCTGCGTAAGAATTCAAAAATCAAAAAAAGGCAGTGAAGAACGAGCGTCGCAAGGGAGAGGAACTAGGAACAGGGCGAAGTTCGCCAAATCATCGTAAAGTTGAAGAAAAGTTTTAAGTCATCGAATTATATTAAAATCATCGTAAAGTTAAAGAAGAGTTTTGATTAATTGACCAAGAATTCAAGCAACAGAGTGAGGTAGTTCAAGCTTCGAGATCGTCAAAGTGCCTATAAATTGGATTAAGTTTCTTGTGATATCTGCCATAAGTTCGAGGGATCATCTCACCTGTAAAACTCCAAGAAGACATCATTCCATGCTACTGAACCACGATAAGTTATCTGATTAGTTATTGTAGTTTTTACTTCAGGTTACCAAAGAAACCACGCCCCACTTTAAATAAAATCTGAGCTAGGCCGAGAGCCATTTAAACTTAAATTTCAAAGAGCAATCAAAGTAACTTCATTATATAATTGGTAAATTATACCTGGCGCCCAACAAATCAATAAAACAATTGAGATATTAAAATATAAAGACTAAATTAAATTTACAATTAATGATACGATTTTGATGCACCTAATAATAATAAAATTGCTATATTCTAGAATTAAGTATTTCATTGTGTTATAAATGTTTATGTCTAGTTTAAGTTGAATGGATGAGATTTAGTGATAAGATGAATAAATTTGAATACTCATATGTGCATCAATTAATTTGAAGATTTTAATTAATTCAACTGTTATATATTGGCACCCAACTTTAGGTGCAAATTGTATTTTAAAGAATAAATAATTTAAATATGATAACGTAGTTGTGTTTTAATCAAAGTAATTAATTAAAAATAAATAACAAAGGTTATAATATATATATATTTATATATGTATAAAATAAAAATAAATATATATTATATATATATATATATAATAAAAATAAATAAAATAATCAAAGCACAGTACTCAGCTCAGAATTTGATGAGGCACACATTTCCTAAAGATTGGCATTAACATAACTTTCATTAGTTCAGCTTTGTTGCAACGATACCATCCTCTTCGACTCTTTGTTAATTGAAAGGATTAATAACAAATTTTGATATCATCAATTTTTAAAGAGAATGTGATATTAGAATTCAGAGTAGCTGAAAATGTGCAGTCAACACAGCTGGAGAGTCATGGTTGTTGGCAACATTTGTGCATGCGTTATAATCACTGCTGACATGAATATGCAGTTCTTCTAAAAACCCATGTTTGATCTTTTGGAGCAACTTTTATTGCTTTCAATGGATACAAACATCAATCATTATGTTTGATACCCTGATAATTGAAATATGGAGCAATAAATTAATTTATCCAATCTTTACCCCTAGTTAAAAAAAGAAAGATTGGAGAATGCATAATGTTCCTGAAGTTTAATTAAAAATATATATTGGTTGCATAAAAGTATCACAATTGGAGTTCAAACAACAAATGGATAATCTTCAAAATAATAATATTAAAAGCAATTAAAGTTCAACCTATAAAGAGATAAACTAATCAGTTTCAAGTTCATAGACATGTGCATATTTATATATATGGTGTATGTATGGTCATATAAGGAGATGAAATCATATGGTTAGAAGGAAGATTATTACTTGATGTAGGCAGCACACATAACACAGATTATCAAATTAGTGCGAGATGTGGTATGAAACAGACTAAGCAAAAGTAACAACTTCTGTATAAACAACTCACTTTCAGTTAGAACAACTATATAAAAATACATTGTACAATGCAAATATCACAAAAGACACAATGCATCCTAAAACATCAGTTGCACTAATTTTTTGTTGTTGTAAAGAATCAAAACTTACCGATGAAATATACAGCATTTAGAATATTAAGATGCAGTTTATAACTTCTTAGGTTAGATTTGCAGAGGTTTCTTTCAACTGTTCTGTACCTTTAATTTTATCATCAACTGATGTCAAAACTGATACGACTAACAATATTATGTTTTGCTGGGTTCCTGGACATACTGAGATTAAGTGGGAATGAATGTGTATATGGCTGACTAACAAAACGTCAACAGCGAAACTTATGGGACCTGAGCCATTCTATGGCATATCCACTAGTCTGGCTTTGTAAGTTATCAGCACTTGGGCTAAGAGAGAGCACAAGATGAGATGAAACTCTCACTTTGAGCCCCCTAAGTAAATTGCATATGACCTTTCAAAGGCAGGGATAATATGGGGGGGGGGATAGGTTTCATTACAAAGCACTGCATATGCACTGGATGGGCATATTCACATTATATTTAACAAACAAATCAATTCTCACACTTCTATGTTAATATAGCGTACAATTCAATATAAACTAAACCTGTTCCAAATCAATAGTTGATACAGTACTACCTCGTTTATCCGGACCTCATTCAACCGGATGTCTGGATTATCCGGATCGATCCGGAACAAAAAATAAAAAATTTAATCAAGGATAAAATAAAGCAAAAGCTTAAAGTTTCAAAATATTTTAATAATTACTGTATTTTGAATAATATTTTAAATAATATTTATAATAGGCCTATTTTGAAACTTTAAGCTTTTGCTTTATTTTATCCTTGAATATGGAGTTTCAACAAGAAATATCTGCTATTACATTAATGTTGATAAAAACGTGATTTCCTCAACACTACAGTGTCGCCTCAAGGTATTAGGGCGGGTTGTTGATGCACTGGGAAGAGAAAGTGGAGGAGCAATGACCTCTGCATCACCATCCCCCTTCCCGATGCGGCATGACAGTGTGAAATAAATACAAACCAGGTGTATGTTTACAACGCATCATAAACCATCATGTCATTTTTACAACTTTATTGTTGTCGGGTTGCTAAGACTCAAGGGTGTAAATCAGTAAATGTGAACATTTTGTCACATCTTAAAGCGGTGCCGCCAGCTTTGGGAACCCCCGTTCTTTTTTTTTGGCAGTTGGCACATCACATCCCCAGTCGGGAGTATCGAGGACGTGAATGAGAATCGGCATAGTATTTAGAGGTGGGTGTTGTTACTGCTATTTATTTATATTCGTGTGTTAGCGTTTGTGCATGGAAATGGCGATGAAACGAAAACGTAATGTGCTTACAATGGCCCAAAAGTTAGACGCATTGAATCGTATAGACAGGGCCGCATTGAAACGTAACAGCAAATTAAAACAGAGGAAGATAAATGACTTTTTTGTAAATAACAACTAAACCCTGTGTAAATTAAAAGCATGTGTAAATATTTCAGGTGTGTAAATAAAATGTTTTTCATCATTTACAGTACATTGTGTAATTTTGTGTATTGTGTAAATTGAATGACTGTGTAAATATTGTGTTTTTTCATGACTTATAAATGGTAAGTTATCATTTTATATTTTGTTTTATTTATCTTTCTATAATTTCGGATTATCCGGATTTTTGATTAACCGGATCACTTCCGGTCCCAATTAGTCCGGATAAACGAGGTTGTACTGTACTTTAAAATAAATCCACCCCTGTCTCTTCCAATGATATATAAACAAAATAATAGATAGTATAACTTCAGACATCATAAAAATAGTTACTCAAGTATCTCGGAACCATTTGAAAATTATTGGGGTTTTATTATTAGTTGAAAGAATTTTTTTCAACAGTTTTCACAGTCACGGCCATTTTAGCCAGCAATTAAAAATCCACCTATATTTCTTTTAAATTAAACAAATAATATCAAATATGGTCAAAAGTGCAAATCCATAAAAATATTTACACAAATACTCTGAAAACACTCAATTTTTTCTTCTGAAATAGTCAACATTCACTTTGGATATATCTGTGAATTGTCAGGATTTATTTTTTTATTTTTAGCTATTAGCTTCATTACTATATTTTTCATGTGCTTGCCCGATATTGACTTTGTTTCAACTAAATCAGCACATGTTGTTCAAGAGATTCTAACATAAATAAATAATTACATTATATAGTAACTGAATTCATAAAAATATACACTTGCATACTTCCAAAATGGTTGAAGTTCACTTTTAAAACAGCTGATTTTCACGTTGGAAACATTTTATAATTGTTTTGTATTATTTGGGTTTAGATTATTATATTTGACTGCACTTAAACCTGCACTTGACTGGTTGATTCTTATAGCTGATAAACTTTTGTCCGATTTATAAAGTCTCAAAAAACTCCTGAGAATTTAGAATTCTGTCCAATATTGATTTTTGTATTTTACTTACATTAAAACAAATGGTATATCAAGTGATTAAACACCCTTTAAGTTAGGGTTTATGGGTTTTTTTTAAGTAGTTTATATAGTATAAACCTTACTTTGAAGAGGAAAAATAGTATTTTGTGGTGTGATTTTAATTTTTTTCACTGTACAAATTGTCAATAGAAAAGTACGAAATACAAATGATGTGCTCCTAGATATTGCACAATAAAGCCAGTATTGATTACCAATCAGACTAATTGCCCATGCATAATACCACTATTGGCAAAAATTTTACATTGCCATGAAATAGAAATTTTATGAAAGCTGTAATCTCCATATACTATAAAAGCCAATTACCACTCACTCAATTACCAAAAAATCTCGAGAACTATAAAGCCTAGAAACTTGAAATTTGCCATGTATATTCCTTGGTGCACTCATGTTTAGGAGAAGGATGGCTCATATTAAATAACAATAAACTTGAAGAACTAATAGACGGTGAAGACATAGAGTTAAGGATGGTAAGATGCATAAAGGCAAGGAAGTTAGGATGGCTAGGACATTTAATCTGCATGTGCACAACAATAGAACGCCAAAGAGCATGTTGAATGGATAGAAGAAGTCAACCAAGAAAATAGTGGCTGCAGGATGTTGATAAGGATCTGAGATGGTTGCATAAAATGAAGAAATTAATCAAATTTCTGTTTGGTAATGTCTTCTTTCTTACCCAGGGGACGTCCTCCTAAAAAAATGACACCTAATGGAACGTCCAGGGGACGTGACACCTAATGGAAAGGTGTCATGATATAGCAGAGAAAACTGTACAAATAAAAAATATGATTTATTTTTCCCCCAAAAACTAAATAAAAGACTAGGCTAAGGCAAGGTTCTACAGATAAAAAGAAAAGTTTGAAAAGCATTTTCAAACGGACATCATTTTATGGTGGTTTTTATTATTTTTTAAATTTAGTATAAGCTTAATAAATATACTGAATCAATAGTAAAATGTATGTACCAAATTGAACTGAAATCCAACTAAAATTCAGGATACTGAAAGATTCCAGTTACCATTTTAAAATTTTTGATAGTTGGTTAAAAGTTAAATAATTTAATGGGAGCAGAAATACATGACAGTAAGTCCCTGCGCTGCCCTAACATCTGTTCCATGAATACAGAACAGAAAAATATACACTGTAGTCAATTTTGTAACTTTAACTAAGCAAAGGCTACTATTGTCTTATTTAGAAAGCTGTCAGGATGTTTATGGTTTGTGCTAATATTAACCTTACCTCAACAACCTCGCTGTTATAATATATGTCTACATTATTCTTCTTCAAAATATTCTCTGAATTTTCTATTTGTATTTTAAATTGAAAATAACACTCCACTTGCTCAGCACATGGTTCACAAACAGTTTTAGGTAAACCATCATTTTCTACAATCTAAATCATCATGACATAAAACAATAAATTAATATAGCTTAAGTTCAAACATCAGTAAACTATCTACTAACTTATGTGGGTAGGTACTTTAGTTTAAAAACATTCTGTTAACAAAATATTACATTTATATAGGTTACGGTGTAATCCATGTGACATGTTTCATTAAAAACACACATTTGTAAGAAAGTTAACTGAATGAACAATCTTTGTGTTTGAGAATTAGTGATAACAGAATAAGTACTGGAATGGAGCCTAAAGGGCTTATTTGTTATTTTTAATATTTTATAAATCTTTATTGCATAAAACTGGACAATTCAAATTTGTATTTCTGAAACACATTTTCTATACAATGTTGTTGAAATATTTTTTTAAAAAATCTACTGTTTAAACGTAAAATATATCCAAAAGAAACAATTCTAAACATTTGGAAAAAAAAAATTACTTTTTACCATGAATTTTAGATGTATTGTATACAAAGAAGAAAATAATTTATACAAAATTGACTGGAACAATGAATAAACAAACATCGTACTTAGCATGCACAGTGGTTTTTTCTTATCTTTTATTTCCATTACTTGTACATTATTATTATATTTTCTGATTTTAGTTCTAACCTGTTTGTGATAATTATTCCAACCACTAATCTAATCTACATTTTTTTTTAAAAACCAAAAACTCCAGGAACAGATTAGGTTAGGTTATACAATCAACCCTAGATAATTAAAAACCAAACGGAACAACCAAAACATTTGATTTAGAAAAAAATCAAACAGAAATAAGTTTGTACAACTGAACTAGAAATCTGTAATATTATTGCTTTCTTTTGACGATAAATACTGTATTAAAAATGTCTAAGCAAAATAAAATATAAGTGAGGGGTGGGGTAGGAATTTTGACTAGTTAACTCGGGCCATTCCATTCATATTATCGGAAAGGAGACAAAATGCATGGATATAATAACACTTTTTTGACATATATTTCCTTCTTCCTCCTCTAATAGGCCCGTAAATAATACTTGAAACAGATGTACATCCTTTTAAAAAGCAAGTAGTATAGAAACATTTCGTAATTCCTGTATAGTTTGATAATTTTTGTACAGTAAATTTCATTTCGAATTATTAAATAAACTACAATTAATTACATAATACTGTAATAGTTAGTTATTAAACTAAATGTTATTTGTAAAATAAATTAAGAACCCCAGACGCAATCCCTGTGTTGGGGTTGCTATCAATTAGGAAAAAACAAAAAGAGTCATGAGCTGACCAGCTGTCTCAAAAATTTAAAAAAAAATCTAATATAGGCCTATTTTTATTGATATATAATAACAATAACAAATCCAAGCTGCATAAAAATAAGAATATCCCACAGAATATTATAATCATCTCGTAAGTACACACACACACACACACAATATTAAATATATCAATATAATGTACCCTATCAGTCAAGTTGGAGGTATTAAATATGATCAATGTCATCACCCATTACAAAAAGGCAAAGTCTAACCATTTTCAAGGTTCTCTTTCCAAAATAGTTAATCTTTACTTCCAGGGGCAACAAGTTAAAAACCGAGGTGCATTACAAAAAATTTTTAAAAAATAAGGTTAACCTGAGCTGAGGCACAGAGGCCAAATGAGGATTTCTAAAGTTGAGAGCAATAACACACTTTTTTTATCTGATCTAAGATTAACTTAAACACAACGTTTTCTTAGCGAGAGGATATTAAGCTGTGAAATAGAGGATACGATGTATAAATATTTTTAAAATTTAAAATTACTTTTATTAATTTCTATACATTAATAAGTAGTAATATTAACATTCTCGGATATGACAAAAATCAATATTTCATACTTGAAAAAATATTGTAATGCTGCATAAAGTAACGTAGAAGTTGGCAACAGGCTTATGACAAAATACATAGTAAAAAGTAACTTTTTTTCCCACATGTTTAGAATTGTTTCTGTTGTATATATTACTTTAAGACATCATAGATTAATATATATTTATATATATATATATATATATATATATATATATATATATATTTCAACAAGATGCTATGGAAGATGTTTTTTCTTCTCAGAAATACCAAATTTTAATAGGAAAACAGGGAAAGGTTAGGTTATATTTGATTATTTACATATTATTAATATGTGCTAGTTAATATTCAGATATATAACGCCAAATTTTATATAAAGTACTGAACACAAATGGTTAATTAATTCATTTTTTTACCATTCTGAATTTCATCTTTATACTTACTTTTTAGTTACATAAAAGTTGTATATTTAGGCCTATTGCCACAATTTAAAAAAAGCATTTTTCCAATAATCACGTTTTAAATTTTTTTGGGTAAACAAAAATGTAAATTAGGTTAGTTGTTACAAAAATCACCATAAATAGGTTAGATTAAAAGAGGTCATATTATACTAAAATTGTATAACTAAAACTAAAAAATATAACACTGTACACGAAATAGACAAAAGGGAAAGAAAAACCCACTGCACATTCGCAATACGATGATCAATTGTTCCAACTGATTTCGTTGAAATTATTATTATGTATAATGGTAATGCATTATACGGACCCTCCCTTTTTCTGTACATCAAGCAGAAACTAATTAAAATAATATTGCAATTTTAGTCAGTAGTATATAACCTAATCCAACCTATTTGTGGTGATTCTTGCTACTATAAATAATTTGATTCATATATATATATATATATTTTACCAAAAACTCGAATAGGTTAGGTCAGGCCAGGCCAGGTTCTATATATATTTAAATAGAATTATGAAATTATTCAGTTTAAAACCAACGTAGGTTAATAAATAAGTAAAATAACACAAACCACTAGTACTCTTGTAAGTGTTAGAGGAGCACTGACTTCATAGTGGCGCGGTCTAGACCGGATGAATGAATGGCCGATGTTAAAGTGATTGCAGTAGGGGGAATGAAAGTCGCAGTTATGACATTTTTGTTTGTAATGGCAATAGACAGATTACAGATATTGAAAATATACGCAAAAGAATGTTTCAAGTTTTAAACTTAAAAAGGGGGGTGGTCAGCATAGTACATAAATACCTATATTATAATAAATAACAGATCATACATCAAACAAAGACATTAATCTTCTCATTTTAAAAAGTTGGCCTTAAAAATTGTCCTTATTTCTGTCTGAAAACTACTACTATATGGTTATCTAACCAGACCTAGTTTAACAAACTACAGGTCAAGGAAGGTCATTATATATATATATATATATATATATATATATATATATATATATGATTGATACTAAACGATAATTATGTACTTTAACAGTTCTTCATAGTGACAGTTCTTAAAATATAACTATTTTCTGCATGGAATAAAAAAAACATTGATAGATTTTACTTAAAATGATGAAATATATGTCGAAATAACCTCTAAATGCCATAAATCAGTCATTTTAAATCGCTTACTTAGGATAGAAATAATGAATTGGGAAGGATAAAAAGTGATAAGCATATTTATTAAGTATCGAAATGATGGGAAAACACTATTTTAAAGAGGAAATTGCCAATATTTGACAACTTCTCTCTATATTTACCCTTTTTAATAATAAAAAACAATGATAACATACAATAATTATTTACTTTTATTTTATTATTAATACAATCATAAGGTATCAAGAACATGATTTTTAAAAAAAGCCACCAATAAGACAGATTGCAGTTACAGTAAACAATAATTACTATTTTTTCATCTGCCTAAGAACTGTATCCCCCAATTATGTCTGTTGAGCATATTACTTATAGACATCATAGATTTAAAAAATATAGCATATTACACTGAGATTCTATAAAAAAAATTTCTTTTCAGAATTACAGCTTGGGTTGGCTTATAATAGAACATAGCTAGCTCTATATTTAATTTATAAACAGCTATTGCTCCAGAACTTTAAGCTGGCTAAAGTATACAGGTTAAAAATATACATTTATAATATAAAGAACTGCTTCCTAATTTTTAGTCCAAACTGTTTATAATTATAGCCTAGAATCAAATCTATACTTTTTGAGTTTAGTTTTGAGGTTAACTTACATGTACATCAGCCAATGACATAATTTTTTTTGATAATGCTGCAGAGTTTTCAAATATATTTACATTGACTTTATGATTTTTTAAACATAGTCTACATATATTTGTGATAACACACATTGCTGGGGTTAATAAAAATCCATTCCTGATAAAAAAGACACAAACAATTACCAACAAGAACTATTTTTTTGGTGCTATGCCTGAACGCCTGAACTGAACACGTTACAGTAACACGTTAGAGTAAGTAGAGTAATTATGGCTATCTTAATTATCGTAGGACACTAGTCGAGCGGGCGGCGGCTTACGTCAAATAACTTAGCGCTTCCACACAATACATTGGTTCAGTCATTCAGCGATTCACTGATTCAGTCAGTGTGAGCTGAACCATTGCAAGGGAAAGTTGTGTCGCTTGCCGCTGCTTGTTGTGCCAGTCCTCGTGGTCATTTCGGTGCGTTTCGTTTTCTAGTCCGCCAATGCTGTCGGGGTGGGGACCGTGCTAACTTTAGAGTATTACGTGGAGTATGTTATTGTAGTTTTTAGTGCTTGTTGTGCAATGGAGCAGGATAATGAGGATGAATTGTTCGGGAGAGTGTACTCGGATAATGAAAATGAATTTGAGGAGAGTTCTGATGACAGCTCCGATGACCACGATGAGACAAATCCATCATAGCAGCCGACGCTAGCCGCCACCGAGATGTGGTAGGTCCCTTTCAAGTAGAGTCTGGACTTAGGGTGCCAATTCCAGTAACTACAATCCAACTGATTGGGTTAATTTGTTATTGGATGTCATTTTCGTAGAGAGAATAATTGCTGAGACAAACAAATATGCAATGTAATTTGTGTGTGATCCAAGTACCACTCGCAAAATCGCACGTAGGAAAGACCTGACTTTAGCGGAAATTCGAACCTTTTTAGGCCTATTGCTTCACATCGGTATCATTAGACTGAATAGGCTCTGTGACCATTGGAAAACACACAGCCTTTTTCAGCGAAATATTTTCAGTCAGTATATGAGTCGGGACCGGTTTCAACTAATACTACTGTGCTTGCATTTTTAAGGGTAGGTACAGAGGAAAATCCGGAACCTACTGAGGACAGGTGTTATAAATCAGGCCCATTGTACATTAAACGAACAATAAGATGAGGGAAATATGTTACCCGGCCCGTGAGCTAATTGTTGATGAAGAGGTGGTCTATGGCGTAGCCGATTAGTCTTCCACCAATATATAAAGGTGAAGTGACACAAGTACGGGAAAAGATTTTCTCACTCAACGAACCAGAAGGGCTACAACTTCGATGCGATGTGTACACAGGGAAAACTGACCCCTGCGGAAGTAAATGGCACACTATGAAAATCGTTATGAAGCTTATGAATTTATTTAATGGACAGAGGCCATACTTTATTCATGTACAACCTTTATAATAGTTTTAATTTGTCGTCCAAACTCTTACGTCGCTTGACCTATTCCACTGACACCCTGCGAAATGACCGGAAACATAATCCACAAGTGCTAAAGTCGGCCCAGTTGCCCAAAGAAGAGACCGTGGCTAATTACGCTGAGAACGTCATGATCGGGAAATGGAAGCACGAAAGGACTGTTACTTATATCTTAGCCTAATTCAACAATGAAATGGTTACGACCAGAAACAGGTGAAAGTCATGCCTAAGCCCGTGATGCAATATAATAAAGGGGGTCGATCGTTTAGACCAAATGATGTCCTACTACCCTTGTGAGCGGAAGACATTAAGGTGGCATGTGAAACTCTCTGTCCACTCCTTGCAAGTAATCATGGTAAATCCATATTACCTGAATAATATATGTAACCCTGACAATAAACTGAGCCTCTATGGTTTCCGCTTGATAATGTTTGAACAAATGATAGTACTCGAACAGCCCCCAATTATTATAACTCCGACTCGAAGCAGCATGCACAGCCGCTCAAAGAGTGAGAACAGAAAAGCAAATGAAAATCGAGTCCAAAAACTATGCCGAGTTTGCTCAAAAAAAGGCAAAAAACAGACCATCTATATTTGTAGTGTGTCACCGGGTGAACCCGTACTCTGCAAAGTACGATGCTTCGACAAGTTTCACGAGGTTAGCGACGAGTAAAATTAATATATCAATGGCGCTGAGTGGGGTTGTGTATATTATTTTTTAGTGTTTTGTTATTTTTTCTCATTTATAGTAACATTGTGTAAAAACTAACTTTTAATATATAATATGAGGTATACATTACGCATTGACATTGTGTGAACTTTATTTTGATTGTTGACAAACATTATAATTGGCGGCAGGAGATGAGATATGTAGTTTTTAATATTTTTCCTATAAGAATAAGTAACTAACTGTTGTGCAAGAAAAACATGTTTGTTGGCTGCTAGTAACGATTGTGCCACAAAACTGACTACTGGTTTATCCACAATCACCAGTTGAATAACGAAAGCCGTCGAACTACGTTATTTAACGTACCGGAAATGACGTCACTGATTCTTACTAAAATGGATGCCTTACCAGCTCCTAAACTAAATATAAATAAATATTAAACTTGACTTGTGAGATAATATTGGATATTGAACACAAGATCTCACAAAATTACTTTTACTTTGATAACGTCACCTATACAGAGGTTCACCCAACTAGTTTCCCCACAAAACACTGCCAAAACACACACTAGCTCGCCACATCAGTTCCGCGGCCTTAAACGGCTTTGCTTCGGCCAATAAAATTTAGAAACCCTCGCATTGATTAGCTTGCTTCTGATTGGCCGAACTGCTTCACGTTAGACGACGGATACGCGAAAAAGCTCGATTACAAAACAATGATGCTCCGTCAACAATCTATAAACCCATTACAGCCCAGCTCGGCTCTACGTGGTTCGCGCAACTTGATACGAATACAACGGACAGCTCTTTGATTAGTGCTCAACCAGTCCTAGCCAAGCTAGGTATGAGCTACGAGAGCTGAAAATTGTATAAATAGAATGCAAAAAACCAACAAAAATATCACTTCTCCGTCGGGAGACTACCATCACTACTACTAGACTTACCTTCTACTCCGAGAGACCTGCACTACAAAGCTCTTATATTCTAACCAAACCTAAATATGTGTATTGGGACAATCCAAACAAGTTATGCGAAAAATTAAAGTTATTTTTTGCTTCTCAAGAGGCGGGTAACATTGGTCATACAAACAAGATTAATTCTATACTGGAAGAATTAGTTGAAGCAGGTTTATTAATTAAAAAAGATGAGTACAGTATTGATAAGTTTGAACATCATTCTAAACCCCAAAGAAGACCGACGGGAAAAGAATTTGAACTTTAAATGAGTAATGATTATAATATAAAAAAAAATAAATACTATATATGCTTAATCCATCAGTGCATATGAACACTTTTAATTTAAAAACAGTGCAAGATATGTGTCTTGCGTGATATTTAATAATTCTAATTTTTATGATGGTAAAGACTAGTAAAGTGAAATTTTTTAGAAATATAGATAGGTCCGCCCGAATTCGATAATGTTGTGACAAAAATATATTTTTAAATGAATTATTTACCTTATTTAAAATATCCTAATAGACGGCTATCTTTTGAATATAAAAAAAAATACAAAATATTGAACAGCCCCAAAACTTGATAACGATGCTGTTAATTTAGCTTATTTAAAACAAAATGTATATATATATATATATATATATATATATATATATATATATATATATATATATATATGAAGATGGCTGGCGAAGAAATGCTTTTGTTTGATAATAAAAAATTACAGCATATAGCAGAGCCTACATTAGACGGAGATGCGGCTGATTAAAGATTTTTAAACGAAATTTATTTATGAGAGGTACAGATCCCGTCTGGAATTTAAATAAGAGAAGTTTGACTAATATACGAACCCAGACAATCAAAGATGTGACTTCATTAGAAAGAGGTCACAGACATTATATTATTTATCATAGTTAAAACATTTAAGAGACAAAACGCAACTTAGCTTGATCTATGAACAAAACCTTAATTTAGTTTAGTTTTAACATAAATCCTCATTCATTCCAATAATAGAGTAAAGAGAAACAGAGAGAAGGAGAGCATCCTCAACAATAATCGTAAATATTATCGACGTCAAGGTTTAATAGAAGATGTTAAACAAAGCCAAAAGCCATTGATATTGATAATAATGATATATTCCCTGTAGAACAACTCTGTATATCTGCCGGGATATCACTATTGTGGACCGGGAACAGCACTAGTTGATCCCGGTATTAATCAATTGGACGTTGCATGTAAAGCACAAGATATTTTCTATCTTGCCTTAATACGTAGGTGTGTGAGAAATGGATTTTAACCTTAAAATTTTGGGGTCGATGCAACAGTTAAATTTACCTCAGTTTATACAGGAATAACTTTAACCTTTACTTTACATTCAAGTCGAAAATATGACAAAGTTTAAACTAAAAGTTGGGCGCTAGAAGTCTACACAAAACCAAATATCGAACAAACAAAATGTGTTTCAATTATTTCCCAAAAATTTCAGGAGTTATTTGTCAAAACGTGAAAACAACTATGGACATCGTATTTGAGGTCGAGTGTATTACAAACCGATAATTATTACTGTATCAAATGTGAAGTTTTGTGACCAAACCAAGCGTTAAACGAGTTGTATGGATGCCACCATTCCAAAAACCTTTTCTAGGAGTTCATCGCCATCACGACACGGATATTTCCGCAAAAACAGTAACTTTTTGTTTTATCCACGAAAAGACTAAAATTAATAATAATACACTAGAACCAGCTGGGTATTGCTCAAAATATTATGTTACCATGGTACCAAAATATAAACAGCCACAGTATAATATTGTTGAGATTTCTTTAGGCTAGTCTGTGTTATAGGCTATTTATACAATTATGTTTCATTAGCAAAAGTTTTGAAAAATTAATTTAAAAAGCCAGTTTAAAATTTAAGGAAGTATATAATATCACGAAAATTGTTCTACTATTTGTAAGTAATTTAGGATACTTGTGGATTTTGTAGAACAATTACTGTAATATTTTTTTAGTATAGCGTACAGAGCAGAAAAAACTTCCCTTATTTACAAAGAAAAGTAGGATTAATCTCATTTTTAACATTATTAATTAAATTAGTTTATTGCCTACTCAGATGCAGATTTTATAAAAAGTGGAAGTTTTTACTTTATGTTTTAAGTATTAATGAACAAAAAAGTTTGTCTAGCATCTGTTTACGATATTAGGAGAGGAAAATTAGTCCAAAAGTTGTAACTGGGACGTAAATTTTGTTCTTTTTGTACATGCAACCAAATGGGAAACGTAAAAAATAGCAAAATCGGGCTAGAGCTTCGCTAGAAAAGTGTAATTTTTTTATGGATTTGGAGTACATTGCTACACTATTTTTTAAATATCTCAGGCTCTATGGGTCGTAAAAAAAAGAAAGAAAATACTCTGAAATGAAGACACTATCGAAATGGTAGTGTATAGTATTATTAAGAGTACTTCATAACCTCAAAATTTCGAATTTCTGGATTTAAGATTTATTTCACTAATAATGCAACAAATGTGGTAAGAATCATTAAATCTGCACGAAAATTGGACAAACATTTTACAAACGTAAATTTATAGTCTTTACACTAGAAATTGGTAGTCAAATTTGTAAAAAAAAAAATATTTATTTTTTACTGCTACAGTTGGCCATTTACTGCATAAGGACTTCATGTAAGTTCAAGTAACAGGATTTGAGTTAGTTTTAAAAAAATCATTATTAGAGCTTTATTTTATGTTTTAAGAAAAACATAAAAACTGACCAGTAAAACTACTAATGGTTTGACAATAATTCTTACTTAACATTTATTATTATGTAGATTATATTGATTTTTTATATACTTTTTCTTTTTTATTAGGCTTATTTAAGAGGAAGTGGCAAAAATTTGTATATGTGTTTAGACATCAAAATAAGCAAAACATTCCAAAGAATGTATAACTTGTATGTTAAGTAACAGTTTGTTTGACGTCAGTCTGTCTATTTTTTGTTTGTTTATTTTTTTAATGCAATTACTATAGAATGGATGTAGATATTGAGTTATAATATTGTTTACAGGTTTGAATCATGTTGGTTAAAATGTCAACAACTTCCTAATTACAGAGAACAACCACAATCGATTAAGGAGTGAACCACAAACATAAGAAATGTAACGGAACTATTCTCGACAAAAGTTAATTCATAATGACTTCAGCCCATTGCCAAGTCTCTTTACAAACTTTTCAGAACCAATTGCTAAATAATTTCGTTTGTCATTTCATCATTTAATGTTTCTAAGTTTCACATTCCATTAGTTTAGATGGTGGTGCACTCCCAGAACTAGGCCAGCATTGATGATCTCTGTTTCCCCACCCTCTCTCTTCAACCTGTATTATTTAACATTAGTCAATTTGGGCTTTTATAATTTCATTTGAATTTTTTGTTTTCAATGCTATAAGTTACTTACATTTCAATTCTTAATTTCTTTTAAATTTTTATGACATTATGAAAATGTTTTTCAACTCTGCACACTTATCGACTTAGCCCATACCTTTACACATTTTATTTTATCAGTTATTGTTAAATAACATTTTATATCCTGTTATTCCTCTACAAATAGACATAATTTCAATGCAAACTCATCTCTACACAATCCAAAGTTACATTATCAAATTGCACTGTGGGGACTCAATTTTGTTCATGCAAAGACACTACCCTACCCCACCCTCACCACTGCACACTGTCACTACCCACCATTTTAGATACAAAAATAAATTAAAATGCCTTACTGTCACAATAGTCACTTTTTTGGGTTTAGGGGATCTTAAAATTGATATTTCTGCAAAAACCTTAAATTGAGATTTGACCCATCATTATAATATAAGCGTAAATTCATTACGTAAAATGTATTCAGCAATTATTTTGTTATTGTACGTTTTTGAATGAAAAAAAAAAAAAAAAAAAAAACAATAATAATTATTATAAGTATTATCGGATGTCAATAGGAAATTTTTAGAAGCTCTTACGGTAAAACCCAGACCTAGGAGTGTTAAATAATATTTGATCTTGACCCTTAGAACAAGCTTTTTATCCAAGTAAGAAAAAAAAAAACACTTTATTGCAACAAACGACATTTTAATTACCAAGTCATCATCTTTAGTTGTTACTTTTACACAAAATTGTTTGCACTAACAAGAAGGTAGGTTTAGAGCTAAATAGATTATGGGTAGACTAAGTGT
>OY740769.1:104089842-104263099 GCA_963513935.1 Aphrophora alni | reverse complement strand
TCCTGTTTCCATCTTGGATTTTAATCTCTAAAGAATAATGTTAAATACAGAGTGATCAAATAGTATCTGTAAATCTGATAACTACAGTACAGAAAACACAAAAATAGTTTAAAACACCAAGTTACAAGCAATTTTGAAAGTGTTTGTTGCCAAATTCTATACATGATGAAATATGTTTACAAAGACATTGTTCAGAATAGCCTAGTACATTATAATATATTTAGAATATATTCTATAATGACCATCTTCAAATCATTAATAATTGTTTGGGGGATTGTTTGAAGTACATTTAATGACCTTAGAGAAAAAAATTGGGCCAAGAAATATTCAGAAATATTTTACACCAAATAGTTTAAAAATATTCAGTTCGCACATAGAGGAGACCGGGGCACTATTGGACAAAAAAACATGTTTCAGATCGGCAATTTTTTAAAGCATGATAACCAACAGATAAAATAATGGGATATATTGCTCTACGTTAAACTACTAATTTAGTTACTGAAACAAATTTTTATTGTTAAATTTCTGAATAGCAATATAATAATAAAAATGTTCTTCAAAGAGTCTGTATTTCGTCCAATCTTGCCCCGCCGGGGCACATTTGGAGAGATGCCCTTGTTACCTGGGGCACTATTGGACATAGGTAAATAAAGGTATGAGGATCAATAAAAACCCAAAGAAAAGGTAAATATAAGCAATATAATTACAAACAAAACACATTAGAGATCTAAATATACTTCACAAGAGACTTAAATTAGCCTGTTTTAAGTTACATATTAACAAAGACGTCAGAATACAGTACAAACTTTTTTTAATACGAAAAAGCTAGTCTGTGTAAGTTAAATATACACAAAAATGAAGGTTAGGGCTTATTTAAAGTTAAAATCAGTTAAATCTTCCTTGAAAAAATGAAGCAATTTGCCGCTCTAGATGTTCCCCCAATGATGTCCGGTTGGCGTAGTTTAAATAGGATGTCCTCTGCTTCCACAAAACTTATTTCTACGTTTTCAGGAAAGTAAAACCTATAGCCATTGTCTTTTTTCTTTAAGTACTTGACATTACATCCATTTGAAGATGTGTCCTCTATTTGGCCAATGAAGTGGTAAAGATTTTTTTTGGTTGCAAACGTTGTCAGTACAAAATCCATGTTAACGAAACTCTTATCAGAAAGTAGTGGGAATTCTTCAGACTCGGAGAATTCCTCCGGACTGCTTCCTCCATCTGCATATTTAGGTTCCCCTTCATCTTCACTACTACTAGTTAAGTCTTGATAGATCTTTCTTGTAAGGACATCACTTTTTACATTTTTATTCTTCTTTTTTCCAGCTATTTCTTGTTTCTTTTTTTCTAATTTAATGCGCTTTGCTTCTCTTTCCTCTGTTTCTTTCTGCAATACATTTTTTCTGGTGTGTCCGTTGCAATGAAGGATCTCCCTTTTTTCCGTCCTCCTGCTTTCTTTGCCACTGGAATGAACTTAGGATATGGCAATACATCTTTGAGAGAGATCCCTTGGTTCGGGACTTTTACATCAGTGTTTATACTAGTATGTCTGGGTGGAGTAACAGACTGGCATGTGCTGGAACCCTTAACATCATGGCTGGATGGGCCCGGAATGTCATTTTCAGGAAAGTTCAAGGATGAGCTAAAATCCATTGAAGTCGTAGGCCTATCGTTTGAAGAGGATGCAACAAGTGGCACATTAAGTGTTGGAGAGTGATCCACACCATGATTTGCTTTCTCGATCGGTGGTGGTATTGGTCGATCAGTAACACTTGAACCCTTAAAATCGTCTTCTTTAAATACGCTGCGGTCAAAAGGGTTGATTCCAGATTTGCGGAAACCACTCTTGATGTTATTCTCAGTAAATGATTGTTTGCATGGTTTATCAGAAAGCATAGAGATTTCCCTGATAGTGATAAAACAAAGGGTTTTTAGTCAGCCAAAGATTGAATTCAGTTCGAAGGCCCTTCTTGAAAGGGCCAAAGACAGCGATGTCTAAAGGCTGCATGCCATGGGTGGTGTGTGGATGGAAAGTAATTAAATGAATCCCATTAGTTCTGCAGAACATCACAGCATCTAGACTGATGTGACTCTCGTGATTGTCGAGAATTAGTATTAACGGATTTTTCTTTGAACTGTCTTTTTCCTTCTTTATATGCTTAAGTGTTTCCAAGAAAAGCTCTTCATTCATCCACCCGGAGCCTGAGTAAAAGTCCTTACTTCCAACCATATAAGCAGGATTTGGACGCTTCCTTGGGTAAATTAATACTGGGGGTACGTAGCTCCCATCGGCACATATGATCGCACAAAACGTGACCAATTCACCCCTTTCCCCAGACACAACCTGCCCTACCTGTTTAGTTCCTTTGGCAGCAATAACCATTGGGGCTTCCAGGACTGTGCTGATTCCACACTCATCAAGGTTCAAGATACGTGAAGGTGGAACTTTAACTTTGGCATACAACCTTTCTAAATTGTCGTAGAACAGGCCAACATTATGTGAATTGAAACTTGTATTTCTCGACAAACTTGTGTTTTCAGCCTGTCTTAGGGATAGTTGTGGGTGTCTCTTCATAAAATGATAGAGCCATTCTTCACCAGCCGATTCATTTTTTACCCAGCTCTTAAGCATGCGCTCATTTAAGATTCAAAGCACGAGCATATTTGTAGGCCATCTCTCTAGTTTGGGCATAGGTTAACCCATAGTTCATGTGTGACCGTTCAATTATGTATTCAACTATCATATTTTCCTGGTCAGCAGTAAAGACCTGTCTTTGTGAGAATTTTGTGTGATAAATGTGGGCCAGGTCATTTGCACTAATTAGGCCTATGTTAGGTTCTTGAGCGTCTTCGATCTCCTGTGGTTCTTCGTTATTGACATTCGGGTTGATAGGCCTATCAGGTATATCTATATCTTCATTTTGATCTGTTCCTTCACCTTTTTCTTTAATTTTCTTAAGTCTAAAGTGAAGAGTAGATTTCTTTAGGCCATAGGCTGTCCAAAGCTGCCCCGGGCTATGTTAAAACTAAAAAGAAAGAGCTGTAATTTAACAAGTGACATAACCTCAAATTTAACACTGCCATATCATAACTAGACTTAGCCATTATATAATCAAATTGTAACCAGTAATTCAAAGCTGTTACCTCAAGTTTTAGAGCAAGATAAGTGAAAACCAATTTTGAATTCGTTTCTTTATGAAAATGTATTATAATTTATGTACTTTTTATGAGACAAACCACTCCAACCAAACTTTACACTTTGAAATGTGACTGAAAAAGGGATGCCAGGGTGGGGAATTTGAGGGGGGAAAATAATTCCCTCCAGAATAAAAGCCTTTGTCCAATAGTGCCCCGGTCTCCCCTATGTCATTTAAGAGTGGCATAGAAATACGAGCAGCATTAAAATATAAACAGGAATTTTCATGCTCTGTTCTGATAATGAATTCGAGGTAATCATGACTTATTGGGCAATTTCATGAGTTATACTAATTCCTCTTTCTAAAATTCTTGTAAATTGTATTGAAGAGAGTGTAGCAGGAGGTACACAGTAATGTTGTGCAGTGAATTACCGTTAGATTTTAGATAAAGGTGTCATTCCTTTTCAGATTTATTTAACACTTTAAAATAATCATTTCAGAGATAAGTGTCTCTCTCAGTCGATTAGTACACAAGCTGATTGATGTTGTACTAATTCGAAACAATCAGAGATTCACCCTCAAAGAAATCGGTGACAAATTTGAATTAAGTGTTGGTAATGTTGAAACAATAATTAAAGATCACCTTAAATTTAGCAAGATGAATACAAAGTGGGTTCTTCTCTTTTTGAAGCCTGACCAGAAAGGAAAAACATTGTGGTTGCAGTTACAGAACTTCTGCAGCATTATGCAAGGATAGATACAAGTTTTAGACTTTATACTAACCTGCAATGATATATGGGTCCACTACATCACTTCAGAAGCAAAATGAAGAAGCGTGCAATGGTGACATCCAAGCTCATCTCTGCGATGGAAGCCAAAACTACATTTTCCCCGAAGAAAATCATGGCAACTTTCTACTGGGATTCATTAGGAATTCTTTACTTTGATTTTCTTAGAGAACAACCTCTGATGAATACTACTCTATGATTTTATAAGAGAAAGGCGATTTGTTCCGAGAGGAGAGTAGCCCAGGATCCAGTTTGTTTCCTTCAAGACAATGTTCGCCCTTATACTGCTGCTTTGATGTTGGTAACATTATAGAAGCTCAAGTAGGGTGTCCTACCTCATGTTCCGTGTAATCCAAAATTAGCACCATCAGATTTTAATATCTACCACCGGTCCATTTAAAGAATTTTTAGGAAGAAAGAAATTCAACTCTAACAAAAGTAGGTTATTAATGTTGTGCAAGAATGATTCCAACATGCTGTTACAAGAATAGAAAATCTTCTGAAATTAAAAAAAAAAACCTAAGTGCTGAAACAAGTGAATTGCAATCACAGGGGCTACATAGAAAATTAGTGTGCAAGTTAATAAATAATAGCATAATAAAAATGTCATTATATCCAATAAAAAATGTTTAGCTGATAAATTTGTGTTTATATTTGAATGTCTCTGGTATATGAGCTCTATGGGCAGTAGTGGAATCTTACTGAAAGTAGATATTTACAATTTGATTTTGGTAAAACTATTTAGGGCTTGCCATATGAAACACCAACATGTTGAGAGTTTTCTTCGGGCTTTGGAGCATCTGGTCTGAGATATCCAGCACTTTATTCTCTGTTATTATTAATGGGTTTTACAGATCTGGTAGTGTCACATACGGAATCAGTTTCCCAGAATTTCAAATTAACTGCTGCACTGATTAAGATGTGGCAGATTTTTTTTGGAAACTGTCTCTGGAACCTTTATTAAACATTTTGTGTGTATTCTCTATCACACCAAAATATATGTCCACCAAGAACATTTGCTTCTCAACAAATAACAAAACACATGTTGTTTCTTGCTTCATTACTTCTGGAGCCAACCGCCAGAACCAGGATCAGAATCAAGGGGACACTAATATCATATGATATTCCTACATGTTATCTTAATTATAACTATGTAAAGGAAATTTAAAGCAGTATTAGGTAATAGAAAGCAGTATTTGCCTGAGATAAGTATTTAAAATATGTTTGAGTATTTTCAGTTCTGTCATCAAATGCACAAGGATTTTCTATTATTCTGTTAGAAATTTATTTAGTTAGTAATTGTTATAAAATTAATTGTTAAGAAATTTCAAACAATAAACATATCTTTTACGATATAGGTTAGGTTAAGATGTGACGTAGGTTTGTAATTTTATTCCCATTAAATAGTGAATATAAAACAAATACTCTTATATTTAATTGATAAATATTCAAAAGAAACTGGTTCCAAATAAGATTAGAAAAATTCTGGTGAAAAAAAAATCTGCATTATAATGTTCACACAGAATTAACAAGTAATTAGGTAGGAGCGATAATCTTAGAAAAATACTCCTGACACAGAAATAAAGGTTCCACTTATTTTGATAATGTCATTAACTCGCTCTTCAATTAATTGAAGTAGAATATTTAATCATTGTAGTCAATATTCATTAATTTGAGTTTTTCCAAATTACACCAGAGGAATAATTTTCTTTTACTTGAAGTTTGGTTTATTGATAAGGGTTATTAATATTTAAGAGGTAATTTAAATATAATTTTATCAATAATTCAGTTTTGTGGATTATGGAAATTATATTTTATGTGCATAGTTTATAAACCAAAAAACTGTGGACAACTAAATTTGTCAAACTGTTTGTGCAGAAAAATTACTGATGTCCAGCTTACAGATATTCTTTGTAAATTAAAAAAATTGTATTTGTTCTTAGGAGGATTGTCTATGAAAATCTTAATATATTTGTTTTTGCTATTACAATAGTTTTGCTACTAATAATATAGAATGAGAAAGAAATTATATAAAAACTAATTAATTAGAGTGTAGGTTAAATATATTTTTTAGAGGGTTGGGGAAGGTCACAAAGTAATATTTCATTTTCTTTTCAGAAAATTCTAAACAAAATGATAACTCGGTTGCAAGCTGCTCTTTCAAATTCAAATGGTAAACTTCCAAATGTTTCTGATCCTATGCTATATGAAATAAATAACTGTATGATTAATAATGTGCCGGACGAAGACATGCAATCAGAATGCAAGAAAACTTCAACTATTCAAATATCCCAGCAAAGCAATCAACTAACTGATAATATTATATCAGAGCAGTCCACACCTAACCTACCATGTGAAAACAAACAATCAGAGGTCGAAACAAATTCCACTAACCTAAACATTAGAGCTTCATCTTCTCAACAAAAGGAGCTGAAAAAGAAACCACAAATAAAGGTACAACTTTTAAACATAAATATATTAAATTTTATATAGTTATAATAATATCCTGAGGGGGAGATTTGCGCCGCTCATTTACTAAAATCGACATTTAGCCTCGGTTGGTATGCATGTGGTGGAATAAATATAAAATAGGATACTTATTTGCAGTCATCAGATTTCTAAATATTGAACTTATTTTAAAAAAATTTAGAAATTAAGGGACATATATAATTGGGAATTAAATAGTCATCAAATTCAAACTTTTAATATATTACTAAAAACTTCATTAAAATAACATATAAATAAAAATGATAAATAGTTTCAAGTTTTTTTTTAGTTTGTCATAAATAGTTGGCATCATCGCAATCGGTTCAGAATTACAAAATGAAGTTAAAATAGGGAACTTACAAAAAAAGCTAATTTAAATTAAAACAAAACTTTTGATTTCCATTGTTAACCATTAGTTAGATCCTATTTTAAGAAAATTGATATTTTTGCTTTGGTTAAGGAAGATATCTAAATTTCGTGCTATTTAACAAATACTAAAAACTCACCAAGTTATGTCAAATTCTACCCACATGGAATTTTATCAATTGGTCTAGATACTTGTATTTGGACTGTAGATTATTATAAGAACAATGAACATAAAGAGCCAAGATGGGACTCATGGCTGAGATCATACAGGGTGCCCTTCTTTTTTATTCCCATTTTTATCCGACATTAGCCACTAAAAAGTTTCAAGAGAGGTATTTTTAGAACAAGGGTAGTGATAATGATGTCGAATTGGCATTAATATTTTTTCTAAGAAGAACAAAGTAGCTTATTAAGAAAAAATATGACTGATTCTTTATATTTGTATATTAACCCTTTGCGCTCGGATAGAGTATTTATAGGTTGTCCTTATCTGTCGGTTGGCCAGCTGTACTGGCTGCGGACATTTGCGCAACAACTGGGATTTAATTCCACATCAGTTGTTCCTGCCGCTCGGATGGCCAGTGGTACTGGCCAAGATAAAAACCGTCGAACGCTCGGAAGGCCAGCAGCACTGGCCAAGAAACATATATTGCATTTTAACAATATATTTTAATGTTGTGATGTGTGTAGAGTGCTGTAACCTATAGAGAAACTATTTAACTAAAGGACCAGCAGTTCTGGCAGCTTTATCGTTGAAAAGTATCACCGGGAATGCCAAAATCAACACGTGCTCTTTTCTTACAACATTGAGAACGTACACACAGTGTCTTGTGATTTTTGTATAATTAGTAAATTAGGCATTATTTTCTCTTTTAAATTGAAACATAATTGTGTTTAGTTCATTATCTTGTTTGTTTGTGTATCTATATTAATAAAATATAAAAAATTGTTTGTTTGTTTTAAAATGAAAAAACTATAAGGTGTTCTCGTCAGTTTTAAATATATGTGATTTTTGTATAATTAGTAAATTAGGCATTATTTTCCTTTTTAATTTGTAACATATGAATTTGTTTAGTTCAGTATCTTTTTTGTATGTGTATACTTACTAATAAATTTTTTTAAATTGTTTGTTTGTGTTAAAATAAAAAACGGACAAGGTGTTTGCGTAACTTTGAAATATATGTGATTTTTAAATAATTAGTAAATTAGGCATTATTTTCCCTTTTAACTTGAAATATACGATTTTGATTAGTTCAGTATCTTGTTTGTTTGTGTATATTAAGAAAATAATTGTTAAAATGGATATGGTTTTGGTTTAAAAAAAAAAAAAATACCCTTTGTAAAAATTGCAGTCTGTGATAAAAATAATTCCGACCTGGTGGGAAGAAGCCACCATGATGGCTGCCGAGCTGACTCGGAGAGGGGAGTGGGCAGTGGTACTGGCCATCCGAGTGTCAGAGACAATTCATGTCAAAACAATGCCGCGCTGTCTACTGTAAGGACGTGGCCAGTATAACTGGCCAACCGAGCGCAAAGGGTTAAGAGACTTGCTCTCACGTGACAGTTAATGGCTATCTGTATTTGTCCAAGTCCTTTGTTTTTTCAAATTTGTTTACATAAATTTTTCTTATTTTTTCAATTTTTTCGAATGACTCTCACAAGCCCCCTTAATTATCATCTATTTTTTTAACATTACAAAATGTTTTATATCTTACATAAATGCGAGAAAATACTTGTGTAGTGCTAAGCTAGTACCGGTAACTTTAATAAGTTGCTATTTTAAATACAGCCATTTAAACAAAATCAAGTTTGCAGTTGTATTGTTTCTAAGGATAATTGAGGTTTCCAACATGATATATTCTCTTATATATGCTTGAGCTTCTTGTTCCAACCATTTTATCATAATGCTGTAAGCCCCAAAAAATTTTTGCTGGTAAAGATTACATTGCTGGTTATTGATTGTTCTGAAATTTATCTGCCTCCTTTAAAATTAAAACTTTCTTAAAGCTGAAGTAAAAAAAAAAAGAATGTATATTAGCTCTATTTTAAATGAACTGCCATTATAAATACGACTGTATATTAGCTCTATTTTAAATGAACTGCCATTATAAATACGACTGCATACTAGCTCTATTTTAAATAAACTGCCATTATAAATAGTGGGAACATAAGGACCTTCAGTTTGTATGGTATTTCTCAACTTATTCAATTTGAACAAATTTATCATTCAATGTCTTTATTCCCACAAAGTTTCTCATAAAATAGTTTCTGTATTCACTCCTTCATAATTTAGAGGAGAGGTGACTTTTTTCTTTGAATAAGTCAATCTTGATACATTTACTGTTTATTTTAACTTAAAAATATTTCTGTTCTAGGCTTGTCTCATATCAATAAGGAAACCTTCAAGAAATCCATACATTAATTTTGTCCAAGCATATAAAAACGTAAGTACTTTTAATTAAAAAGTAAAATTAACTTGAGATTAGCAATTAGAGATTGAAACATCATTTGTTTGTACCTATAATTATATTTGGTCTGCAAAATTATGTAGAATACCAAATATTGAATACCTTTCTTTTCTAATTATTTGCATGAATTATCCAAGTTATCTGAGTCCATTGTAGGGAGATTTTTATCAGAACAGAATAAATAATAATTTTAATTTGCAAATTTTACAAGTTTATGAAAGATCATAGATATAAAAAAAATAATATAAGCTGTATTGGAAGGTTTTACCTCTTATGGTTGCATTGAAATGGAAAATAATTTCATTGATTCTTTAAAATAGAAGTTATACATTTTTGTGGTAAAATAAGTTTTAATAAATCTCAAGACTATACTAAAATATCTATAAAACCTTCTGATGGGGGGGGGATTTTGTTATGATAAATATGTTGACACATCCCCCTCTCCTCCCCAACAGGTTTATCTTGTTGATCTAAATATCGGTAATGATTATCCCAAAATTCTAAGCTAGGGAAAAAGTATACAAAACTGGGCTGATTATTGCTGATCAGATTATGTGTAGGTCTTGATCTATGGAGGGAATGTCATCTGGAGCCTATTCTGAGCTTCAGAGATTATTTGTGAGAGGGTCCTACAATAGAGTGTACAATGATTTCAATAAGAGAAGGCATGTTGCTTAGGGCCATGATGCGGTCAGGAATTATCTCAAAAGACTTCAGATATCAATTTAATGAACAGAAAAATAGATGCTCTAAAAACAGAACAATCTTTTCTTATCTTACGTTTCTATCCTTTTTTCTTGTCTGTCTTGGAGGTTTGAGTACAAAAAATCCATTGTGCCTGAGGTGTTTTCATATCAAAACATCATTCCCCTGGGGGGGGGGAGCGGTCATAAGTTTTGGAGAGTTCCCGCACATGGTTCTCTCTACTTCACTTCTTATAGGGATAATAATAATAGCTTTATTACCATTAAATAGTTTACATATAATAGACTGAAGTTAAGTCACATTACATCTATATCATTATATTATATTATACAACAAAGAGATATCACATAAATCACATTTCATGTAGTCATTTATAGAATAAAAAGCCTTTGGTTTAAACCATTTTGCAATAACAGTTTGAAATGTTTTTTTCTGGCAAAATTCTACAGGAAATTTATTAAATAATTTATATTGCTGGTAGTAATAGCTCTTAACTAGTCTAATGCAGGGAGCAATAAGGTCAGAAATTTGTCTAGTACTGTAAAAATGCTTTATATTTTGGTTATCGGATAGTAATAGGTTCTGTCTCGCACGTATAATAAATATACAGACCTGGAAAAATCTGAAGTGCAGAGAATACATGTCTACAAGATTGTGTATTATTTTATAATACCTTAATGATTCGAATGTTTTTATTTATTTTTTGTAAAATAAAGACTCGCCTGAAGGACATGAAATTCACGGTACATTAACATCTAATGAAATAGACCATAATATGTGATGGTGCACCTCTCCTAACACAGAATTTTAATTTTCTTAAAAGGTAAATTACAAGTGATAGCCTTTAACAAAGATTTTATGTTTTAGACTCCTAACTAAGTTTGAGAGATTTTCAAGAAACGTGTTTCAGCAAGAAATCTATATATTCAGTCTTATCTTCATTAATTTTAGGGATATTTACAGAAAATTAGGTTTTAGCAAGTAGCATAGAGTTTTCAACCTTAGCTCTAGCAGATGCTAAATCTCTATGCGAGCTGAGCAAAGTTGTGTCGTCAGCATATAGAACAGAAAGGATGAAACGTTTCAGTATAAATTATTTATGAAAATTAAAAATAAGAAAGGCCCCAGAGCAGAGCCCTGAGGAACCTCTGCATTAATGTCCATTAACTTAGAGGTGTAGTTATTGACACATACTATCTGCTTTCTGTCCCTAAGAAATGGTCTAATCAGATTACATTCCCTATTACCCAAACCATCAAGTTCAAACTTATTACAGATTATTTATGTAAAATACAATCAAAATCAATAAGACTTGGATATGAATAAATTTATTTTAAAAACCATTCATAACCTTGTCTACAATTGTTTTTACCACTATATTGGTGAAATGACTTGGCTGATTATTATAAAGCAACCCACTACAAGCAAAGTAATCATAAAGCTGATTTATTATACAAGATTCAATTATATTGCTTTAAATAGGTACAATTTTTATGGGCCGGTAACTATCTAGCAGATTCCTATCACCATTCTTAAACACATGTGTTACTTTAGTTATTTTCATACTCTCAGAAAATACTCCATCTGTCATTGAAAAATTACTGAAATAAGTTAGAGGAAAAATTATAGCTGCAGTAATTTATTTATCACACAATTAAAGATTGTACACCTATACATCCTCACTGCAAGAAGAACTAAATTGAGTGACAATATATCTTATAATTTTTGTGTCTATTTTCTTCCATTTGAAACTACGATTGATATGTTTCACAAAATTATGTAGCAAATCTGAAAGAGTGACTTTTTTGACTGGTAATTATTTACCCCTAAATTAACAGACACATTCACAAAAGAAATTGTTTAGAGCATCAGCAGAAATGAGAATTCCTGACTTTGTTTACATTCCCCAATTTAATTTTTAAGAACCATCCAGGCTGTTTTACAATTATTTTTGGAATTTAATATTAGATTACTATTGGCCTTAACAGTGCTTCATTTAGACAACTTCCACCTCTAGGCAATGAAGAACTACAATGACTTACAAAAAGTTTTGTTATGAAATTATCGAAAACATTATATTGTTTTACACATTAAAACTTCATTGAATACTCTTTGTATTAAAAAAAAAAAAAAAAAAAAACCTTTTCAGAGTAAATATTATTTTAACCTCATTAACCACTTACGATAAGATAGGATTGTTCTGTTCTGATTCTTTGAAATAATCAAAAATAGGTAAAATTACACTAAGTGGTAGTAGGTAGACGATGATAAAAGTTAGTTTGTCTGTATGATACATGTTTTTGTTGACATAATAAAAAATTGTTTCTATAAAAACAAAATATAAACATATGTACAAGGGCATTAATTTTTTCCTTGCTTTTACACAAATCTTTCATTCTAAAATTTTTTTCTACCTACGTTTCTTTCTTATAATTTTGCACCTTAGGCACTTGCCGAAAATGATTAGTGGGAAATGTTGCCTTAACTTTAGTCTTAACACCCTGAATTGCTTTAGTATATAGGTTTTTAAAATCTTTAAAGTTATTCTTATCACTTATACTTAATGTAGCTTTCCACTTATCGTATAGAATTAATAGAAGATTATGCATTTTAAAGATTATCTGTATACAATCTCTTCAGTCAATTTTTAGGTCTATCTGACTGAGTCTTCTCTTTTATATAAATCAAAGGACAGGACATTTCATAGTTAGAAATGAAAATAATAATAAAAGAAATATATGCAGAATTAACATACCCTTGAATATCATACAAAAGTGACCAGTCAACACTATTCAAATACTTTTAAAAATCATTTTGGAGAAGTAAAACATTTAAATGGACTTTCTTACAATTTGTTTTAGGTTTAAGTTTAAATTTTAAAGTCATACAAAATATAACCTATATGCCAGCATGGTCGGATATTACATCCTCTCCTAATAAAGAGCAAACATGATTCACCAAAAACATTAGTAGCAGTATTGTCCAAACAGGTCTGATAACGATTAGATTTGTCATTTCTACAATACAGATTGAAGGGTCTAAGCCAGAGGTGTCAAACTCAATTTTGCAGAGGGTCATATATTAAATTTAGAATGTGTAGGCGGGTCAGATTCAAATTAAAAAAATGTACTGAATTATTATAACATTTTATTTATTTAATTTTATAGTATAATATACGGTTGTTAAAAATCATATCAAAGTTATAAAAGAGGGTAATTATTTTGAGCTCGACGATCCAGATACCTGACTTCTCTTGTTTTTGACAAGCTCATTGATGCCAGGTATCATATTCGTTGTAATTATTTTAAGAATTGATTGGAGATGTTCATTTGTAAGTCTTCTGCTATGTTTCTTCTTATTTATTTTCATGACGGAAAAAATCTGCTCACATAAATAGGAGCTACCAAACATGCACAGAACGCGTGTTGCATGCTTTTTTTAATTCCTGGTAGTTTTCCAAACTCTTGAAATATTGTGTATAAAATGTAAGAGCGTTAACCTCTTTAAATTTTTCATTCAAAATACTGTCCGATTGAAGATCTATCAACTCAATTTGCAAATGAACTGGTGCCTGTGAAGCTTCAAAATCGAATGGATTGTTCAAAATTGGGAATTCCATTTCATTCATTTTGTGGAAGTCTTCAAAACGATTGTTGAATTCCGTGATCAGATTTTGCAGAAGTTTAGAATATTGATCCAATTTTTTTTTTAGTTCACTGTGCCAAATGAATTTAAATGAGGGAAATGATCCAAAGTTTGATTTTTTACTTGATTTCCCCACAGCCTCAACTACATGAATACATTTGAGTGACAATCAGATTTTTATCCTATAACTTTACATTCAGATCAGTCAAGTATTTATTCATATCTACCAAAAGGCACAATCAACCCACCAGTCAATTGAGTCGCCTTTTTCTAACATGAAAGCTTGAATAGAGTCACGTAATGCAAAAAATCTTTCTAAAACTACTCCTCGACTGAGCCAACGAACTTCGGTGAAATAAGGGACATCAGAAAAGTTTTCATCCAAATCTTGTAAAAACTGCCTGAACTGTCAGTGATTTAGTCCTCTGCTCATTATAAAATTTTACTATTTTAATTATAAGTTGCATGACATGGTCCATTTTTAAATGTTTGGATGCCAATGATTCCTGATGAATTATACAGTGAAATCTCACAAAATTCCCTGATGTTTTCTGTTTTAATTTAGTTACAACGCGCGAATGTTTGCCAGCCATGGCAGGAGCGCCATCCGTAGTTGTGCTGCTAAGTATATTCCAGTCGAGTTCATATTCTGCTATCAAATGCTCAATTGCAGAATAAATATCATTTGCTGTTGTAGTACTTGTCAATGGAACGCACTTTAATAGTTCTTCAGTTATTTCAAAGTTACTGTTAATACCTCGTATAAAAACAGCAAGTTGAGCTTTATATCAACAGTATCGGTGCTCTCGTCAACAGCCAATGAAAAGTTTGTAAATTCATTAATTTGTCCTTCAGTTGAAGAACCAAATATTAAGATAAATCATTTATTCTTGAAGCAACATTGTTTCTTGACAGCGAAATATTTTGAATTATTGACTTTTGAAATAGAAATGAAACATCAGCAACTTTCAACATACAGTCTTTAATTAAATCACCATCAGTGAAAGGTTTTGATCTCTTTGCAATTTCTAATGCAATAATAAAACTTAATTTCACGGTATCTTCGTTCTCAGTATTAGCTTTAGTAAACATCGATTGTTGACCTTGAAGTTTAGATTTTAAAGATGACAATGTGTCCATTCTTATTTTATCAGTGTAACAATCGAATTTTAATTTATGATTCGTATCATAGTGTCTCTTCAAGTTAAACCTCCTTACAAATAGCAACTGCTTGATTTCAAATCAAACACAGTGGTTTACCTTTCCATTCTGTGAAAAAATATGCAATTTCCCATTTAGACTGAAAAACTCTGCACTCACTATCAACTTTACGTTTTTGTAACATTATGCCAAAATCGTAACAATTATGGAACTCGACACAACAATAATTATGGATATCGCAAGCCACAACACAAACAAATGCACAATCACTAGACTTCACAATCACTACTTCGCAGTACAACTAAAATCCTTCTCCGACCGTATCGCTTCAATTACTTGACTCAACTGACTTACGTCACACCGACGCACTACTATTATATCGATAAGGAAGGTTCTAGTCTAGACTCGAAGCGAGTGGAAGATTCTATTGTTCTCAACAAAAAAAATAGGGTATTTCCGCTTGTTGCTAAGAGATGGCGTTACTGTCTATCTCTCTCGCTTGTCTAGGCACGCGCTGCCGTTGAAATTACTTATAAATGTAGTGTGCGCATTTTAAAACTTCCGTAGAGGAATCGAGTGAAGTCTAAAAGCTCTACAAAACATGATTCTTCTTTCTGTGACACATTGCGATCGCGGGCCGTATCTTTGACATGACTGGTCTAAGCATATTTAGCAAGTCTTGAGTATTTGATTTTTAAGTTTCACTGTGTTCACATTAAAGTCACCCGCCAACGCAAAGTAAGTGTAAGGCTTTCCCATGACAAAATATAGAAGTTCTTCCAGACCTTTTAGAAAACATTTAAAATCACAGTCAGGAGTATGGTATACAGATATAATAACAAAATGAAATTCCATTAACCTAATTGCCACAGTTTCACAAGTCAAAACAAAATTTTTGTATATCAATAACTTATAATTAATATTTCTCGTCACAAAAATTGCTTAGTCACCATGAGATATAGGAAATTGTCTACCTACTATATATCTCTCCAAATGAAAATTACTAGGGATAAAGTGACACTTCCTCATTTAAACAAAGGTGATGCAGTGTTCATTTAAACAAAGTACATTTGCAGGTTTATGTTCCAGAGAAATTTCAAGCTGACCGATCTTATTCCTTAAGGGATTGCTCATTGATGTGGAAATATCATAATTTCCTTATTATCAAATAATTGATCATTTTGACAGTAAGTATTACAGTAGTACCGGTAATACTGTCATTGTTTTGGTTTTTGTTTTAATTTGTCTACAATACATAAATGGGTTGTGATAATGTATCAGGAGTTAAGACAATACCTGGCAAATTGTTCATGCTCTCCAGTGAAACCAGAATAACATTTTTTATAGATTTTACATTCATTTTGGACAGCACAGACTTGCCTATTTTATTTAGGTGTAATCCAAGCCTTGTATAGTGTTTGAATACTTAAGAGTAGTATCATACATTTGCTAAATTGAGACTGCTCTGTTACTTGCTTCAGCATCAAATTTGATTTATGTATTACTCGATTGAAAATAGGTTTATCAAATCTAAAGAGAATATTTACAATATTTAAATTGGTCTTTACTATAACATCATTCAATTTTTCATTGTTAGAATTATTAAATACATCACTAGACATAGGGTTAGAAATATTATTTTTGTTCCTGTAATAAGCACTGCTTGGTCATCATGAATAAAGTCTCAAGTAATTTAGAGAGTAAAAGTTATTAGTCACATAATTAAATGGTGTGTTAGGATTAAAACCCTCCATCACTTCAATTCTTTACCCAGGTCTCTTCACAATAATGTGGCTAAGACTCTTTCATAACTATCGGATGCCACTACAGTAGAACCCCTCTAATCCGCCCTCGGGTGGTCCGTTACTCCGGTTAATCCGACCTCGCGATATTGTGCCGACTCGCCGATTATTCACGGCCCGTCTGGCGCCATTCTTTCAGGTTTGTTATCGCTTTCCCGCTTCAGTGCTGTCATCTCTCGTGAAAAATTAAACACTATCAAGCTTTTTTACAGATTCCCCTCTGTCAAGTCTTTTGACACATTTAACCGCATCTCAACGAAACCAACACACGCTTCCGTATTCCCGTTTTCGTAACTCGCTCATTTTTATTTACTGTATATACTGTACGTAGATCATAACCAGTCAAAGACAAAAAAAAAAACTGAAAAGAAATGTTATATTTTCCATAATGTATACTAAATTAATTCGTGGAAAAAAAGCGGCCCATCAAACGTTTTTGCCTTTGTATGTCTGCTATACCGACGGATGCCAATGCCGCGGTGTTTTTATGCCGCCAACAATGGGATACCGCTATCGACAAAGTCGTTTGACTCGTCGCTGCTTTGGTGCTGCGGAGTTTTTACGCCGCCGACAATGGGATACCGCTATCGACAAAGTCGTTTGACTCGCCGCCGCTTTGGTGTTTCAATTACAATTTATTTTCAGAAACTCTCATCCAACCAGTACACTACGATATAGGCCGGTTAACAGAAGTTCTACTGTACTTGCAAAGTTAATATATAGACTTTATTATAGTATAGACTTTTAAAAGTTTATATATCACTTATTTCACTTTAAAAAAATCTGTTTTATATAATATGTAATAAATATTGACTTTTTTCGGATAATCAAAAAAAAGCCAAGACACAGCCATCAATTTTTTTACTATCAGGGTAAAACTTAATGACCGACCATCCTTCCCTATAGTATCCTCCTTATTACCTGACCATTTAGTCCATCACCGCCATTCGCTGCAAGGCAATTCTACTTTATCAGCCTCGAGCCGGGCCTGGTTTCTACTTACTCTCACCTAAGCTTTCCAACACCCAATGCCCCAGCCTACATCACATTCTAGTGTATGGGTTAGTAACTGTAATTAGAAAATTCAACTTTTACATCCTTATTTATTTACTTCAAAAGAACACTGTACCGTTATAAGTAAGCTAAATGTTATTCCACATTTTAGGTTACATGAAACTACAACTAGAACTTGTGCCAGATTCATCGCTGTTGCTGTCATTGGTTTTTCTTCCATGTGTTATGCTGTTCCACCTTTCCCATAAATTTTTTGAGCATAAAGTATAGTAAAGACATAAAACATCAAAAACATTTATAACGCCACTACAACAGGGAACTAGTTCACCCACTAGTTTCCTACAAAAACCCGGCTAACATGGCCACCACACACATGCCAGCCAACAACTTCAATTTCCCAGCCCTAAATGGCTTTTCTTCGGCCAATATCATTCAACTCCACCTACATTAGTTAGCTTGCGTCTGATTGGCCAACAGCTTCACATTAGGTGATGGAGCCTGCTAAAAACCGGGAACACAAATACAAGCTACTCCATCAAAAAATCTTCGGACTAATCACAGCCCACCTCCACTCCACCACAATACGAATACAAAAAATTTGTTTAAGTAGGGTGCGAAATGTTTCAAACTGCACTTCTCTCCATGGAGACCACCACCACAAGACTTCTCTCCAGGGAGACCATCACCACACTACTTATTTCCAGGGAGACCACCTGGAGCGTAACTCTGCACCAAAGAATCTCCAGAGATCCCTTACATCACCCTCCAACCCATTTATATATCCATCCACCTCTCCAATCCTGTCCCCAGTGACCCTTGAGCTCCCCACTACATGGTGCTCTAGCTAGCTTGAGCAATCTGGCCGTGTGGTCCTTTTCAGGGGCAACATTTGTGCCTTTCCGCTATCCATCCTTCCCTGCCCAAAACTTATCTGACCCTTCTGGATCAATCCTTCACCTCTCACGACAATCTGTGTCTTTGTCCAGCATCCACGACAAGGATGCTTTAAAGACTAGTCTATGTCCAACATGTTAGATTACAAATGAATGAACAGTGCTGATCTCTGGCATTGTCTTGTACTGATTTTTTTCTTTCAGTTTTACTATTTATTTATTGTAGATAGTACTCCATGGCTTAAACTTGGAGTATATGGAATCAAACACAATGATTTGTTTCAATAACGATATTATAATGTTACATATAAGTTGGCAATTTGTTGTTATATAACTTGTACAATCAGTGTATCATCACGGTTTAGTCATAATCACTTAAAATGAATTAATTTTTATATTTAACAACAACAACAACAACAACCACCACAAATGATTTTAATAGTATTGTATCAAAATGGGATCCATCAATAACAGTTTTAAGGTCTAAGTCAAAGTGTTTAGATATAATTGATAATCATTAGTTTGTAAGATCTCAAATACAAGAAAAACTAGACCATGAAAAGAGTCTAGCAGCATAGGCTATTTGTTTATTTAGTACCAGTTAATATACTATAATACACTAATTTGTTTTAGCAATTAAAAAAGGAATCTATTGTAGTTTCTGGGAAGGAATTTATGTTCAGGGTTTCTACAAAATGGAATTCTCTTACTGAAACACAGAAAAAACCTTTCAGGGATATGGCAAAACAGATACCTTACAAGAAAAACACTTATAAAAAGAAGGTATGTAAATAAAGTTTATTATTAGTTTAATTTTGCACTAGATAATTTAGGTTTATAACAAGATATGTAAGAAAAACTGTTTAACTAAGTTTTATTCCATGTACAATAATTTTACCTGTACATTTTAGAATACAAATTTGACTAAATTACAACTAACATTATACTTATAGAACCATTATTAGTTATTTTTATTCTCAGGTTATTCCATTAAACATTTATTTAGTTTTATAGCTATATTTCTTTTCTATTCTACAATAGAAAGGTCATTATGCCCCCACAGTGAGGTCTTATAGCAGTGATTGCCGATGGTTTATGATAATGGTGGTTGGAAATATTAGATTCCAGCCACTTTGTAAAATGTTGAAAATAGCAAAGTAGATAGCTATTTATTATGGATATGTTTGTGTTGCGGTTGTGGAATATGCTCTTTAAATCTAGTTCTAAATGTCGCTTCTGTTTGTCCTATACAAAATTGTGTATAGTCATTATATTTCAATTTGTAAATTCTACTATTGCTATATTAATCCTGATTCTATTTCTTCTCATCTATTTACATTTTTTTCAAGTACAGTATTATAAAAGTTTTCCTGCATAAATGTGAATAACAATTGGTAAAAAAAAAAAAAAAAATCAAATTCTAAAATTTTCAAAATAAAAATAATGTTTTCCCGTAAAAGTGGAAATCGACAAAAGTTAGGTTAGGTTTGTAACCTCGACAACCTAGGCCTAACTTGTAACTATCTAAAGCTAGATTTCACTACAATAATAAACTCTACAAACAATAACACACATATACACTTGTATAATACAACTTATATAATAAAATAAAACACTCCATATAAGAAAATTTGCTTTTATGCCTAGGCTTGTAACTTTTCTAGGTTAGCCCAAATATTAAACCATTCAAAAACTAGAACTTCACTCAAAAAAATAAACTTTAGAAATAAAAACACACACACTATATATATATATATATATATATATATATATATATATATATATATTGTAACTTGTATACACAATTTATATACACAAACCTTCAGAATAACAGAAATATATAATCCTAAAACAATAAGCGCCACACCTTTCCATGTCAATTTAACTCATTATTGTCACAAACTTGGCTATATTCCGAGTTAAAAACAAGAAACTGAAAGTAACTGTAGCCTATATATCAAGTAATACCAACTTGTAGAATGAAATGTTCTCTACAACATACTGTAAAGATCGGTTACAAAATATCGATTATCTTATTTAGTATACTGCACCGAATGCCGAGTGAAATTCGTTCCGTTAGGTTTCTACTTTGGTCAAGTAGGCTAGAAATATCTCGCCAAATATGACAGATAGCAAAATTTGTAAACCACAGATTAAAAGAGAAAGAAAAATACTATTTAATATTGTCAACTTGTGGCATTTGGACAAATATTACCATTTCGTAAAATCATTTTAACACAGAGAACAGAATCGTCTACATATTTCCGGTCACCACGATCTAGCGAAAAAGTCAGCGACTTTATCGAGTTCTAGAAAATAGAGTTTTCGTGTGATGGATTTTGCTAAACTTGGTTATGAAAGATTGAAAAATTATGTTTGACAGAAATTTCGAATTGGAAATATTAGACAAAAATGACATCAGTTTTGTTTACAACCACTAAGCGCAAATTTTTGACGTTACATATCAAAAATATGCGAACTTCAGCAATTTTTGGAATATTATTTATAACTTTTTGTGGTATTTTTTATTGCATGATTATGCATCTACAAAACATTCACTTTCCAACAGTATTTTATTTATTGCGATAAGACAATTGTAAGTTGGCGAAATGTAGAATTGCAAAATAAGTGTTCTAATTGAAATACCCGTCATTCATCGACCACGTATGTGGACGTTTGTCCGATGGAGGGCTAATGCACTACACCTGCTGAATGATTGCTGATGTCCAGTTTGTTTATTGAAATGGTAGGGTAGTTCTTGTTTTTGAGTATTACAGTACGAATTTGCTACTGAAAGTGTAAAGTTAGGTTTTTTTTTGCCTTTTTAGGTAAAAAACTGATAACAAATAAAATAATATCTAAAATGAATGATTTCTTCCATCCTAAAAGACAAAAAAATAATGTTGGAAATACTGTCAACAGTGACTATGCAAACCCAAGGTTAGATTCGCCGGCTTATAAGTCACAAATAGTTAGCAGAATGAAAATATTTCATTCAGTATGAACGTGAAAGTATGTAGATAGTAATTAATAGTACAGATCATAATTTAAACTATCATATTGATGACGACTTAAAAAAGCCTGTTTGGTAGTCTAAGGAACAATGTGTAGGTTTCAAAGATAAATATCCTTGGTTAATAATATAAGTAAAGAGCTAAGTTGTCATACTTGTAGAAATGTATCTACAATGGGCACAGAAAAAGCAAAAGACCTAAAACTCAGCGAACCATGAGTTTTAGGTGCTGTAAGCCCAAATGGGTTGGATAAAACACAGCAACTAAAGCAGCTAGAGAAACTGGGACTAGACCTCATAAAAAAACATTTAATTTCATTGACAGTGATGGGTCTTCCGTTATGTTAGGGGAAAAAATCTATGCTTGCTAAACAGTTGATGGAGAAATTCTCAAATTTATTTATTTGTTATTGCTTAAATCATCCACAAGCCTGATGATGTGAAGAGATCAAGCACAGTGCTGGTGTAGAGTAAAGATCTTCATAGTGTCATAATTAAGTTCATAGCGGAAAACCCGCGTTTGTACTCAGCACTTCAAACTACAATGCCCGTTTATTACTGAAATAAGTTTTTGAATATTGTTGGTTTATCTCCACTAAACTTTGGTTTAATCCTAAGGGACAAGTTGTTAACTAAACTTCTATAAAAAAAAAATTTCATGATTTTTTGGGATTTTTGCTCGTTCAGTTTGAGCTTCAATTGCATGTTTCCATAGGTTATCAACACTGTTTTCAAAAACTTTTATTAAGACAATCATATCACTATGATTAAATTATGACACTTGAGTTAAATTAAGATTAGATTTTTTTAGCTTTAAAGATCATCTAATTTTTCCAAAACATCAAACATCACAGCAAGGTTGTGCATGAAAGAGGTGCTCGACATTACAGTGTATTTCAAAGCCCTGCATAAGTAGTACGTTGTTTGGAGTCCCTTTGTGTATCTTTTGAAACTTAGGCCGAGCGCTCACCAAGATGATATGATAGTGACGTGACAGTTACATGATTGTGACATGACGTCATTTTCAAGTTAGACAAAGGTTAGCATATGAGCCAGCGCTCACGGACATGATCCAACACGTTAAAGACACACAACAATCATTTCACTGTCATTTAAGTGCAGCATGCTCCACTTTTTGTTGCGTGTCACTTGTGCGTTGCTTGTACGGTATTGAATACGTCAAATTTATTTACCTTCTGTCTTTTTTGTTCTTCAATAACTGCATTTAAAAAAAAAAATTCTTTGTTCAACAAAATGAAAGACGACCCGGAATTTAATATACATTTTGTATCTGTAGTTGAAAATTTTCCTTGTTTATATGACTATACATAATATATCAACTATTGCGAGTGTTATTTATCCTAAAAAAATAATAATAATAATATAGTCTATTCAAAAAGCAAATGATTACATAGTATCAACAATACCTATTCATAAAATAATTGACTTTTTAATTAATTATTTATACCTACATAATTTATAAATTTGTAACTTTTGAGGTTACATAACTTTTAAACATTTTTATAATGTTTTATAAACTTTTAAACAAACTATAGTGGGCAAAACAGGATATTTCTGAATTTTAGCCGTGTTTCAGTGCCTTAATTTAATCAAAATTAGTTGCTCCCTTTTTATTGCACATAGTATGACTTTAATTCAACTGTTTCAAAAATAACACTTACCTTCACGTTATTAAAAGACGTTCTTCAGGTGTTACAGACTCCCTGAAGTTAGTATCTTTTTTAAAAATCTTATGAGCAATTTTTTCAACCAATAAATTAAATGTTTCTTTGCGCATTCGGTAAATCTTTCAGGAAACATGTTCAGTTCTTTAAAAACTCTAAACGCACATTTTTCATAACTATTTCTTCTCCATAACGGATGCACCCAAAAACGCTTCTTTTGCCGATAACTATTGTTAATATTTATAAGGTTTACTAGCGCTAAAGTATCTTCATCACCAGAAGAAGATGAAGACGATGAAGCCATTCTTGTTCACAGACATAAGTTACTTCGATAGGTTTTAAGTAATAAGAATGTTACATCACTGTTACTTTGCGATCATGTTGTTGTCAGATCAGTGTCTCGTGCAATTTTGGTGAGCGCTCTTGCTTACAGAAAATTATTATACAAAGTTTGAAGTTCCTCTTCACCACTTTAACTGGCAAAAAACTGGAGGCCACCCAGCAAGTATCAAGCAACTGACCAAATGTTCAAAATTTTTTATGTTCCAAACTTTAAACATGTGTAAGTGCTTTGCCTTATTTTTAAGATGTAGACATTTCTAAGCTTGTCCATAACTATTTTAAAATTATTAATGCCTGCCACTTCTACTAAATCATACACACAGAGTTCTAATAGATCTTGTGAAAAATAATATATATATATATATTATAATAATACCAATATTTAAATTAGGCTATGTAATACTAATAATTACAATTGATTTAACTAAACATAATAAAATTTTTCAATCTGAACTAAACTATCCTTTTAAAATGCATAACATTTCTACATTGCAACCCAAAATTGAGTCATAGTAAAATATATTTAGTAAATTGGGGTCTGGCTAATGATTTATTATGGTGGTTTGGGTACCTTAAGGGTTTTTCAGAATGTTTTTACTAAAGGCAAATAACTGTAGAGAAGTTTAGTTTATACCAGCTTGTACAACTTTTTGTGATTATCAAAATGATGTACTACTTGATGCATTATAAAAATTGTATAAATTTTACCGTAGTAGTAAAAAAAAAATCCATGACTTTTTTGTAGGCTTTAATTTCATTTAACACACACTTGTCATTTTTCCATGGATTTTTCACTTAATTTTTGAATTAAATAGCAATAAACACATACATACACCCTAAGTTTTCTATTGAAAATTGAAACATAATATCACTATATTATAATCAGTTATTTAAATGTTTTTTGTGTATGTGGTATAATGGAAAGCAAACAGGAACACACAGAGCCACACTACAATCTTCATAAATGATATCTGCTTTCCTTTCTTTCTCTTATTTTCCTTCATCAGAACACACTTTACAATAATATAAAGGTTTTTGTTTTTGATTGGGGGAATTTATGACGGATATTACAGAGCTGATTGAACTAAGTCTTGGACTTGAAGCAAGTCTATTTCCTATATTTTGTATATAATCAACAAGTGTATGATATTGTTATGTATTTGTAAATAATGAAACTGTTTACAGTGGACATCAAAAACATATGAGAACATCTTATTCCATCATTTTATTATATTACTATCAATTAGATGATAGGAAAGTATGTGATCAAACATTGTGGTGCAGCACTAGGAATAATATATGATTTAACCTCTTCAATACAATGCTAAAATGATGAGGAATATTTTGTAACTAAACACAGATCTGTGTAAATTTCCCATAGATGACTCTGGAATATCTAAACTTATAAAGGTGAAATATCACAACCGAGTCTGACTCGAGCACTGTTCACGATAACAAACAAGAAAATAACTTACAGTATAACAAACACACAGAACACAATTCTCACAAAAAATACGCCTAAGTATCAGATGCGTTTCAACGATAAGGTCGTCCTCTTCAGTGATACACAAGCTACACCAATCAAACTATAACTGAATCTGAATCTGAACTGAATCTACAACTTGCTCGAACTAGAATTCGGACATAGACCTTGATATATGTTAAGACTAGACTTTAGGTCATCTCTAAGCTATTTACAAAACCCATTAAGATCTTGCATTAAGGATTATATTTTGTAGCTTTAGGTCACTCATATATTGTTTAAATTGCAAAATTTGAATTGAACAAAACTTTTCCAAATAAAATTCACACTCTTCTTTATTACTTATATATACAATGAGAAAAGACTTCTTTAAATGTGATATATAGCTCTATAGCCTATTCACATTTTGGTTATTAATTACAAATTTGATTTTTATATAGCCAAAGAAAAGGAAACCTGCAAAGTCAAGTTCTTATTCAACAGATGTCTCTATTGTAATTTCTGATTCTACATATTATTCAACACGGACTTCAGACTTGTCAGAATCAAGAGCTAATTCAACTACTAGTTCATATACAACTACAAGGTCAACATATGGTTCAAGAACTACGAATTGAATTATTTTACAGTATTAAAAAAAATTATATTTACATTCATTTGATACTTTACATAATATAAATTAATTCCGAACAGTATATTAGTAAATATTTTAGTGTGAAAAATGAATTTAAATTTATAATAAATATCTATTTATATTAATGTGGTTACTTTATATGTACAGTACAAATTAATTTTAAGTAGTATATTTGTAAATATTTTAGTGTGAAAAGTATCATACACTTTTGTCAATATTAAATAAAATCCGTCATTATATGAGTAATGTACCTTACCTTATTGCTTTTGATAGAACTTTTAATCAGATGTTATAGTTCAAAAATTTAAACATTAATTAATTGTGCGAAGAAACATAAGAAAACCTTTATAATAATTACATTCTTATATGTTTCAAATAATCTGAAACTCGCAGTCTATTGTCTATCGTAACACAATACTCATTTTTTCCTTTTTGAGTAGCCAAAGTAAAAATATTTTAAAAGTAGCCTTTCTCCTCAGCAGCCAAAATGTATTTATTGTGAAATATACATGCATATACAGTGTGTTTGAAAAGTCATTCTGCAGCGAGTAGTGAATACTAGAACACATTAAACTGACTGGAACAGCAGAGATGACAAACATGGTATGTATAGTAATGTCGACATGGATGATCAACCAAGGATTTTTTTCAACCAATGGTATTATGTATACGATTTGACTAGAATTCCTCCTTAGGCTCTGTATGAAACTCAGGAGAATTTTGGTATCAGAACCTCTATAACTTGAGCCAGGCCCTTCTAAGTAAACTTCAGCAAATACTTTACACCCACATTACCTCCTCTCTATAGGAACATTACTGACAGATATCCCATTTGATCAACCCAATTATTTCTTGGTGGTATCTCTCAGAGCAGTGTCCAGTTCAGACATATTGCCCATTGTAAGTGAGAGAAACTATATTACTTTAACTGAAACATTTCTAAACTTAAAGCTAATGTGGAATCCCAGTTCCTTTATTTTCTCTGTAGATAGATGGTGATGATCCTCTACCCATTCACATTGAGTTCTTTATTTTGGACCTTGACAAATTTAAGGTTCATTTTATTGGTATCCTCCTCACAGTTAGAGAAATAGGAAACTACAATCTGTGCCTTAGAAATGTCTTTTTCTCGACAAATCGCAGGGGTTGGCTCTCTTCCAAAGTTTCAGAGAATCACCCAATGACAAGACCCATTAAGCAATACCGTCTTCAGAACAGATTAGGATACAGAACCCTGAAGACAGTTCAATTATGTAGCCAGGACGAACATTTTCTTAATATTTCGGAGATTTAAAGTTGTATAAAGGCTCAAAGAGCCTAGTTACTAGTCATAGAATATTTTTCTTTTAAATTAAAAAATAATATCTTACATAATAAAAAAAAAAAAAATAAAAAAAAACTAATCGCCAAATACTAGTAAATGTCAATTAAAGAACCACATTCCAATGGTTAACTTAGGTCTTGAAATAAGGATGATGTCACCACAACTGGGAACTAGTTCACCCAACTATCACTTACACGGCTTAAAATTACACTCACCCGATCACGAGAGCGCTTAAAATTCCACGTCTACAAACAATAGCGCCCACAACACTATTATTACTCACAACTTACCTCGTCTCTCTAATTGGTTTGCATCATGTAGAACTTACACAATGGATAGCTCATTGTTTAGGACTCGGTCAGTCCTAGGCAAGCTAAGCTTCAAACTGGTAGAGCTGAAAGTTGTAAAGTTCCAACACAAAAACATCAAAAAATCACTTCACCTACACTCTCCAGGGAAACCCTAGTTCACCTGTACTACCACACAGAGAACGCTGCTAGGAAACCACACTCACTTTGCTGACTGAACCATGAGCCATCTGCTGCCTACCAGCCTGTTCAAGCCAATACACATTTTGATCTTTGGGAACAACACCTTATCACCTGACTCCTACCAACCTACCACTGAGATCGCCGCCTCTCTGACAAGTCACCCCGTAGCCTCCCGTAAGGGAAATTAAACGGAGAAATCCAGGCAACGGCAGCAACCTGCTCCTCCCGCATCGCCTCCTGAAAAAGAAATTGTAGATGCTTTGGCACCGGCGATAGTGGGTGGACACAACTCCATCGATGCCCAAGACGAATGAAGAGCAGCGAATCGTCCGTCAGAAGGCAGTCCCGAAATAAGAGAATCACAGCCGAGATAGCTTACTCCTTCCCAACCTTGATATTCATGCCTATCCACCCCGTTCACATCTCTAACCCTGTCCCCCGGTGATCCTAGGGGGCCCTACTTTACGTGGTGCTCTAAGAAACTAGACCGACCGGCTCTTTTCAGGTCCAACAAAAAAGGTCAACATCATGCCGTAACCCGCCTTTACCACCTAGACCCTCCCAGGTCGATCTACCTACCCGAACCTCACTGTATACCTCTCCTTCCTGAAGATACCATCAGCCGAAAGGTCTACCATCCTCGAGACTATGTCAAGGACAGTTTCTACAATTCAATCATTATTCTTTGATATGATAGACAAAAGTAGGAAATGAAAACGGCCATTAATCTGCAGAAATTGCAGCAATAGGTTTGTTTTGATATTACAGGTGCATTTAGTAGGATATTATAGCTATAGTAATGGCAATGGTTATATTTTCACTGTGTCTGTAAGAGAAGAAGTATGCATGCTGCACCATTCTTAAGCTGAAGGAAAGGAAAAATAAAATGTCAAATATATTGGGTGGCAAACTGACAATCCAGCAGGAACAGAATAAACACATACACAACATCAGTTTTCGAACTACACGTATATAGGATGATGAACTTTGAAACTGCATTTACCAACAAGTCTGGATAGGAGGCATATCCAATCAGGAAGAAGGTTCTCTTACATATTACAACAATTGATTCAAACTGAAAGGTAATACAAGAGTGGGAATTAAATACTTAATTTTAGCTTCAGTAAATCTGGGTAAAACTATGTATAAATCAGGGAAAATCTTAACAAATGTCTCTAGGATGTAGAGATCTATGACAGTCATGCAACCCTCAATGATAATGTCTGCAAACCCTTAACCCACTGGAAAAAAAAAAAAAAAAAAAAAAAACAGTTGTTCACTGTTCTAAGGACAATGAGAAATTAGAAAATTTCAGAAAACATTTCACTATGGAAGGTAAGAACAGATATTTCAATGAAAAACTCAAAAATGGTGTTTTTTGATCCATTATATAAATCATTCTATTTTTGATATATACAATATTTAATTGTGATTTTATTATAAGTATTTATTAATTTCACGTATCATTACAATTTGAATGAAATTGGTGCAGCCGATTTTAAGAACTTATATCTTTTATAATAATCATAAGGCCGACAATTTTGTTTTTCACCGATAACCACAAACCAGTATTTTTGGAGAGATGACAACCAATATGTTTTCTTTGGGTCCTTAGAGGTATGAGCAAAATTGTATAGACCTATTCTCTTTTAAATGGCAGCTACCTTTAAATTTTGAGTTATAAAGAAATGAAAAAAGTCTCGAGGTATGGCCAAAATATGCCCAAAAACAAATTTGATTAAAACCGGTCCACACATGGGCTGTAGAGCACTGTACATACTATAGACGACAAAAACCACATTATTTGACTCAGGGGATCCTAAAATGGATATATTCACACACAAACTTGAGCAATAATGATAAAAATAAAATTATTTTAAATATGTAGGAATAGTCCATACCTCATTTTACATATTTTTTTTTACATCTTAAATAGATTAACATTAAGTCTTTATTTGCAGTAGCGATCAGCTTTCATTTTACTTCTCCTATCAAGTAAGGCTTCATGAAGAGTTCCTGTAGTTTTAGCTTTTTTCAATTCAGATTTATCACCTGTGTTGATTTTCAGTTTTTTATCTTGAAATTTCTGAAATTTTCTCCTGAAATCAAAACAAAAATTACAAGTATTATACAAGTAAAATCACACTTTTACTTAAAAAACCCAAACATGCAAACCATTATTTAAAGGACCCATGATCCTGCTCAATAAATGATGCACAACTTTCTCACTTGTACATGTGCCAGAATCAAAAACTCTTTTTTTTTTTCATGATTAATGAAAATTTTATGAATATCGTTACTACTGATGTTAACAAATCAAATTTTTGTGTTTTTCTTATGACAGAAAACATTAAGTTTAGAGTTCCAGCAATTATATTTTACAAGTATATTTAGGAATTCAAAAAACTATTCCAAAAAAAATTGTGTCACTCAGTTTTTGAAAATCACTGCAAATATTATAATAACTGAGATTTTGTAACAAAATACTTCTTTCCCCAACATCACAGTAAAAATATTATGATCAGTCCTAAATTTGCAAATCCTTAAAATCCCATTATGTTCCACTCAAGTTTTTCATATCTTATTCTACTATACCCAATACAGCTTGTATAAATGTTCAAGACCACATAAGTCTCATGGTGTTAAAAGCTTTCTTTCCCATCATTAATTGAAAGCTGACTACTTAATACAGAATGTCCTGTTATGATGATATCTACCACCACTTTTGGATTCATGTCTATCTAGACCTATCTATAAGCCACGTTCTTCTTCATTCATAAATTCTGTAATATCATAATTCTCCTAGTATGTTTTGAGACACCAAGCCGGTTCAACACTCCTATAGAGCATGTTTTCTAAAGACTAAACATTAACTTTAAAGAATATGTAAATTATACTTACACATAATTTTCTTCAATTTGTGATAAATTTCCTTTCTCTTCGATTGGAATATCAGCGCCTTCATCCTTTTCGACAACAGCTGCACTACGTATACGAAGCATTTCTCCAGGGCCTGCAGAACGATTAATAGCTACAACGGTATCGTCTTCTTGTCGTACAGACATAAAGCAATTTGTACAACTTAATAATGCCAAGTTACCATCCTATTATAACACAAAAATACATCAGTTATGTAATTCTTAGAAGGACTGTTAATATAAGTTTTTTGTCTAAATATAAAAAGTGGTTCGAAGAGAAGTGGATAATTGATGGATATGTTCATATGATTTAAATAAATGAAAGGTACCAAAAACGCTTTAATTGACTTATATCTAGTACAGAAAAAGAGCTTTGTTAGTAAAATTATACTTCGATACTTCACTTGCAGCTACTGCCCTATTATTATTATATACTTATTTGAACTACTTTAAGAAATATACACACTAAAAATAACCTTCAATAACTATATGGATATATCCGCCAACCCCGGCGAAATTCAAAAAGGTGTGCGGATATATCCGTCATAGCTCAGGGAAGGTTAATGGCTAGTTTAGGACATGAGGGATCACTAATGTTGGAAGTGTGGTGTGTTAACAGTACCCAGAGGCAAGACAATTTACTGAACCAATGTCTTCACAACTATTTTCTCAATCCAAACTGAATTGATAATGTGAACCAGCTTTGACAAACAATAATATCATTAGACATGTCTAAAAATGAATTTAGCTAATCATTTTTAGGGGTAACAGTGAACACGAGAAGAAACAACACACACTACTAAGACACACCTGCTCTCATTGCAGACCGGTTGTACCTTTTAACATATTGTGTTTCTAATCCGTTTAGAAGTGAACAAATGTGCTACTAAAAAAAACAGGTTTTGTTGGGGAAGGAATGGACAGTATATATATATAATAAATATAAATAAAAATTATTATCGGAATTCAGGAGCCGATTTCTTCCAAAAGGCACTTCCCCAGAGAGAGAGAGTGTTAAAGTCATAAAAGTAAATTCATAGAGCAAAGAAATAAAATTCAGAGAATTTTAGTAAATTCAGATTGTAAGTTGTTGAGAACAGACTCAGAGTTACAAAAGCCAAGTCTTGCAATAACTTTGATTTAAAGTAAAATTGTAAAAGTGAGCAACTTGGTCTTGTCCGCGATTGAACCGACTCGAACTCCCAACGAGGGGTTAAAAAGTTAAAAGAAAAGATGGCACGTGGTAAGTGACGTAACGACCCGGGGTTAGAGTGAGCCGGTAAGTGGTAAGTGGCGTTCCAACGTGGGGTACGATACGTGGCACCGCCTCTAAAAAATTTCCAAGATTTCGTCAACTGTTACAAATTTACTGACAACATAGTTTTGTTTGTAATTTTTGATAAATTTTTCAAACAAGTTCCTGATTGGAGCTAACTTATCCAATTTCTTCCTTTCCTGGTGAGAGAACTGATTTTTTGAAGGGATTTCTCCCTATTTATTTGTTATAAACGATGGTGTGAAATCTCATTGTTAAAAGTAACAGTACTACAGGCGTATCAGAAATGTATTGGTGTTAATGGCAGATTTGAAGATCTGGCCAGCAGTAAGAAGTGCTTGAGAAAGTGTGTCTTATATGAGGTAAAGCTAGTAGCCAATCAGTGTTGAATTTGTGTTTATGCGATATTTTGAGCTTGGCCCACAGGAGGTCGTGTCAGGGACTTTTGTGTAGGTGTACATGGGTACTTAGTATTGGTAAGCTCCACTAGGAGCATTGTCCTAAAGTAGTTTCACATATGTTTTGCCATGAGGCATTCTATAGATTTGATTTGGGTTTTCTGGGCAACATGATGTCTGCTTGGTTGGCAGGCTTTGAGATGTGGTTTTTGGCAGAATTTTATGTGAAAAACTCGGGTGAATTACATTCACATGTTTGATATTAACAAGATCATTCAAAGTTTTACCCATTGGGCAAATGATTTAAATGTACCCATCACTTATTTTTCAGCCACCATTTTATTAATTTGACAATTTTGCTTTCAATCTGTTCACATTTTTCTACATTTTTACTATAATAATTGTCTTCATAATTTTTTGTGTACATTTGCTGCTACATATTTAAACTATTTTATTTTTTATTTATTAGTATATCAAGGAAATGTTAATTAAAAAAATTGTTGATTTAAATTTTTTTAAATTAAAAATTCTGTTGTTTTAAAAAATATATGTGGTAAATTTCCACTTTAAATTAGAACTTTTCCGTTGTGTTCCCTCTACTTCTTATTTAGGCCAGTTCTCAGGTTTATTTAATTATTCATACTTTTTTTTAAAAAAAACCAATACATTTTGTATAAGGCATGTCATTAATTCTAGTCACGACATAAGCATAAACACATCACAATATACATCAACATTACTAACCATCATATATATAATACTTGAACTTAACAGTTTACGTACTTAAACCTCATAATATTTGACATCTACAGTTTAACAAAATATAATAATAATAACATTAATAACCATATTACTAATTTATTAACCCTATCTAAATATAACAGCAAAAAAGAGATCCCTTCTTGTGAAATATCTAGAACTCTGTAAAAAGCTATTTTTTATTCTGAACATTTGTTCAAAAAACTGTCAACGAAATAATCAATTTTCTCCTAAACCATTTCCTTTACTCTCCTTCTGAATACTAAATAATGATATTTGCTTTAATGATATCTGGAAGCTGGTTATATAATTAATTGTACCCTCATGTAATTATATCCCTTTTCTGGCTTAAAACAAGATGGTATTGTTTACATTGCAAGTTATTTCTGTGCCTGGTATAAACAACTCAGAGTGTTTATGTACGAATGACATACTCTCCAAAATGAAAAGACATGGTGAAGGCAATATTTTACTAAGCTGAAAAAGAAACCTACATGACTTTCTTCTATTTTGTATGAAAATAATTCTAAGAGCTTGTTTTTGCAACCTAAACAGAACACTACTATTGAATTTCCCCCAAAATATGATTTCATAATATATGACAATATAGAATGGAATTATGCAAAATATACATCTTTTTTAACCTCCAAGAAGCATAAACCCTTTATGGACCTTAGAATAAAACAGGCTTTCCTATGTTTCCTTGAAGTTCCTTCAATATGACCCTTCCAGTTCAGATTTTTATCGATTTAGTGGCTAGGATCACCAACTAGTGGTCAATGACCATTTTCTATTCAATTTTGAAGGTAGAGGGACTAAATAGGTTAATTTTTTCAAACAAAATATAAAATCAGAATTTATATAGAAGAAAATTTCTGCAAATTCTGGCCAAAGATCTCTACAAGAAGTATATGCAATCATGGCTACTCCACAGGAGTTTGTCAAGTCACACAAAAATCAGAATCCTAGGAATAGAACATTCTAGGAATAGAAGAACAACAGCGGCCTGTTCTAGCTTCCAAGGATGCAGTTACTGGAAGGAACTTTAAGGAAGGTGCTTCAAGTGCGACTGGAGAAAACATCCCCTTTCCAAAACAAGATGTGGGATTTGTATAAATTTCATTTGTAGGAAACAGTCAGCCCTAGCCACGTGTTTAGACTGTGTAGAAAATGATTTTCTTAACTCTGTTATATAAATTCGTTATTTTTTCCGCTTAATAGTAATTTTTTTAAATAAATATTTTATATTTATATTGATAACATGAATTTTTTACATATATTTCAAGTTGGTCCATATTTTATGAAAATAGTTTTAACTGGCATGTTTTACAAAAACTGTGTTTAATTTTGTAATGGCTGTAACTTTTTTTAAAATTGTAAGAAGTAAATTAAATACTTCAAAGCTATAAATGTCTGACAAAAACATGCTCTATTATTTCCCTTTTATATCGATCTGGTATTTTACTTAGCAAAGTAACAAATAACACATAGTAATTTTGCTTTTAGGCAAAATAATTTAAAAAATCTTCTAGTCTCAATAGGAAAGTGTAAAAATTTTAAATGAACGAAATCATTTGTATTTGGAGTTGTTAGAATGTTGTTGTCTGTTGATATGCTGCTTCCCTCCCCCCTACCCTGACTTTTATATCTGTGAGAAAGATAAGGAGATTCCTGTGTGTTCTTTTCTAGAGTTCTTTCCCAAAAAGAATGGATGCAACATGTTTTTCCTTTATATATTTTTTATTTCAAAACAACAATTTCCCTCCAAAAAATTAATAAATAACAAAATATGAGAGTAATTTAAGATCTAATTATAGTGTTCTATTAGAATTTTACAATAACGGTCACCATTTTATGGTTAATAAACCAATTTTTGCCACCCCCCCTGTTTCCACCTATCCATAGAAAGTATTCTTCTACCATCAATTTACAATTTCAGCCCAATATCTTTTAGTTATTGTTTTATTAAAACAATAATTTTAAAACCACAGATAATTTTGAAAGATTAATAATTTTTTTAATATGAAAGTAGATTAAACACAGTCTTTTTTTAAGTTTCCTCCTGCCTCATACAATTGAAAGCAATATTAAAGGAATCCTTTTTAATTGATTATGTAATGTAGAGGTCATTTGGTATGTAGTGGCGCTTGACCTTCATTGGGCAAACAGGTTCCCGTCACTTTTTAGTGGTGGGGGAAGTGAGTGAGTTAGTGTTCCGCTGTCCTTTCGCCAGTGGGTTTCTAGACAATATATTACAAATAACGTATAATCAATTGTGTCGTACAACATCGGATATTGTTTAGTTAGTAGTAGGCCTATAGTGATTTGTTAATGCTTGTGTAGTGTTGTTGCTTTTGTTATTAATATGGAATTGAACCAAAACAGAACAAAAAATGACGGTAAGAAAATTATTCACAACGAGGCACGAGAGCTCATAAGCAATATTTATAACTTTATGAAAAAGGAGGCACAAGAAGGTCCAATATTATTGACAAAGGTGCAAGAAAGAGTTTCCCAGGTCATAGGGGTGACCCGTAGGAGTATTCAACGAATAATTAAAGAAAATAAAACTAACAATGAAACTTGGCAACCTTTCTCGACCCCTCGTAAATGACGTCCGAGGAAAATTTAAATCTGGATTAGATGACTTTGACAAGTATGTTGTTCATAGGTGTATAAATGAATTGCACCTTACTCACAAGCAACGTCCAATGCTAAAAAATTTAGTGCCAGTTTTAAAAGAGAAAAATTCCTGCTTTTTTCATGTACATATTAAATTCCTGTACAATTCCCGCTTTTCCAGAAATTCCCGGTTGCTGAACACTTTGTCAAAGTGACTAAAGTTTATAACACATTATTACATGTATGGAGAAAAATAACGGAATCTGACCCAAACTCTAAAAAATTTCATAACTTAAAATTTCATTGCTCCTCCATAATCTTAAGGGAATTAATTAATTTATTTTTTAATGGAAAAGCACATTTTTATATAATTTGTGCATTGAGAAGAGAATTACCTGAAATACTGGTTCCCACTGTTCCATAGAGCCAATAGCATCAGAACGACCAATGACAGAGCCTTCCTTATTTACGCCCAAGTACTTTCCATATCCAGACTTAAAAGCAACTTTATTTTCATTCACAGTAATAGCAGTTAACACTTCTTCTGGAGAAGGTCCTTCACCTGAACAAAAAAACCTTGTAAAACACTCCAACAAAGATAATCTTAATATATAAAATTTATGATATGACACTTATTTATGAAAGTAAGTGACATGCTATATCAAAATAAAAAAGTTTATGAGATTATTATGTTACTTACCCAGCCCTGTCATGTAAACCAACTCTAACACACCTGTAGTGAATTTGATAATTGAATAAAATAATACTTTAATGACAGGATCTATAGTTATGTATATATTAAACAACCTCCATTCATTTTACTAACGTCGGTGTCTCAGCTTTGGTAACTACAAAGCTGTATAAATGTGAAAAAGCCTTCACACTCGGTGAATACCAAATGTTTTAGGTGGTCAGGGTAGATATTACCATTTTTCCTATGACATGGTTTTTTTATCATAGAAGTTGATACCATTGCATGTAAAATAAATAATATGAAAATTTTAACCTAATCTGATGTGTTGTACGTTGAATTACTAAAAAAACAGAGATAAACAATATTTAAAATGGTCATTATGTTGAAATTTTTATTGCTTTTTTACAACTTAAATAGATTTTTATAACAGCACAAACAAACTTTAATACAAAATTTCAATTTACTACCTTAATTATGTGGCCTCTAACATACTTATACACTTAGTTTTCTAAGCATTATTTTTGTTTAAAAATTGTGAAGCAATGGTCGAACCTATAAATATTTATGACGCCTCATTTTAAAGATATTGAAGCAACTTGTAATAATTTAAAAATATAAGAGAAGGTAGACTTACTTTAAACATTAACAGCCCCAAAAGTTGGGCGATAATTGTAATAATTGAAAAATATAACAGATGGTTATTTTAAAAGAAATTATTACTTAAGTTATTTTTTATATTTAAAGTTTCTATTAAAAGTTTGCTCAGCTAAGGGCGCCAGATGTGTTAACATCAATTTAGAAAATGAATCTAAAAGTTTAATTGAATTTATGAATTTAATTATATTTATCTCAGGGTGTGAATTCTTTTTCAGTGTACTTACAGTGATTTCTGGTTGAGAATGAGTAACGCTTGAACTGAAATTTTAACATGAATTTATTAAAGTGAAATTTAGTACATGACATTTATTATGACAAAAATATCAAATAAATCAACTAAGACTAACATCCTATTCAAATTAACTTTTTTATTACCTTAGAAGAAGGACTGTTTTTAGAAAACTTGAATTCAACTTTATGTTGCAACTAGAAAAAATATTTAAGAAATAAAACAGATTGAAATATCTGTTACTTAATATTGAATTTACTTTATCTAAAAAAAATTATGTCAATCGACATCTATTGTTTATTCATATAGAAAATATATTTGTTTAAATATCAAATTACAAAAGAACATGAAGTTATCATTAGAAACATGAAACATATTACATTTTATATCATACATAGATTAATTTTATTGTGTTATATAACACATTTTACCAGTCCGTTGTTACATTACGCAGTTGTGGTGCATATAAGATGGCAGTTGCTAAAAGTTCTTTGTTCTGTCCATGAAGACGATGTCCATGGATCCCACCTCAATCACTCTTGTAAATGTTCGTGTTAAAAATGTTTAGAAACATTATTAGTTCATTCTTTACACTTTATTACTGTTCATCATTCAACCGTTTTAATACGAGACGCCGTAATTGTCTTTGCGCGTAACACGTTACTCGTTTTAAAATCTTTGTCCATTATAATCCTTCTAATATCATTACACACACTCTACTATACTGTTTAGATTTCTCTGTGAATGATTACCACTAAGACTGCTTTAAAACACGTCAAACCATCATCTACACTCGACTAAAAAACTATTATAGGTCTGACCATATCGGGTCCCAAACTAAGACTTTACAAAACACAACCATCACCTCCATACTCTGCTCTAAGACTTTTATTAACACTTAATCTACATTTTTGTAAAAGTTTCTCTGTATTGAAAACACGTCCTGCCACATCAGACCTCTCTCTAAGACTGTTATTGTGATTTATGTAAAGCTATGTAATTGCATCACGACTGCAACACTATCACATAAGGAAGGGGGAATAACGTTGACTGAAATAATGTTTGAAAATCAATTTTGTCTACTAATACATATATTTTATTCGCTTAAATGTTACACAAACTTCTCTCTTTCACACAAACACATTAATATTCTATAAAAAGTATTCAGTCACTGTTCACTTTACCTCTGAAATGTTGTTTAAAATCCCTTTTAAATTATAAGGGTAAAAAATGGTGGAAATAATATAAAACACAAAGTTTCATTCATCTATTTGAACAGCTGACTAAAACTTATCAGTTATGTTATACACTGTTTCAACTAAAACTTATGTACTGATGATAGCAGCTATTAAACAGAATGTCTACCATCACTATTATGAATTCTCCCTAGTCTATGATAAATGAAGATCATGCAAAACAGAAATAAATTTGTTGTTTGTTTATTTTTTACTATGTTTCCAAAGAGGAAAAAAAAGCATAAAATCGTAAACTATATTTTTTAAATAAGTTGTAGAAAGAAAAGAAGCTACAAAAAATATGTTATGAAAGCGCAATAACTTATAAACATATAAAGTTATAAATTTTTCATTCTCCACATGGTGTGAAGAATTGGTAACTTAGTTACCTTCATTATGCGGTGCACCTAGAGTGAAAAGACCATTATCCAAAGCCGTAACGTAAGTCTGACTTGCAAATTCAATAGCTACTGAACCTCTCATGTCCACAACATTTGTCACGTTGGTCCAACCACCTGTAATGGAGAAATAACAAGTAAATAGACTATAGTAAAAAGAAAGATAGGGAAACATCACAAACTCTCTTACTCGTGTGTACACACACACACACACACACACACACACACACACATATATATATATATATATATATATATATATATATAAAGAAACACTAAATATATATATATATAAAGAAACACTAAATACAAGGTACAAAAATGAGTTGTACGAACTATGACAGTTCTCTCTACATACCGTGGCTAATCTTATCTTCATCCTTCACAGGCTCGATTGTCTTCTTTACTTCCTTGTTCTTATGTTTTCTTTTTCTTTTATTTCTAAACAAAAATATAATTAATTTCGGTTAAAAAAAAAATCAGATTATTCACATGAAATATATATATATATATATAGCCTATATATATATATATATATATATATATATATATATATATACACACACACACACACCGTAAGTTACATAACTTAAATAACATATTATTAATTTCATAAAATCTATTCAAAAATATTGCAAATGATCAGGTTGGTAGATATTTCTTGGTCCTAAGCTTTATCATGGGGTTACTCTAATAATAATCTTGAAGAAATACATATAGTAGGGCCTACACAATTATGAAATTAGAGCAAGTAAAATAATAAGAGCAATAGAACACAACTTTTAATGCAAGTAAATTGCTAAAACAAGAGATTAAACAATACAGCTATATAACTCAATAAATTATAAACCATGATCTACATAGATTGACACAAACCAACTGACATACATTGAATGTTTGAGAAAAAGTTAAAGCAAATACAAAATGTAGTCTATGTGATATTGAAATCATGTATCCAAATTTGCTATATATATAATAAATAGCTACCGGTACCTTACTTGACTTTGTAAGGTAAAACCATTCATGTACAAACCTACTTTAACATGTAATTCCCTTAAATTACCGGATAAGTACAAAATTAACGGGGGGGATGTTAAAATTGGGGTGCTACACTAAACAATTAAATTTTTTTCATATAATCTTCAAGAACACAATTCATTGAATAAGTAAACATAAAAAATTAAGCATGTATGTATTTGTAAATAAGATTACACTAGCTCAAAGACGAGCAATTGAGGTTAATTCAGTGTTTCTAGAGTCTAGAAATATATAACCCAACCTGCCCTAACATAACCTATTCGCTGAGTTATCGTACATGTAACTTAAGCAAAATTTAACTTGACCTAAATTAAACCATCTAAACACGGTTCCCTCATGGAACCTACTATAGGGTAGGCCTACATAGTAGCGTAGAAACATTGATTTTAAGGTAAATATCTATTGTGCGTTATAATTGTTTTTTATTATTAAAAATTGTAAAATTGTTAACTATTTACCTTGCATTTAAATAATAAGTTCATAATATTTGTCAGACGAAACATTTAAAATAACAAAATTCATTTGTTCACTGTCAAATAACACATTCAAAACAAAGTAATTTAGCTGTTGTGAGGTTATGATGTGTTAATTAATAAGTTTATTTCCAAATAATGACATCTGTGTCGGAAGACACTTTTCAAGTCACAAAATACATTATTTTAGTAGAAATTAAGAAATATAAAAGTACGAAATCCAACTTAGGTTACACGATAACTTTGTTCGTCAAGTAAGTCAGTTGAAACTCCTTTCCCTGGCTAGAGACGACGGAGATGCCGCGTTCACCATGAACGAGCTACGAGATGGAATTGATAAACTTCATGCCTCTGCTCCTGGACAGGACAACATCCACAACGATATGCTGAAGCATTGCGCACCGAAAATGTTAAATAAAATACTGGGGCTCTTTAATTCAATATGGAAAACGGGAAAAATTCCGCAAGAATGGAAAACATCGCTCATAGTGCCATTGCCTAAGCCTCAAAAGGACCAAAGCTTGGTTACATCCTACAGGCCCATTGCACTCACTTCGTGCCTTGGCAAACTTATGGAACGATTGGTGAATAATAGACTGTCTTACAAGTTGGAGTCAGAAAACCTGCTGGATGCAAAGCAGTTCGGATTCAGGAAAAGACGAAGCACTAATGATGCGCTGCTATACCTTACAAATAAAATCTACAAAGGCTTTAATCAAAACAAATCGACAGTAGCGGCGCTTCTGGACTTTGAGGCTGCTTTTGACAAGGTACCGCATAAAACTATACTGTTGCAGAGCGCGAGAATGGGACTGAGGGGCAACACCCTCAGGTATCTTACAAATTTCCTTAGTGAAAGGATAGTGAGAACGACCGTAAATGGAAAGCTATCGAAACCCGCTAAGTTGGAGAATGGAATAATACAGGGTTCAACCATCAGCCCAACACTGTTCAACATCGCCCTACACGACTTGAGTAGTGCTCTGCCCGAGGGAGTGGACCTGGTGGTGTTTGCTGACGACGTTACCATGTTCGCCGTGGACGGTTCACCGGACAAAGCTTGCGCTCTCCTTCAAAGAGCGCTGGACGGGGCGGTCAAGTGGTGCTTAAAGTGGTCCTTAACAATATCGACAGCAAAGACGGAATGTGCATTCTTTACAAGACGCAACACGCTTAAAGAATACAAACCGCGACTGCTTATAGAGAACCGTGAACTGAGGGTGAATGAATGCCCAAAGCTCCTGGGAGTGCACCTTGATCCAAAGCTACTATGGAACAAACATACTGACGAGGTAAGAAATCAATGCAGCAAAAGAGTAAACACCATCAAAGCAGTTGCAAACAGAAATTGGGGAGCGGACACATCAACACTCAGGATGCTTTACTCCTCCTATGTGCGGCCTAAGATGTTGTACTGTAGCGAAGTTTGGGGCTCTGCGGCATGCACACACTTAAAAAAGATCCAGCAAATCCAATCAGCCGCCCTCAGAATAATACTGGGCTGCCCAAGCACGTCTCCAATAGCGGCAATGGAAATTGAAGCACACCTTGAGCCTATTGACCTTCTTATAGAAAAAAACATTTTGACCAAATGGATCAAGACACAGACTCTCCCAAATGATCACCCCTTGTTCACGCTGGCACCGACAACAACCAGACAGTCTTTCACGTGTCGGGTGGACGCCATGAAAACATTTGCAGAATCAATTATACCGGAACCTATACCAATGGTACACAGCTGGCCACCATGGAGGGAAGCGGAGGTCACAGCATACACCGAACTACCATCTGGAAACTCCAAAAGCACCTCCGAAGATCTTAATTTACTGAAAGCAGAGACACTGGAAATGATAGAGGAGAGATACCGAGACCATACGAGGATCTACACGGATGGATCCGTCGATCTGAAGCAGACTAAATCTGGTGCAGGTTATTATAACGACAAAACAAAAGAACGTTTCTACGCACCGGCAAACTCGGCATCGAGCATGGATGCAGAATTGTTGGCCCTCAATGCGGCGCTGGTGGGATGCGGGCAGGTGCCGGACTCAAGGATATGTATTCTTACGGACTCTAAGTCGGCCATTGAGGCAATTCAAAAAAACACACCTGACGACTACTACTTCCGGACGAGTGAAATAAAGAGCCTTTTAGGAGCCCTACAGGAGACTGGAAAAACCATAGTCTTCCAGTGGATTCCATCGCACTGTGGATTGCAGGGAAATGAACTGGCGGACCAAATAGCTAAAAGTGCGGCTGAGATGCACCCGGTCCCACCCACAAAATTCTCTCTCAGCAAATGCAAAAGGAAGATTGAAAGATTTGTAATGGAGAAATGGACTGAGAGATGGAAGCAAGAAACTGTTGGACGGTCTCTGTTTAAAATCCAGGAAACACCTACTGCACCAAACTGGTATAGAGGGGTCTCCCGCAGCGTTGCTACGTTTATAGCAAGAGCTCGAATGGGACACGCGGTGACAAACAGCTACCTGAGAAGATTTCGACTGAGGGAAACCGACAGCTGCGAGAGGTGCGGCATCGAAGAGGAGACCATGGGTCACATACTGCTAGAGTGCACCTCGGAGAACAGAATGAGAGATTCTCTCAGAGAAGCTTTAAAGGACAGCCAAAACAAATTGGAAGACGCACTGCGGAACAAGAAGTATTGGGCATTGGCGGCTGCGGCATATCATGGTCATCGAGTCGTCGGCATTACCTGAGGCCGGAAGCTCGTATGAAGAAGTAAGAAGTAAGTAAGTAAGTCAATGTCTGATCGCTTGTTGAATCTGTCTGGGAAGATAACTAGGGTATATATATATATATTATATATATATATATATATATATATATATATATATGGTTACCTAACTAGACCTAAAAAAGAAACTACAGGTTGGGAAGTTCATTACATATATATATATATATATATATATATATATATATATATATGGTACTTACGTATTAACACCACCGCAGCAGAAGTTGCTAATGCGCATGCGCCAATATTTGCTTACTTTGCGATATAATTATATATCACGACAGGTTTGGCCAAGTAGCTATATATATATATATATATATATATATATATATATATATAGCTACCTGATTATATATATAAACACCTGGCCAAACCTTATATATATATATATATATAAAATCACCTGGCCAAACCTTTCGTAAGTTTATCGAAGTTAATAATTTAAAATTAGATCATGGATAAACATGAGCTTTAAAAGTGAAGTGCTGCCAATCTACGCCTAAAATTTTTGCGACAAATCATAAAATGAATGTATATGAATCTCAAAGCTGAAAAAAATGGAATTCTGCTTCCCTTAAACCAGTTTGCTCTTTATTGGCGCATGCGCATTAGCGCAACTTCTGCTGCGGTGGCGTTAATACGTAAGTACCATATATATATATATTATTTATTATGAACTATTAACTCATACAGCATAGTGATATTTAACCTGTCAAAAGACATGTAATGCGCATGCATCCAACGACCCGCTAATATCAAAATCCCACACTGTCTGGAATTTGCTATGACAATAATATTTAATATTATTATTAATAATAACATATAATTATATTTATTGTAAATATGAAAAGAAGTTGTCCAATCGATTTAAGTGTGAAATCTCGGTAATTCTGCTTCAAAATAGTGTTTTTTGTAATAAATAGAATTTTATGAACAAAGCTAGTGGTTTTTATCTCTCTCTCACAATATATTATTTACTTAACAATCTATGAAATTGACAAATTTTTACATATTCAATCGGGTAGTCGTATTGAATTAACTCGTGAGGGGCATGCACACATTACTTTTACACATTGATTTCACTACACTTCTATAATAGAAGATTCCGGATGATTAAGTCTCTGAAACCCAAACCTAGTATAAGAACTATAGGTCAAGTAAGGCTACCCTGACCTTGTTACACAGGTTGATACTAAATGATAAATAGTTTAACAGTTCTTCAGAACTATTTTCCACGTGGAATAAAAAAACATAGATTTTACTTAAAATGATGAAATGTGTTGTCGAAATAACTTCTAAATGCCTTAAATCAGTCATTTAATCGCTGATTTAGGATAGAAATGATGAATTGTGAAAGATAAAGAGTGGTAAAGGTATTTAATAAGTATTGAAATGATTGAAAAACCGCTATTTCATAGAGGAATTGCAGAGATTTGACACTTAAATTGATCAGACAACTTCTCTCCATATTTATATTTTAATAATAAACATCGAGTGATGACACTTGACGAAGGTAGTCATAAATATTATCATACAATTTCCTTATCAGAGCTGTATTTAACATAACAGAGCTAGATTCCCTTGTTTTTTATGTGTTATTTGAGAGTGAAGAAATGCATTTTGGGACTTGAAAAGTGTCTACCGACAAAAAATATGAACTAACTGTTTGAATACAGGGTAAATAGTTAACAATTTAATAATTTTTAATAATAAAAAAAATGATAACTTACAATAAATAATTACCGATTTTAAAAGTAATAATAGTTTTAATGAGGACATGGGGTGGTCACACTGTTCTTAATAATTATCCACTTTTTTAGTTTTCCACCAAATTTAAACAAAAGCTAAAGTAGTTAGCTAATTTCAGCATACTACCAATTTTGTATTACTGGGCATAAACAACCACTCTAAAAACACTATACATACTTTAAATTGTCTCCTTTCAGAACTATTTTTCCTTTTCTAACCAGATCGTATTCAGACATTTTATTTATTCACAATAAATAATGACCAATATTTTACTGATACAATACTTATTACAGTTCAGGTATATTATATTCTGTAAAAAGAAACTAAATTTGATATTTATTTTGTGTAGAGGTTATGTTAAGAACTATAGCGAATCTAGCGTACTCTGCTATGGGGGCTGGGCTCCGGGCAATATAATATGGTTAGAAATTAGTTATAACTGTAGATAAAATACCAATAATCACAGATAATTATTGTCTGTACTATAGACTATAGACGAAACCATGAGTTACAATAATTAAGGCCTTCGCAAACAGACAGGATACAGGACTCGGGACAAACTTAGCGATACTGAACTCGGGAAAATACCGCCAGTTTACCGAACTGTACTTTCACTTTCACACACGCGCTGCACTCGGACGTTCGGGTTTCGGTAAAAATAACAATATCACTTCATTAAAACTATATAACGTTATTTTATATGAATTTCATATTTTTTATTGTTGTCATGCGCGACAACAATTTTTTTTACGAAATTGTCTAATATTTTGAGAAGGAATTTTATATATACTTACTAAGGCTTAACATGTTCTTCCTCGTCCATAGCTAACGACAAAAGCAATGCTTCTTCTTCTAAATGCTGATTCATATTTAAAAAAGGTAAACTAAATAATCAAACTACACTACATACATAAACTTTGGATGCGGAAAAAAATGTGTAAACTACTGACTCCCGCCTCGATTTCCGAGCGGTCTACCGACTAGATTCAGTAGACCGAATTACGACGCGATCTACCGATTGCGATAATATCGTATTCCTCGGTATACCGCTGCTGTTGCCACGAACCGAACCCCTACTTGGAACTCACTTACCACTTACCGGCTCACACGAATCCCGGGTCGTTACGTCACTTGCCACGTACCACCTTTTCTTTTAACTTTTTAACCCCTAGTTGGGAGTTCGAGTCGGTTCGATCGCGGACAAGACCAAGTTGCTCACTTTTACAATTTTTCTTTATCAAAGTTATTGCAAGACTTGGCTTTTGTAAGTCTGAGTCTGTTCTCAACAACTTACATTCTGAATTTACTAAAATTCTCTGAATTTTATTCCTTTACTTTTATTACTACTTTTACGCTCTCTCTCTCTCTCTCTCTCTCTCTCTCTCTCTCTCTCTCTCTCTCTCTCTCTCTCTCTCTCTCTCTCTCTCTCTCTCTCTCTCTCTCTCTCTCTCTCTCTCTCTCTCTCTCTCTCTCTCTCTCTCTCTCTCTCTCTCTCTTTGGGGAAGTGTCTTTTGGAAGAAATCACCGGCTCACGAATTCCGATAATAATTTTAATTTTATATTATACCAGAGCACATTAATAATAATAACTCTTTTAATCTCTAATTATTTAAAAAGGAAATGTTTAAAACCAGCATGGTGAATAAAAAAATTAATACTTGAGCATAAAATTTTTATATACTCTTAACCATTAAACAATTTATCTTTTATCGAACAACAAACAAAATATTTTTACACAATAATTAATAGGACACAAAATTCTTATTCATTAATACAAAATTTAAAAATGCTAGACTATTCCAGCTAGGACTACAAATAGTTTTTCCTGGACTGAAATAGTCGTATTTACGTTTGAACACTTATTCTATCTAGACCAAAGCAGAGTTTACTTGAATCTACTTAATATAGTTAATATATTTGAAATTTCCCCAATGAATTTATTCAATTTAAATGAGTTTACTTTTTACGAATTATTCTATAGATTTAGTATACCTTCACACTTAACATGAAGGTCTTGAAGTTGTGAAGTTCCTTGCTGTAGATGGTTAAAGGTGTCTTCAAATTATCTCCTTTCCAACTCCTGGTTATGTTATAGTTGTGGACTGCCGGTAGTAATTACGATTCCTAGATGATTAGTCTTCCATGTAGATTTATCCTCTTATTTCTTGATTTTCAAAAATAGTTAATTTTTATAAGTTACTTTACTACATAAAATACTTGGTTTTAAAATTTAATGAAGTTAATTTAGAAAAAATTGTAGAGTGACAATAATAACGTCTTCCCTACTCGGCGACTGTTATTAGAGTATCGGCTATCGGTCTTACGACCAATAATTTTGGCTCTCCCTTCTTATGGGAATGTTTCCCGCAAAAGGTAACCACTTTTTCTCCCTTTCGCGAAGAAATGTCTCTACTGTTGATTTCTAAGTTTTCGGCTGAATTACTCCGTAACTTTTCTGCTAAAAGCTGTCCTAGGCTTAGTTTTCTTCTATTGTACGAGTTTTATAAGTTATTTTCCATTGAAAACTCTTTTAATTGATATTTTAATCTTTTTATTATTTCGGTTTTCTTCCGTTGACTGTTGGCCATTGGAGTGGGACTTCTAATCCGTGACGTCACATTACCTGAGCTCGGATTTCCTGTCAAATCTTGAAAACTCCGAGTAAGAACACTTTTTCGTTCTTTTTGCTGTAACTTTTGAACGGTTGGTCCGATCTTCAGTTTCTCTTCGGATTCCTCTTCTTCATATTCTTGAGGGTCTTGACAAACTTGATTTGACGTTTTCGGCCGCGTATTTCTCGAATTACCGCACTTTTTACGATTGTCCATTTTTTCTCCAACTAAGTTTTTTCCTAAGTCTTTTTAAAAAATTCTTTTGCACTAAAGTTATTCTCCTGGTCCTATAACGGAAATAAATTTTTAGTTTTTCGTCGTAGCTCGCTTGGTTCGTGAGTTATTGATGCTTGAAGTCGTGATCTTTTTGATCGTCGTATTTTTCGTATATAAACCCCCCCCCCATTATTCTTTTTCAACTCTGCTCTGTTATTTTACATTCATATACATTTGTTATGCATTACCTATTACTTTTTAATCCCCTTTAAACTTTAATTTAACCGTTTTTGGGCTTTAACTTTTTAGTTTTTGTTATTATTATTTCTCCCCCATTTAACCTTTAATTCTTTTTCTGACCACATAGTTATTCCCTACGATTGTCTTTTCATTTTATATTATTAGGTTTATTTAGTTTATTCCCCTTTCACTTTTAAAATCTCAAAAAACTCTCCAAGAATGACTCTTCAAGTCATTTCCCCCCTTATTATTATTATTCCATTTTTATTGTTGATTATTATTATGTCCCCTACAGTTTATGACTCTATTGCTTTTGATTTTTAATTTTCCCCTTTATGCAAATTTTAGGTTTTTTAGCCCATATTTTTTCCTTAATAACTTTTTTGTTTTAAGTTCAATTACATTTATTTTTTGATATTATTAATCGTCTCCTTCTACTGTATAATTATTTATTTTCATATTTTACTTTTTTTAATAAAATTGGAATCACTAAAGTAAGAAGACTGGCACCCATAGTAAGAAGACTTTGTTGCTTTTTGCCAGTTGATTGATTAGTTGTAGACATTCCCATACCAGTATCAACTAAAAGTGTATGAACTTAGAGCCTTGCAAGCTGCATGACTGTCCGACATGATATATAATTATATTTGGCCCTTTGAGATTTTTTTAATATTATGACACAGAGCTCTATAGCATGTATTTTGGCTTGAAATATGGATGGAGTTGTTTCTAAGGCTTAAATTTAGGCCTTTTATCTCCACTTCTACCGTTCCATTCATTCTGGATCCATCATCCAGTTTAGGTCCACCTTCCTTCCAAACCTGTTGATCTGGGAAAAAGGTCTTGAAATTCTTTTCAAAAATTATCATCCTAGTCATTTTGTCGGATAACTGTTATGGGCAATTGAGTCATTTCCTGTTCTTGTAGGTTTTTCATTTCGCCAGCCAATGCTCTTGGCATTTTTTTGTCCGTCCCCCACTGCTAGAAAACACTAGAGTTTTTGTAGCACTGCATGAACACTTCTTTACCAGTAAGTTCAGAAGGAGCAAATCCAGTGCCGCATCAATGGCTGTGGTTGGACAAGTACCCATTGCACCTATAATTCCAAGGCAAGTCTGCTTTTGAAGCTTTGTTGTTGTATATTTTTCCTCAGATTTTGGCCACCATATTTTCGAAGCATAAGTTACCATGGGTCTAATATCTTAAGATATGACTAGTAAGACATCCTATGGCATATGACCCCAAGTTTTACCAAAAAGGCGTCTGCATACCCATATAGCCATGCTCGCTCTTTTGATAGTTTCATCAGTGTGTTCATCAAATTTAAATTTGCGTCTAAGGTAATGCCAAGAAATTTAACATTTTTTGTGCTCGTGATTATTTCTTTACCTTTTTTTACATGTAGGTTAGGATTTGACTGTAGACCAAACTGGATTAACTTTGTTTTTGTCACGTTCAGTTTTAAGTTATTTACAGAGAACCAATCTTCCGCCATGGACATTGCTAACTCTGCTGACTCAGCCAAATCTGCTTGGTCTTTGCCCACCACTGTTAAAGTAGTATCATCAGCAAATAACACTGCCTCTGCTTGTCCAACATTTTGAGGCAAATCATTTACAAAAATAAGGAAAAGCAATGGTCCTAATATTGACCCTTGAGGAACACCACGCAGGACTACTTCCCATTTAGAATGGTGAGAGTTTAGAGCACCGTCAGTATAGATAACTCTCTGTTTTCTCTTATAAAGATATGAGCTTATCCAACTGCTTGCCTTCCCACGTATACCATAATATTCAAGCTTTTGTAACAAGATCGAATGATCTACACAATCAAAAGCTTTTGAGAGGTCACAGAAGACAGATGCAATTTGAGTTTTCCCCTCTATAGCATCTATCACAGTATTTACTAACGAAAAAATGGCTGAGGAAGTTGATAGACCCTTGCGAAAACCAAACTGTTTTTTGTTCAATATATTGTATTTAGTAAGAAAAGAGACGATTCTTTTCACCATTGCTTTTTCAAATATTTTAGAAAAAACTGAGATAATAGTTATAGGACGGTAGTTGGTAATTTCTTTAGTATCGCCCTTTTTATGAATAGGTTTTACAATGGAATATTTTAAGTGTTCTGGAAATATTCCAGTTTCAAAAGACTGGTTTATAAGTAAGGCTAGTGGCCTTGAGATAACATGAGCACTGGCTTTAATTACTGATGTTGGAATATTATCCCAGCCAACAGACTTCTTGTTTTTTAAACTTAGTATAATTTTGTAAATTTCTGAAGGGCTTGTAGGGCGAATGAACAAAGAGTTTTGAACTCCAATTTCCTTTTTTTTTAACAAACAGATTGCCTCACTCTCATTTAACTTCAGGTTTAGTTTCTCTGTGACATGTATAAAGAATTTGTTAAAACAATCTGCAACGTGCATAGGTTGGTCAATTACCTCAGCACCTTTTTGCAGAATTATATCGCGATTTTGTTTTACATTAGAATTTCCAGTTTCAACTCGAACAATATTCCACATTGCCTCTGCCTTGTTCTCAGAATTTAAAATATACCTATCATTTGACATGGTTTTTGCATCCCGAATGACTCTTCTCAATACATTACAATAACTCTTATAATAAATTAATATCTCAGCAGGGCAGTTTTGTGACTTCAAAATTTCATGCAGAGCACGCTTTCTATTACAGGAGACTCTAATGCCTTTCGTTATCCATGGAACAACATAGAAACGTCTGCAAGGTTTAGACCTTTTTAGAGGACATACCTCTTCAAGATATCTATTTAATGTTGTAAAAAACAGATTGTAGTTTTTATTTATATTTTTTATATTATCCAGGGAAATTTCCAACTCAGAAAAACTATTTGTGCCCAACCGAGAAGTGAAGAGATTTAAATTTGTCTCATTTAAAGTTCGTTTGTACGACAGTTTTGTTTTAGTTTTACAATGTTGTTTACATGCAACAAACTGAACTGAAAGTCCCCTATGGTCAGACAGACCTGGTTCGTGCATATCAGCTTTTTTTGGTATAAAATTTGTGAATATATTGTCAATACATGTTGATGTATCGGAAGTTATTCTCGTCGGTTGTTGAAAATTGACTACTAAATTGTACGATTTTAAGAAGAAGTTTCCCTGTTATTTTTTGAAATGTTTATGTTGAAATCTCCTGTTAAAATTATTAATTTATTTTTTAAGCGCCTAAACATTTGTTCCAACAAAAACTCCAATTTATTTATAAAGGTGTCGAAATTTGAGTCCGGAGCTCTGTACATAGCTATTATTATACATGACTGAAAACTATGCGATTTTATTTCCACGACCACATATTCAAAAACACTTTCCGTACTGGGATTGTTTTTTACATTTACTTTGTTACACTCGGTATCATTTCTGACAAGAATTGCCACTCCACCCCCGCTCGTAATGGAGCGTGAGAAGTACGAGCCTACTCTATAACCGTTGAAAGTATTTAGCTGACTCTCGTTGCATTGCGTTGTCCATGTTTCAAAAAGGCTTATTGCCACAGGCTTTATCAAAAATTGATCTATGAATATCATAAATTCAGAGACTTTTTGGTTTATGCTTCTTATATTATATGCAAATACATTTAAACTCAATTTCGAATTTTGGAATCTCTTTCCCGTCCTTCTGTCTATGTCCCTAAACTGCCCTGCTGTGTACACGCCTCCCTCTGACTCTTCCTTATTAGCCATGTGTCTAAAAAAGTTTGATTGTTTAACAATGTATTATTATTACAGTTTTGTACACAAGGTTCTCCATTTTCAAAATTTACATTATCAAATTCTTGCTGAGGGTTTTGTACTTCAGGAGGATCAGAGGAACCGATCTCCCGCAAAACTGGGCAAGGTCTGTTTAGTTTACATCCAAGTCTTACATATTCGACTAGTTTCAACAATGCCTTACGTTTTCCCAATGAGGTCAGATGTAAGCCATGCCGTGTGTAATCTTTTTTTGCAATATATTTATTTATGTCAAATAGTATTGCACCATTTTCTTTAATCGTTTTTAAATAGCCTTTGTTAATATTATATATTTTATCATTTAAATAGGGTGCATCATACCTATAAGGCATTGTTGATACAATCACTTTCGCTTTTACAACATTACAAATAGCTGATCTTAGAGTATTTAACAATGTATGTTCAGTATTTGTCCCTACATCATTTGTCCCTCCAACTATAATAACTAAATCTTCAGCAGTAAAGTCTCTAGTTGCACTGTTCAAGTCACCCACCACATGTTTCAGAGCAGCATTTGGCTTTACAAACCCAGTTATGCTAACATTTTCCATCCTTGCTGTTAACAACTTACTCCAACCTCGACCATGACTGTCTGACACTAGGAGTATTTGTTTTTGCTTTCTCGCTTTCACATTAGACTTATTAGAGTTTTTATGTAAGTCACTTATAGTTAATTTATTAGGTAACATATTCTTTTTCATCTGATTTCTATATGTTACATTCATTTTTGTACGATTTTGACTAACTGCCAGTAGTGCATCTTCTGTCAATATATTGAAACGATTTCTTTTTACCATTTCAGGTAACTTGTTACTTTTGGATTTTACCGATTTAGATGGAGGCTTAGAGTTTTCTGTTGTTGCCTTTAATTCCCTAAAATCTGCATTTATTTGATATTTATTTGACGTTAGTGCTGTATTTAACTGCAGATTCTCCTGGGAGGTATTACATTCTGAAAGTAGATCAAATCTGTTATAGAGAGGAATATCCCTGTTTATTTTATGTGTCAATGGAAAGCTATGTCTAGTTTCTTTATGTGGATATTTCATATTGTTTTCAGTTTGATCATGTGGTCTTAAGCACAACTGATTTTTGTTTTGTTCATTCAAATCTTGGAAACTACTCAAGCCGATTTTAATGAAATTTCATATGGTAAAGGGCTTAAGGACCAGGTTTTTCCTTTCTTTCATATCTGGGAAAAATCAATAACAGGATTTAAAACTGTGTTTAAATTTCAAATGATCTATAAGTTTAACATTAGGCCTAATATTAGATCAGTACTCTCTACTGATTGAGAAAGTGAATCGTGTTTACAAAATAATTCAGAACTTTAGTGATGCTTTGTGCGTTTTCCTATTTGTGTACTATTAGGTAATACCAAGAACCACTTTCCAAGGTAAGTCTGTTTCCTATCCATATAAAATTTAAATATACCATACATTGCACTATAATACAGTCTTATCTTGAGATTGCCAGAGCCGAAAGAATAACTAAAAAAATACGCCCCACATTAATTATAAGAATAACTGAATAGTATTTTACAAGGATGGTACTGTTTAAGTAGATGCAGATGTTTACAGAAAATCAGCTAAGATTGAAATTAGATTTTGGAAACTGTGAAATGGTATTTTAGTTAGGATTATTGGGCTATATCGGAATGTGCACAACTGTTCTTGCAATAGGATATGTCAATGAGTATAATAGTTGGCCAGATAGCCGTAAAAGTTATAAGTTACCACGAATACAATTCTGTGTGGCAATGTCACTAGACGTTGGTTAATTAAGCTCTCAACTCTCAATCAGATAAAATTGAATCTGATATCTGATCATAGAAGATTCGAGGAGAATGGAAGGCTGATGAATTGAAAAAAAAGAGGCCCAGACGATTCTCTACCCGTATCTGATCTTTCATACAAATGTAAACATTTTCATCATATTACAATAATAGTATGATTACCATTAATTACTACTAAATATTAATAATATGTAATAGCTTCTGCTGTAACAAGTAATTTTTCGTTGTTAAAAATGAAATGTTAAAGATTACTGCTTTGCTACTGTATGCAAAGTGTACTTTGTGATGACATGTTGAAGTTTTTAAAAGTTAATCTTTCGTCAATTTTATTATTTGATGAACTAAACAATATATTGCAGGTTCCTTTTTTGCTTATAATTAAAACAAATTTTCACATGACCAACAAAGTTTCTATAAATTACTAAAATAACTCCACATACTATCAGAAATACACAGTTTTATTAAAACAAAATAGGAAAAAAGAAACTTCGTTACAATTAAAAATAGTACATACTTTCATAGAAATATATTATAAAATAGCTATTAGCGGTTGAGAAAATATGTAAAAAATAATATATTACATATAATACAAACATTTAATTATGTAATACTATTAAGTACAATTGATTTAAAATGTAATTTATTATGAAAATGATTAACAATTTAGTAATAATAAATACTTGTGTGATACAATATATACAAAAGATTTATAACGTTATAGGCCTACCTTATTTTTATTTTATTTACATATACAATTTTTTTTCTAAACTGGTATAAACCAATTAATTTAATTATTTATTATTAAGTGTGTGAACTTAAAATTTTCAATCTAAACCAAATCATCATTTTAAAATTGCATACTTCTCTCCACTGAACCAAAAACCGAAACTATACTATGCCCCAAGAATCAAATCCATTGGATAATAAATAGCCAATACAAGAGCAAGAGTAGCATGTGGTTGTCAATGTTTAGTCTAACTGATATATTAACAATATGTCACCGGTACTGACATTTATTTTTTAAACATTTTTTCTATATCATTTTTATCTCCACTAGGAATGTTATAATTAAAATGAGTACATTGTTCCGCCTTTTCCAGCTTTGTTAATCTCGCATTTCAGATATACTCCATTCCCATACTCACTATTAAGTGTTTTGAAAATAGAGTATATCCGAAACCTGTCAGCAAGCGTGAGATTATTGAAGCTAGGAAAGGTGGAACAATGTACTCATTTAAAATTTTTTCCATTAACGATAATTATTTCCCTTGTAATAAAGAACCCAATAATTATTAGTTTTTAATATAAGTTTTTTTGCAATTTATGGGGAAACATTTCTATTAAATTTTTTTATTTAGTAGGAACAATATTGGATGTAATTTAAAACAAAATTGTTTTTTTAAAAATTATACTCTTTACAACTGTGAAGCCAAGTGCCAAGCGCTGTCACAGTGGAGTAAGGAGTTGGCAAACCCTAACGGTCCCTATTGGTTTGTTTAAGGTAAGGCTGTCTACTGACTCCTTACTATACTCGTTGTAGCTTGTATAGTGAAATATATTTAGGACTAGACTAGAATCTTTCCAAATCATTTCTAGGCTCCTTACACAACCCATTAGGGTCTTAGCAAGTTGGTATACGTATTGCTCAGCTCAAGCCCTACCTGCTTATGAGATACACATTATTGTTTTAGTTCACTCCTCTACTATTTTCATGGTAAGTTAAAATTTAAAATAAATTAAATTTGTTCAAAAAATTTCTAAATTCACATAGAGATCTATATAGATTGTAATTCGACAATCGTAAAAAAAAAATCTGTTTAAATTGTGACAAAACTAATAAGTTATTTATGGTTGCTATGGACCATTAATATTAACGCTTATGGAGGTATACTTAAAAATTCAAATTAAATAAACTTCCTCCAAACATCCATGGAGTTTATGGAAATACAATACAATAGTTTACAACGCTGACTTTTATTTTTCGTGGCATAGATTTATCAATTTAGTCAGAACTCCTCTAATCTGCCCTCGGGTGGTCCGTTACTCCGGTTAATCCGACCGTGCTCGAGCTCGCGATATTGTGCCGACTTGCCGATGACTCATGGCACGTCTGGCACCATTCTTTCCGGTTTGTTATCGCTTTCCCGCTTCAGTGCTGTGTCATCCCGCTTTAGTACTGTGTCATCTCTCGTGTTGTTTCTATTGATGTGCTATAGTACTTGCAAAGTTTATATATAGACTTTATTATATTGACTTTTAAAAGTTTATATATCACTTATTTCACTTTAAAAAAATCTCTTTATATAATATGTAATAATTATTGACTTTTTTCGGATAATCCAATCTTTTTTGCGTTCCGACCAGGCCCCCATTCCCGAAGGTGACGGATTAGAGGGGTTCTACTGTACTCATATTAATTATGTAGATAATGTGAAAAGAGGTATATAAAATGTGGTATATAAAATACTTTTTGATTCATAATTAAAGGATGATAAAACATAATAATTTGTTTTCAATACTAATAAATTCATACTTAATACTAATAAATACATGTATAATTAAATTTACTAAATATCTTTTGTTTAGTCAATTTTAGTATTTGTGTTAATAACACTTAGCTACATATTTCACTCCACACAAGCAGAATATTCAGGCTAATCAATAATAAATACAAAATCATATATTACACACCACACAACATTAAAACACATACAAAACATATAAACGTTTATTGTTCACATTATAACGTTTGTACTAAATATTAATATACATCATCCTGCAGGTATGGTACTGACTAGAAGACTGATTTTTATTATGTGATGTGTATTATGTGATATTTTATTAATAATAGACTAGCCTAAAGATGCTGCTTGTGCGCAGTGAAAAATGTAGGCAAATGTTAATAATAAAAAAGACTATATTTGATTACATAAAAGGTATTTATTAAAATATAAGTAGTTCTAAGGCTAAACAACTTTATATAAAGTTATGAATATAAATATTTATATATAAAACAGCACATAAATAACATATAATAATACAATTATTTTAATAAACTATGAACTCTTATTTTACGCTAGTGAGCTGGGAGAGCTTAACTATGAGCTATTTATTTGCAAGCTGACCCTAATACAGTCAAGGGTATCATAGAATACTCTCTACATATCAAAAACTAATATGACTGGTTTTAAAACTTTAAATTTTTTTATACTTTTAAAATAATTATGGTTTATTCTCTGTTTGAAGTTATTTGTTATGTCCGAAAAATGCATAATAATAAAATTATGGTTTCTTTTACTTAATAGGATATAATAATTTATATTTTATTTCTTTTGTAGTTGTATTTTCAATGTCCCAAAGTGTGCAAGAAACTACAAGTTTAAAAAGTACTCAACATTAATCTGATACGATAGAAAATGAATTTCTTAAATATAAACTCGTATTTACAATTGTACAAAATAAGTTATAATATGAACCAGTAAAAGTAACTACTGAAAGCTCATTCCAAATGGCTCATTACAAATGGCTTCCTATTTCTTCAAAACAAATATAGAAAAAACATTGTTTATGTGCTATATTTCACTGAAGTTCCGATGCTAATAAAACTATTGCTGATTTTTTTCCCTTTTATGGTTAAGTTTTTAACAATTTTTTAAAATATATATAACTCTTTTATTTTTTATTGTACAAAAGAGGTCTGTATACAACTGCATGCAGATTTTAAAGTTACACAAAATAGGCCATGTGGATATTGATATGATGTTTGGGTGCAAAATCAATCCTATAAGTTTTTTTTTTTTTTTTTTTTTTTTTTTTTAAACTGACCATTTTGGAATTTACTAACCAATTCTTCTTGTCCATTTTTTTATAAAACCATGCTTATCTACCAAATTGAGCAACATCGGAATAAAATTGCGATTTAAAAGAACGTTTATATCTATATACAGTAAAAATTGGAAAAAAATTACACCAATGGGTAGGATTGATGAACATTTCATGGTCTCAGGTGTTGGAATTTTCATGGGGGGAGATCACAATAGCTGGAATTTTTATATTACAGATATAATATAGTTAATTACCTTAGAGGTCCTCAGTCCGTATTATAGTTATAGCTACAGCGCTGTTTCGCCGGACACTGTCGGCTTCGTCAGGCCCGCACTAACACATAAACACATAACACAACACAACACTAACACATATAAAATCAGAATATGACTCGTCGTACATACATAATAAAATTGTTTGTGGCCACATTATAAGGTCTTACTTATCCAGCTGCAGGTATGTTACTCTATGTGTTTATGTTACGTGTATATGTGTTAGTGCGGGCCTGACGAAGCCGAAAGTGTCATGCGAAACAGCGCTGTAGCCATAACTAAAATACGGACTGAGGACAACCTCTAAGGTAATTAACTATATTATATATTAAACAGTCCAAGGCAACACATTATACTTTATAAAATAATACAATAAGTCTCTATACTATTTATATGTTAAAATAAAAAAAACAAATTTTTTGTTAATTATTGTATTTCTAATAGTAGATGAATTGATATAGAAGAGTATCATTTATTAATTTTTTGAAATTAAATATATATACTTAAATAAAGCTTAAGTTTAATTTACTTGTGCCATAAACTTATCCTAAGCGTAAATTTAATTGCAATTAAATTTTTTTAATGGTAGTTAAGGTTAATTATATTTTTTTTTGGCAATAATTCCTGAACCATAATTTTCTTTCATATATTATGATATATTTTTCTTCATATTACATAAATATGTGAGAAGTAAAAGACGAAAAGACTATGTTGAAGTAACAGGATTCTAATTTGAGTTGAAGAAGTGTGTGTGTGTGTGTATATATATATATATATATATATATATATTTAAATAAATAATTCGGTGAGGAAAAAGGGAGTGAAAAATTAAAATGAATAGTGAACCTAAAGCCCACATGGAACTTGGCTACATGTTAATTTAAGTTAGGGAACAAGAAAAAAAAAGTTTGAGTTTGAATTTAACGGATGGTAAACAAAAGCAAACTACAAAACTAGAAGATTGCTATAAAATGTCTTCAGAAGATCCTACATTAGAACGTCATTTTAAAGGTCACCGAAATGTAGTTACTGCATTGGCCTTTGCTCAAACAGTAAGCATCAGGTAGCTTAGATTCAACTCTCATGATTTGGAACTTTAATACAAATGAAAGAGCTTATAGGTTTCAAGGTCATACAGATGCAATTACAGATGTAAATTTGGCACCAAATAACAACTTAGTAGCATCTTCATCTATGGATCGTACCGTTCGCCTTGGGACACCAACATTGAAAGGACAATCTGATATATTCCAAGCCCCTACTTCAGCAGTGCGCTCTGTCCATTTTTCACCTGATGGTGTAAAACTTGTCACTGCATCCAATGACAAAAGTGTGAAACTATGGTCTACTACTGGTCGGAAATTTCTAACATCTCTATCTGGCAACTGTAATTGGGTACGTTGGCACAGTTTTCTGCAAATAGGAAAATGATTATATCTTGTTCAGATGATAAAACATTGCGCTTGTGGGATCTAGATTCTGGGAAATGCAGTCATACTTTTAGAGATTATGCTCAGTATATTGAGTTTCATCCAAGTGGAAAGTTTATTGCCTGTGCAATGCCGAACGGTGTTATCAAGATCTATGATATTCGATCATATAAACTATTGCAACATTACAGCTGCCATGAGAAGTATACTAATAAACTATCTTTCCATTGTAGTGGGGACTATATGCTGTCAGCATCATCAGATGGAATTATAAAGATTCTTGATCTCGTTGAAGACAGACCAATTTACACTTGGAAGGGCACGAAGGAGGTGTTACAAATTGTTATTAAATTTATGTTTAATAAAATTGTGTGTTTAACAAGACACAATATTTTATAAAATTGTACGTAATTTAAGAAGTTTCATACAATTAAATACTGAGTAAGTAAGTACAATACAACTTAGTAAGTACTAATATACATACTATATACTATACATATATATATATATATATATATATATATATATATATATATACTACAATCTTTGACATTATCCCTTCTACAGTACTGCATGATGTTTTGCCACTGTCAGAGTTATTGAATTTAGAGTCAGAGAGTTTCCGAGCCAAATTTTCTTTATAAAAATTTGTTTTCCAAACAAACACCTGATAGTCTCACCTCCTGAAGCAAAAAATTCTCCACTTTGTGTAAACGCTACAGCAGTAACAGCTCCTTATATATATGTGTGTGATTAAAAGACTTTCAAAAGTGTAAAGGACTATCTATTCAACTATTTATTAAGTTCAATGTTATGTATCAAGTTAAAGAACTTCAATAAATGTTCTGTTTCTAATTGTTAACTTTGATTTACAGATTTTTATTCTTTCATGATAAAAATAACTTCTCAGAATTATTAGCAATATCAATACTATTATCTGTTTTAATAATCTTAATATTTTTGTAATTTTATATTGGCACCTACAACATAGTGCTAACATTAACATTAAATACAGTTTGTTGTTGGTAATTTTATAATATATATATATATATATATATATATATATATATATATATATATACACACACCACTAACAAAGGATGTTTTTAAAGTAAGATATGATTTGAAATTACCACAAACTGGTGCAATAAAATGAAATTACACATACACTGTGTTTTATTATTATGTAATAACCAACGGTTGGTCATTCTGTCGCCATTTTATAAGTGAAAATTATGGTGTGTTTGTAGGATTTAAAATGAGTGCTATGATAAATAATCATGTCAATTGTGAGGTACATGTTGAGATTCTTTTTTTTTTGTTAGCAAAAACTTAATAATGCTGCTGAAATTCATAGCAGTGTATGGAGTTTTATGGACTAGATGTTATGAGTGATAGTAAAATTAGACAATAGTGTTGTTTGTTTAGCGATGGTGTGAAGAGCATAGCGGTTGCCCAACAGTATGGGTCTAGAAGAGCAAATCTATACAAAAATTCTTTAAAAATAGCAATTTACAGCTTCAGAATTGTCTTTTCATTTCCAACATTTCAAGATGTGACAGAGAAACTTCATTACCAAATCTGTGTGTCAGATGGGTTACGTAAATGTTGACCAAAACAACTGGTTTTAGCTTGAATTTTCTGCAGCACTTAGAAATGAAGGGGATTGTGTAATCCAAATACGTTGTCACTGGAGATGAAACCTGAATGAGTCCATAACATGGCAACACTTATCATCTCCGAAATCAAACAAGTTAAAGCAACCATGTTCTGTATAAAAAAAAATGGTCACTATTTTTGAGATAAGGAAGGCATCCTGATTTTATGGAACGTGAAATGACTATTAATGCTGATATATACTATGAAATCTTGCGGAAAGTTATACTGACTGTACAAAACAAATGTGGTTTCTAATCCAATGGATCATGTTTTAGCACAATAACACTTGACCTCATGGACCAGGTCACAATATTCAATTATTGCAAAATTTTGGACTACCTGTTTTCTCGTCCACACTAAGTGATTACCATTCATTCCTACATTTAAAGAAATGGTTTAGATAGCAGGAAAATGATGAACTGAAGAAAGACTGGTTCAAGAAACTGGCGGTGAACTTTAACAAAGATGAAATAACGAAACTGTTGAAACGACATAAAAAGTATTTAGAAGTCAATGGTGATTACAGAAAATAAAGAAGATATGTAGATTTTTCAAATTATAAAAAAAATCATTTATATCTCTTAGAGTTTTCAAAACATACCTTTTACTTAAAAAACTCACCTCCTATATATACAAACACATACCTACAAACTTGTAGGTAGTTCAACATTTTGAATTTTGATTGAAGTTATTACTGCTAAATTAGTGATAAAAATGTTTAGCACCCTAAAATATAAAAATACACTTAGTTTCATTAAAATTGGTATATGATAAAAAAGTTGAACATTTTCTGAATTTTTAAAACAAGCAAAATTATATATTTTTTATAATGACTGTATTGAATTTGCTTAGTTATTACTTTCAATATGTAACCTACTTAAATGATAAAATTTTAAAAATCTCTTTTAATCCAAAAAATCAAAATTTAAAATCATGATTTTAATATTTAATTAAAAATCTTAACATTTTAAACTAAAATTTAAGTGCTAACTAAAATATTTAAGGGAGAGAATACAGAAAATTCCATGTTTATCACTTTTGCTGTTAAGGCAGTGGAGGTGATCACATGTTTAGTAAAAATCACACCTTTTCTAAAAACACTCTGTTTGGGGACTAACTAAAAAAAGGACATTATCCTACACAACTAGAATATACAAGTTATTGGTCTACATTCTTAGACAAATTTGTTAGTAAAAAAAAAATCAGATGTGTATTTTAAAAATTACAGCCATCTTAATCAGTTTTTTAAGAATAACATTTAATTTTATAAAGTATAATGTGTTGCCTTGGACTATTTACTATATAATATAGTTAATTACCTTAGTAATATGGACTGAGGACAACCTCTAAGGTAATTAACTATATTATAATACTTTACCTGTAGGGCCTATGATATGATGTGTACTTAGTGGAGGCAATTAGTCAGATTACAACAGCTGATGTCAATCATTGCAAGAAAGTTCTTGATATTTTGAATAGGCATACTCATAGTCATGGCTTGTACCAGCATGTTTTTGAGTTGAACTGTTATTTATTCCAAAGACTATATTTCATTTCAGTTTCAACTATCAGCGTTTCGGAGCGAAATAACAGTCAAAGTTATATGTTTTATGTGAGTTTTGTTGATCCGTCTAGTGATGGATTTGGACATCGTCTTTTCAAAATATTAAATAACCATTCTACCCACATCTGGTTTTAATTATTGAGAGATAAAGTGGATACTAACCATATATTCAGCATCACTTATTCATTTCATGAACACCACATTTCTTTTCTTTAATTTGTAAATAACACTATTGGAGACAATAAATTAATATTCATTCTTCAAACATCAATGCCATGAACCCTGACTAGGGTAGAAAGCTTGTAATATATCTGTCTTCATCATGAAACCTTTCGGAGCCAACCACTTAGTACCTGAGATTTGGTAAACGGAATCTAACAACTTGCACTCACTGTGCTTGTACTCAGTAGGCCAGAATAGCTGATTGTTTCCACTTTAAAATCCACATATGGTGATAGTCAAATTTATTTTCCACAATAAAAAATAAAAGAGTATTAGTTAACAGTAAAAATTTCATTTTTAACTATACAACATCAAAATTAGGACTATAGCTGTAGTTTTTGTTTCAGTTGATGAAATTTGCCAGATAGTTAAATTATACCGAATGGAAAGAAGTTTTGCCATTCAGATTTGTGTGCATATAGTATGAATCTTGTTTTTTAAAGAAACACATTAAATTTTTGACTCAAGTAAAAGTGAAATTAAGGTTTTGCACCAGAGGTTTTGTTCAATTACTGTCTGACGGTATATTAAACTTTCATTTGGGATTTATTTCCCAATAGAGCAATTTAAGTTACCAAACAACAAATATATATAATCTTGGAAGAGTGGGGAACCAGAACATTCACAGCCCAAGCATATTGTAGCAAAATCACATCATTGTAAAATAACATAGTTTGCAGGGAATAGACCATACTGTCCTCTGCAATATCCTCTCCACCAGCCTTCATCAATCTGTAAACAAATAATAAGCAAAAACTAAATAATGGTTTGATTTTGTATCCATCTCATATTTATTGTAAGCATGGGACATTCTCCAACCAGTAAAAAAAAAGAAAAAAGTTATTAAGTACTTAGTTATATATTTAATTAATTAAGAAGTTTGCATAGTACATAGAAATTAAAATTATTTAAATGACAATTACAAATACTTTGAACAAAAATATTTAAACCAAATAATGATAATCGAACAATTCAAATTAAGCGCCTGCCATGAATAAATGTAACACCTTCTAGCCTGCAATTGACAGAAGGCGCGGGTTTATGTTAAACAATTTTGCCATAGCCACTTTGAACGGAAAAGTACGAAATTCTGAGAATCACAATGCAACCTAGGCAAAGACAGTGAAGTGTTCCGTTTTTTAAAGCATTCCAACTTGGCGTGTGATTTCGACTGGACGTGTGTATGCAGTCTATGTTCAGAAGCAACATGGTGCGATTGAAAAAGAACAGTTTAGTAAAGTGAAGTGCTAAGACATGAAAGGGTAATTAAACGTTTAGAATCATGGTATTATAATGAGGTAACATTTTATATTATTTTCTAAAGATAAAAATACACGAGAGATTCGATTTCGGACATTGTTGTAAGTAAGAATAATTAACATTGTGAGAAATATACTGAACATTGCAGGACTATTGATGATTTAATATGTTTGTTTTAGGATAGATTAATAATAGTAAAAGATGATTTTCTGTAAGACTGTTCAATTTAAATTTGTAGTAAAAGAGAGATTTCATTTAAAAACAATCATGTTTGTCTAAACATTCATTGAGTATATCCATCCATTCATGTTTCATACGTAGCCGACCTGGTAAGTACAGACTAGGGTTAGAACCTTGATATTCTTTTATATTTTTGATTTTTAATATTGCAATCATAAATTTAACAAAAGTAATAATTGACAAAACACGCGTTAATGTTCAAAATAACGTCTAAACAGTGGTTTGGAAATAAACACAACTTACATTATACATTTTAATGAGTTAATCAAATTTGCTAAAAATATAATTTCAAAAGAAGTAATACAAAAATAGAAGTAATAATAGAATTGGTCTACAACATACTCTGTCTTCTAAGACCCATTTACTAAACCTCTGTATTTTCTTAGTCTTTAAGACTTCTTTCTTTCATCTCTAAACAAAACCCCTCTCTTCAACTTGTGGTAATTCCACGGGTATTCAGGGATCACCGCCGTATTAAGATCACCAGATAAGATATCTGATGCATGCGCACATGCGGCCAAGACAAGTCACAGTCGTTCTTAGTGCGCCGAGGTCAGCGGACGTGAGTTGCGCTTAACGAATTTAACTTTTTGGTAACAAATCTGAATGGCTACGTAAACCCTTAATTGCGGGGTCTAATCGACCGCCGGGTGTTACGTAGTCATTAGTAGGTCACCCGACTAAATTAAGAGAGAATTATTATGGCCTAAAGGGTTTAACACAATTCTCCCATCACGCCCTGTCCCTAACCGTAAGTTCTAAACGATAAGAGTTAAGTAATTATAATAATTAATTAGTTAGTGTAGTAATTAAATAATATCTTATTATAAGCCGGCTGTGAACATAGTGATTACTTGGGTTGAGACTAAGAGTAATTAACGTCCGAATATATTTAACGGTTAGTCCTAGCAAGTTTTCCAAAACTCCCATTCCGGAACTTAAGCGGATCAAATGTCGGTCCTAAGCAATAACCAGGGCTGACGTTCCCCGCAAACTTAAATCTAGACCTTCTCTGTAGCTTCCAGAACAACACGTTTTTTGATAGTCTACATTGTACCATCTTTGAACTTGCCAAAACCAGATTAGTTGTTTCAATCTTAATTTTGTGTACAACGGAATGCTCTAGGAGTGTGTATGATTTTGAAAATCAAGAGTTGTATGGAGAAAAAACTCTATTCGTCTTGATCTTGTTAAACATAGATTCATTTCTGGGATAAAATTTTCTCAATTTAGTCAATGATTTCTTCATTCATTTTTAAAGTATAGAGTTTTGATCATTTATTAGTTTCATTGTAATTATGTATGTCTCAAAGACAAAGTCTATTCATAAATTTTAAAACTTGTTATACCATTTAAATGGATTACAATATCTAAAATTGTCTGGTCATAAATGCAGAGGTATCATAGCCTTCTATAGGAAGATGATTATGGTAGAATAGAATTAATGAATCAAAGGTAGAACAAGGACATATTAATGATAGAGGCCAAAGTTTTCAAAAGGACTCGGAAAAAATGTGCCAAATATCTAAAATAACCTTTGAGAATGGTGGTTGGTACTCGCCTACTAGATATATTTCAGAATAAACTTCAATATATCCTGATAAGAATAATATATCCTCCTTCCCCACAATAATTCAGGGAATTCTTGAATCAAATATTTCTTAATACGTGAATCTTAAATTATTTTACAAAACTTTAAATTGTTTTGTATTACATCATCTTGATATGAAACAGGTAATTTATTCTGCAGATTTATAACTTTAAACTTGGCGTGGTTGTGACCAAATGTTTCTATAATGATTAAGAAGAGAAAGGAGGGAAATAAAATGTATGATTTTAATACACTTCACAGTGATCAACTACTATTATATTACTTTAAAGATTACTCAAATAACAGTATAAATGGTGTTTAGACATTGCAATGTTATGCCAACTGTTAATTAATTCATATTATGTAAAATAGATTATTATTTGTAATTACCATTAGACTATTGTTATTTATATACAATTTGAATATAACTTAACGTCTAATAAAAAAAAAACTTGAAAATAGCCAAAACAATTATTGTGATGAACATGATAAATATAACTATTAGACAGTAAATTAGATACAAATTGTACGTAAAATGGAGTTTGTATAAACATAATACTTTTATATAGTTCTAAGTTTGAACACCAGGCTTCATAAATGTATTTAAATCACAAGACATCATTTAGTTTATAATTTTTAAATTAGATGTCATTACTGTATTTCACTTTGAACACTATGTTCAGACAATCATACTGTGTCTAATTCATATTAAAAATTAGTTTACAGAACATTATTTGATGTGCTACACAAATGACATACTTTTTCATATAATACAAAAAAATATTATATTTTTATAATACAGGCCAAAAAGATTTGAACAAATATTTGTAAATCTACAATACATTGTAATTGTTATTGTAAAATGAGATGCTATCCTTTCTTAGCTATATTTAAGAAATTATATATTTATATTGTTCATGAAAGAAATTTGTTCATGCGTGCTGAGCTCCTTCTTATATTAGCCGAATACAGACATCATTACAGGGAGAAGCCGTTGTTGTTTATGGTTTGTTTCACATACTGTGTTGTTATCAGTTTGTTTTATATACAACAAATGTGAAACAAGAAGAGATTCATAGGCCAGATTAGTGAAGGTTATGATTAATAAAATGCAATGAGTGATGCTAAGAAACTGAGGTGGCAATACAGAGATGAAGAGTGCAAAAATGGAAGCGGAAAACTATTTATGATTTCAACACTTTCTTTTGAATTTATAAAAATTTCAAGAATAATTCTCAATAAAATTATGCCATATTGTTAAATTATCGCAAGTTATGTTCACGCGGATACCACAATGCTTACAGTGGAGTTACAAAAACAAGCAACTTGGCAGTGCTCACATTTTCATATGCTATACAGATATGAAAATGATTATTTTTTTATCTTGTAATAAAGGCACACCAGATTTCTGAAAAATTAGATATTTATGCAAAGAATTTCTACCCAGTGGATGTGCAGTGTTACTAGAGGACAGTAAGGGAGTTTTGCTTCTCGATTTCTTGCAACGGGGTACAATAATACATGCTGCATCTTATTGTGAGACTTCAAAGAACTTGTGCTGTGTAATCCAAAACAAAAGGTGAGGTGTATTTAACCACGACGGGTGTTCCTTCATGATATGATGTGTGTTCCTTGGCACACACTGCTGTTCAACATCATCATTTGGGTAGAAACAAATAGACCTAGAATCATGTACTTTCACTTGTTTCTGGATTTGAAACAGTGTTTTGCCGTTAAGTGTTATGACATTATCAAAAGAGTTGTGTAAATATTGGCTATCTTCATAGATGGCATCTTTTTAAGAACAGAGTATTAATAAATTGCTTCCACACTAAGAAATGTCTTAATATTGGTGGAAATAATTATGTGCAAAAGTTGTTTAAGGTATGGGCTTTTTAATAATATATAGTCAATATTTTTGAATAACCTAACGGTACTTATTTTCCAAACATTCCTTGTATGTTTATTACAATAAATAAAAATAGATAAAAAACTAAAACTCATGCTTATATTATGTTATTTTTTATTAAGTACAAAACAAGTATAAAACACATACATACACACACATATAAATATAATTTGTACACACTGTCTCTACATATACACACTCATGTATGTTTATATTTACACACGTGTATTCACTAAAGTGCAGTCAAAATGGCTGCTATTGTTATTCAATGATAGTTGATTCATTCATCATTCGAGTTATAATAGTACTCAAAAATGTGTATTTACTGCTAAATTTACATGGAGACTTTTCATTAGCAATTGTAATAAATCAACCTTGTTTGAACGCAAGTCCACATCTGTAATAATGATCTTATCTTGTATTAATATATAGTTCTTATGATAGTATTGTTTTTAATTTCAAAAATTTAAAATGGACAAATAAAATGAAAATATCTTTAAATTTTGAATTCCTTCTGCTTGAAATTTAGTTTTCTAGATGCTTAAATGCAGCTTTGGAATGAAAATTTGATTTTTAAGCACCCTCTACTTTTGTATGCGGTTCAAAGAAAGAATCTGTTTTGTTAAAACTGTTGAATATATCTATTCTAGTTACAGTACCCTCAGACTAGGAGTGTGTCTGGTGTAATGGGTGTGTCCTCCTTCTACTTGTTTCCTTAGCCTGACTTGACGGTACAACCCATTCCAAGAAAACTAGGTACAAAATTACTGCTTAGCTCTAATACGTCTTTAAGTGTCCATCTCTTTAATACACACCTTTCTGTACATTTGTAACGTTTTATTCTTATTTACACCGATAAAAGAAACGAAAGTAGGGTAGGCGTTTACACAGAAGCATTTGAGGTCTATATTTTTTTATTGGCATTGTAACGCTTAAAGCTAATGCAACAAATGAAGTGTGGGGGCCCCTCTTTTCCTCTCCACCCCAGGCACATTCCTACCTTGAGGATACTGTACAATCTAATTCATATGCTCAAAAACAACATTATTCTTTTGTTCAATTTGAATTTATAATTAATAATTAGTTACAAAGATATGCACTTACCATTTCAATGTTCGTTATTACATCATCAGGATCAAATGATATTTCATCATTAGCAGCTGTAAGAGAAAACCACAATGTTAAAATTATTTTATACAACTAATCAAATTAAATGTTACTCTTTAGTAAATAAAATGAACTAAGTAAATTATGTCACTGGCATTACCTACTCTTGTAAGTGAGAACAGCTCTAGCAAACCCAAGGGATCCTAGCTGGATCTATACAGTCTTGGGTTAGATCCCACTCTTTCATCAGGTCTTCTTTGATCAACTTTCATTCTCGCCTGACCTTGACGCTATTAGAATATTTGAGGGCTAGGGGTCTTTATTTTATCTTCTATTCTTCTTTGTTTTATAAGGGATTAAATACCGAAAGGTTTCTCGCCTTTAAATAACAAGGAGTGAAAATGGATTGAAAATAATCTATATAAATGAGAACTTTCATATTTCAAACTTAGAATATTCAGAACTTGTCTTGAAATTTGGTAGAGTGTGTTAAACAATGTGCTAACTTTAATTTTTTGCTTATTCATTTATTCCTGAATAATAATTTTCAGGAATAATCTTGCGAGTTAGCATAAGATAGGTTATTATCATAAATGTCACAAATATTTGATTAAAATCAATAGAGTCAATTTGAGAAAGTAAGAGACTTCTATAACAGCTACATAGACGGTTTTTACCAATAACTAATAAATTGGCATTTTTTGGGATCTTAATACATTTGAACCAAATAGTTTATTTTTGAAAAAATTTAATTTTAGAGCTATATAATAATCCTGCGGCACAAGAGACTGTGAAGGATGAAGAACTGAACTTCTAGAAGTTTTTTCAGTTGGGTAATCTGTCATGACTTCGTCAAATTCTTTTAGCTTTTAGCAGTAATTTTAGGTTTTTGTAACCAGAATTCACTACCAATTTATCTTAGCTCCTAACTTTATCTTAGAATGCTAGATAGACAATGAAACATTTTTAACACCCATTGGGATTGAACCTGACCAACCCCTAGTCAGTAGTTTTACCAGGGGCCCAATTTGTATAGTTTGAAATATATAAAACTTCTGGATATAAAATCAGTCAAAATGTTTCTAAGAAATGACTATATACAAACAATTCAGAGGCAATGTTTTAAAATATACTTAGGGCTGTTAAATGTACGTGAAAGACCCACCTCCTGATTCTGATTATCCTTCAGCCATTTTTCGAAGATTGAAAAATGTATATACCATATGTTTGTACTTTATACCATACATACATGTGTTAAAACAACTATTTTAGGCCCAGGAGGAAATTGCAATATTTTATCTTTACACATAGAGTGAAAATACACACTTTTACAATATATTTTTGAAACAAAATGAACATCAATTAACATCTACAATAATTATGTTGTGTGATGATACCATTAAAGCGGTGAAAAGTACTAAATTTTGACAGAGAATATTCATATAGATGATGTCTATCTAAAATTTGCTCTGAAATTTTTACACTATAAGGATACAGTGTTTCTTCTATTATGGACTTACTTACTCATAAATGTAATATGGAATGATCATGTGAAGTGACTCTTCAGGTTGGGAAGTACAAAAGGTTTTACACTTGCAAAAAAAAAAAAAAAAAAGTTGGATTTATGGTTGGTTTAAAAAGAATAAAATTCTACAAAAAGGCATTCAAAGATTTGGAAATATTAATTTTCCCAAGTCCAAATATTTTTGAGACCATTTTATAAAATTATTTTACCTAACAAAGATTGTCATGATTATAACACCATAAACTTTATATGGTATCAGCCTTATACACACTAAATGTTCACAGAAGCCTTCTCTCACAGGCTAGTGCAACTGCCACCAGACCACATAAGATTAGAAATATATTTTATGAAATTTAAAAACAGATCAATACAACATTTAATATACGAGTCTTCCTACTCGGTGAATGAGATGAGTAGCCATGTATGACATTCAATCTAGTTTTTAAATAGTTGGAATATAAAACAATTGTATTATGTTTGTAACAGCTGTATTTTTAATAGAGTTTTACATTTTCAACTTAATCTTTATTGTGTTTTAATTTATTAATTATTGTTTTTGTTGTATTATTTGTTTAATCTCTGTTGACTAATGTACACTATTTTTTTATTATTGCACTTTTAATGTATATTGATAAAATGTGACTATGGATATACAAATTGTAATTTGTTCAAGGCTGAAATAAACTAAGTGAAATATTCTTATTCTTGATCAACCACTCACACCAACAATTACAGATAATTTTATTTTATAACTTACATGCTTGATAATCATATAAAGCAACAGCAGAATATCCTGTATCCTCTAAGTCATAGGGTTCTACTTCGGGTTCCACAACTTGTGGCTCAACCTGTTTAGGAGGTGATATCTCTGGCTCCACATGTTCAGTACGTTTGCTAACTGTATGCAATATTTCGGGTTGAGGTGACTTTAAAGGTGTAATATCTTGTGGAACAAGTATTGACTGGGGAGATTTCATCCCTTGAGGTGATTTCACAGCGGGATGTTCTGCCACTACTACAGGGGGTTGAGGTTGGGCTATTGGAGGTTCTTCTTTTTTAAGATATTCCTGTTTACAAATTTATTAGTAAACAACAATACTAACATTATAAACATATTTACATCTAAGTTACATTAATTTAATTTTTGTTGATTAATATCTTTACTTTAATAAATACTAATAAAGACGTGGGAGTAGGAAACATATGGAAAGAGACAATGCAATAACCAGGCTTGAACCTGTCTGAAATTTTGATGGTTCACTAGTCTAAACTGGTGTGAGATAAGCTTATGCCCAAATCAACTGAGCTACACCACTCCCTCACATTAATTTAAAGTAATAAAAATAACGTCATAAATTTTCTGCAAAAATGTAACGATAATATTTGCTTAAATTCATTAGAATGTAATAAAAAGTCCATTCACAAGTTAAAAATGGAGACCTTTCAAAATGTTTACTCAATTACTTTTAAATATTAAATTTACCAACAGACAGATGATTATAAAAAAACATTTTAAATTACTAGGGGGGGGGGGGATCAATCTTATTGAAAACTCAGAATTAGGTTTAATGACCCAATAATTCCCATTTATGGTTTAAAAATAGTGATAAAACTACAAAAGAAGTTTTAAAATAGATTCCTATGATTATTTTTCAAAAATATAAAAGATAACAATGTTTCATATCCTTAAATTAGAAATTTAATTTTCTGCGGTTAATGCATTGACAAATATTTAACTTTAAATAACTAATTTTTATGTTTTAATAGTAAAACCAATATTGATGAGTTACCTCAATAGAGTGTGATGCTCCCTCAGGTGTTAGACGAGCATTACTATCTGGTAACTCATTTTTAGCTACAGCTGGAGGTGAAAGTTGTGCCTCCTAAAAACAAAATATAACTCTCCTTATTATGATAAGAAATTATGGTTCAAACAATTTAAAAAGTGTAGTAATCATAAAGCTTATTATCCATATAATATATAATTCCTTTAATTAAAAATTTGAGGTTAATGTTGGGTAAAAAACTCGCAAACATATATTATATCAGTAACCGAATTGTTATGGTTTAAATGCTAATTGGAATTGAAAATGTTTCTAAAATCGGTGCAGTAGCTTCCTAGTTTTAATAATTTCTGCTATCAATTGAAATGAAATCCATATTATTTATATATTTTTGACATCTAAGTGTACAACATCTTGATAATAGTATAGTAAGAATAAATTATAACAATAAATTGTAATAATAAAATAAAAGTAACAGCTTTCCTAGCCCCTGTAAAACTTCATACAATTTCCAACTACAATGGAAGAACAAAGGTACTAATTAGTATATTTTCATAAGATAAAATGCCCCTAAAGTGATTGGTTGTACTGATTATATGTACTATGTCCATTTCATTGGCAGCTGTTATTTCAGAATACCATTTCTCATTTGAATTCTCTTAATAAACAGTGTTCAGAATTCTCTTAATAAACAGTGTTCATTTGCTTTTAAGTAATTACAAAACTACAACAGTAAATTTGCCACAAATTATTTATTGCCAAAGTAAAAAAAACCCTCTTATAGTAAGATTCAAACTTGACACAGTTTATAGTAAAAAGATTCCAATTTATAAATGCGAAAGGGATAGATTTTTTCAGAAACATCCACTTTATTCAATTGCCTTAATCAGAATAGTTTTTTAAACAATGTTTGTTGTAATTTTTATCAATATGCTTAATTCTTAGAACCTAAAGAAACAATTGTAATACAAATTGATATCTAAGATTTTTTAGATTCATGAATAAATCTAGTCTTAGAAGCTACTTGATTTAGTGATTTAGGTAAAAATGTGTAACTCTAGTTTTTTTTGTATAATTACTAATTAAAACAAACTATTTTAGAGCCTTAAGATACAAACTTCATTCTCTTTAAATTTGATTCAATAAAAAGCTGCAGCTTGTAAGGTATCAAAAAATGTAATGGGGCAGATCTCTTAACAGTGTTACAATTAGGTATAATACAAATAAGTTTCGTCATAATTATGTTATAAATTAGATATCATAATTATGTTTCGTCTACCTTTAATGCTTCTTTTTCTTTCAACTCCTTGATTCTTTTCTCTTCTCTCTGTTTTGCTTCTTTTTCTTCTTGTTTCTCTCGAGCTTTACGTCTTTCTTTCTCATCTTCAGCCCTCCTCTTTGCTTCTTCTTCTTCTTGTTTTGCTAAGTTTTCAAATTTGGCACGAAGACTGGAAGGCTTGGCAGAACCTAATATTAAACGATTAGTATAGTAATAATTAAACAAAGTGTTATTATAATTCCAAACAAAGTAAAAACACCACTATGAAATTTCGTGCCTCATTTTATTTTTATGAAATTGATGAATAAGTTCCCCCTAACCATAAAAAGTTTGCAAATTATACATCTTTTAAAAACAGCTTTAGACAACTATTGATGTCTGGATCTTTTTACTCTGTGGAGGAGTTTCTGCATTGACTCTCTGTTTTGTAGACGGGTATGATTTCCAGCTAAGTATCCTTGTCATTTATGTAATTTTTATTGTATTTGTTTCTTAATGTATTGTAAAATTGTATTTAATTACTAATGTTTTTATAATGTTTGGATTGTTTTAGATATTTTATTGTTGATATTTAAAAGTAGAAAAGGATTAGACACTTTATAAATTAATGTTAAATTACTTTACACCTATTATACATGTTATATTGTTTTTATAGGTGGATGTTTAAAAAAAAATTAAATATGTGGATTATTTATAATCTCTTGTGTAATATAATTTAATGACTTGTCTTATGCAATACATACTGTCAGGAGGAATAAATAAAATGAATGAATGTTTTACACACAAAGGATGTATGTTTAATAAATTATCCATATAATACAAAGTATGGCTATAAAATAACGAGAATAATTTTAAAAATTCATTCGACAAATTACACAATGAAAATGTTTTCCCTCAAAATAATAATTTTTTTTTTTTAATTAATCAAATAACACAATATAAATGTAATTTAAAAAAAAAAATTTATTCAAAAATAACACACTAAATTTTATTCCCCTCAATGTACTATTCATAAACTGATCTATGTGAATCTGCCATAAGAAATGCTGAAGATTATCTTTAGATATATTGTCTTCACTGAATCTATGGGCTTGAAACAGTTTCTTTTTAATGCAAAATAGATGTTTGGAAACAAAAAGTCTTATGGTGCTAGGAGTCAGAGGGGTATAGTGTATAATCCCACAAAGAACTTCTGTACTTTAGTAAAAATGTTGCGTGCCAGCACATATTATAGGTAAAGAATCAAGCCGGTCTTACACATTTCAGCTCTTTTTCTTCTCACCCGTTCAGGAAGAGCTGTCAAGACCTCGTTACAGTAGATTTGATTAACAGTTTGAACTTCAGACACCCAATCAACATTAACCTTTTGATGAGCATCGACGTTTCAAAACGTCACGCAGTGTTATTACCGCTTGGAGCATCGCCGTTTTAAAACGTCATAGAGTTTTCCTTCAGTTAGCATCAACGTTTTTAAACGTTCTATTTAATATATTATGTCCTATGAAGTGCTGCTATCTATGCGTTATTTTCCATAACTTTCTAATCTGGCAATATCCACACAGTCTGACAACACTGCACTTTTTTGTTTCCGTTTTTTGCTTGTTTTTTTTGTGTAGGTAACGGAAACTGCACGGCACACAGTCTTACAACAGTCGGTTCTGTATCATGCATTTTGTCTTTTCGTAGTATGTTATTGTGATTGTGTTTGTATTGCAGTGAGTTGTAACTAACCTGAAAGTATATATTAGTGATTTTAGTAATTTTTGTAATTTTATAATATATTTTGTAAGTAGCTTTTTCCAAATTGTAAGTTTGTGTTTTTGATAAATTATGGCTAGGCCTAGGCCGGCGTTTGGTATCTCTGACAGAGAAATAGGTGAACTTACAACAGAAAATGAATCTGATTACACATATAGTGACAGTGAAACAAGTGAAGATGAGTTTGAAGTCCTGGAAAATGAACAAATAAATACGATTTCTGAGGACCTAAGCCTAAAATTTTCTTGGTCTCAAAATGCGAACTTTCAACCTGTCGTACCACATTTCAATGACAGTAAATCAGGTATAATTGCCAGTGTTGATTTACCAGATGACCCATCAGAAAGTGATTGTTTTAAAATATTTTTTGACAATGACTTAGTTCAACATATTGTGGAAGAAACAAACCGCTATCATAGGTATGTAACTGAAAATTTTGAAATTGCAGAAAACTCAAAACTAAAAATGTGGACTCCAACTATTGTGTCTGAAATGTATACTTTTTTTGCATGTCTTATGTTGATGTCATTTACAGTGAAAAATCGTGTGAAAGAGTATTGGTCAACCGAACCTTTGCTTTCTACCCCTGCATTTCCAAAAAAAATTTCTCAAAATCGGTTTCTATTATTACTAAGATTACTACATTTTTGTAATAATAAAGATAGTCAGAATCAAACTAAATTATTCAAGTTAGATGTTATAATCTAATCAATAAGGAAAAAAATGAAAAATGTTTTTTATCCCTACAAAAAAGTTTGTATTGATGAAAGTGTTGTAGTTTGGAAAGGCAGGCTAGGTTTAAACAATACCTCCCCAAAAAACGGCATCGATTTGGAATAAAACTTTTTGTTCTATGTGATTGTGAAACTGGTTATATTGTAGACTTTCTTGTGTACACTGGAAAATCAGAAACAAATAATGTTAGTAGTTTTGGTGTTTCTGGGGATGTAGTACTAGAGCTTTTACAACCATACATGGGAAATGGACATGTATTGTACACTGATAATTGGTATACGAGTCCAAATTTATTTCAATTTCTACATGAAAATAAAATTGGGGCTTGTGGAACAGTCAATCCAAAAAGAAAAGAAATCCACAAATTTCCAAAAGTTACGAAAGGAAATTGTTCAACGTCAAACACAAAAATTTTACTTGCGGAAAAATGGCACGATAAGAGAGATGTTCATATGCTTTCAACAGTGCATTCTCATAAAATGGTCGAAGTTAACAAACGTAACTACAAAGGGGAAGTTATTGTGAAGCCTGAAAGTGTTTTGGACTATAACGATAACATGGGTTTGGTTGACAAGTCTGATATGCTTCTCTCTTACTCTGATTCTGCAAGAAAGACAGTGAAGTGGTACAAGAAACTTTTTTTCTTCATATAATGGACATGTGCCTACTAAATGCATTTGCCTTGTACCAAATGAAAACAGGTAAGAAACCTAAGTTTCCTGATTTCAAATTTAGTGTAGTGCGACAACTTTTAGAAGAATTTTCAACTGAAAGAATCGTTGCAAAACCTGGAAGGAAATCTTTATTGCCAACAGAAAATCCTCTTCGACTTACTGGACGACACTTCATTTCTCCAATTCCTCCAACAGAAAAAAAAGCAAGGCCGCAAAGAAGATGTTATGTGTGTGCAAATACCAGCAAACACCCACAAAAGAGACGTGACACTACATGGCAATGTAAAGACTGTGACGTTGGTTTGTGTGTGCATCCGTGTTTTGAACAATACCATACTAAAACATGTTTTAGAATTAATAAAATTTATGTTTAGAATTAGATTTCAATAAGTTTATATTACTATGGTATTTTGATGTTAATAATTTTTTCTTATGTTTATATCTAAAACGTTTTGTTTATCATATGTTTAAGAATAGAAAACTAGTATTGCTGACCTAACCTAACCAAAATTTCTTTTTTTTTTTTAAACACAAACAAAATAAAATTTTACAATTTATTACTTATTTTACAGTTTAAAAAATATGTTTTAACCATTTAATAAAAAAAATAAATCTTGCTCCCTGGGGTAAGAAATTTGAAAAAAATTGTTGCTCATCAAAGGGTTAATAACCAGAATATAGAAAAAAATATCATCATTGCTTTGAATTTGAATGCTCATTCTTTTGTCTTGTTGAACTGGGATTCTTCAAGAAAGCATAGATTGCCACAAAAAAAAAAAAAAAAAAAACTAGTTAAAAGTTTATTATATTTTCTAAAAAACTAGATTCATTTTCAATGATTTTTCAGGATATCAGCACAAATGTTCATTAGAGTCAAATGTTCTTTTGGTCAAGAGTGAGGAGTCTCGGGCACCATTTTCAAAGATACTTTTTTCATGTTCTAATTTTCGAGTACAGTTTCTTTATTGATGTTAGCTAATTCAGGCGATGACTTTTTCGAACAATTTAACAGACTTTTTGAATGTAGCGTCTGTTTTTATTTGCTAGGATGATTAGAAAGGATTGTCTCTAATCAATTTTCTTCTCTTTTAAAATTTTTTAAACCCATTCAAACCTGAGCTTATAGAACCCAATTACCTACATAGAAATGTTTATAAAATAAAAAAAATCTTATCACCAAAATGAATTATGTCCAAAAATGCAGTACGCTGTAAAAGTAAAAAATTCAGATTTTAGTGCCGTTTTGTAACATTGCTGCAATAAATCATTTCATTTTACTGAAAATACATATTTATTTTCATTGAGTAAAAAACACAGGCTAAATAGTCAAAATAAAAAATAAAAACTTAGATTATCAATGTCTAAATATTTAGTTGTTATTGTCACAAAGGGATCGAGACGGACACGCATGACTCGCCATAGTAAACAAACATCCAATACTACGCAACAGATGATCTACAAATAATACGACAACAGCTGAAGTTTATCGATCACTGCAGGGATGTTACAGCTAGCACAAAACGAAACATACCAATCGAAAGGACAGATTGTCCCGAACAGAACGGTAACAAACACAGCATATTTCTTCTTCTTACTTCGATTTAGAAAGCGTGGCAAGTGCATTGAAATCACTGTTGTTTTGGTGGAAAAAAACACAATCTTCACATTTTTGTATAATTGATTAATACTGACTAGATGGCAGGGTGCATATTGACCAAAAATGGAAATCATAAGTTTGTTTAACATAATAGTCTTTCCAGTCTATTACCATCATCACAATAACATCATCCTTTGATTAAACATATCCCCAGTCATCCAGGCTTTCTAGTTGGATTTAAATATGACAGAGTCTCCAGAAACATTATGCTTAAGCAACATTACATGTAAGTCAAGTGATATTTCGCAGCTTTAAATCTACAAACTGACTTTTCTTCCTGTGAAATATATGTCCGTGGTGGCATTTGCTTCCATAAAAGTCAGTTTTCTTCAAAACTAAAAATTTGTTGAGCACAATATCACTTTTGTCTATAATTTCTTTCAGTTCCAGTCCAAATGTATGGCTGAAGCAAAATCAAACTTCCATCTTTTAATGAAATTTTAAAATGTGCAACTTATTCCAATTTAGAAAGTGATTAAACCACTCCTGGCTTACTGCGAATGATTCGTACTTGACAGTTCTCCTTCCTTAGCCTTTCAAGTTTTCAAATAATGACTTTCCTTAGGCCTGAAGAACTGGAAGATGACGACCGTTTTGATCTTCTATCCATATTATTAACATTTTTTCCATTAAAGAACTTTTTGACCGATTCACTCTAGACAAAGATATGAGTGTCGGACTCTTCAAGCTTAATTTATTTTTTACAGCGTTCATTAGTCTAATTCGAACTGTTACGTTTCAAGCCCAAACCCTGATGATATATATCTACAGCAAGTTCGCCTTTGTTAGACCGATTTTTGTCTAATTTACTTAGTTGGAAGACTCATTGACTAAGCAGATCAAATAATTAATAGCAGTGGAAGAAGCTTGGTAAAAAAGTGTCGCTAAAAGGACAGTACAGTACATAATAATATTGCAGCAATAGGTTAATAGTGCAATGAGTAATAACAGTCCCGAACAACTAATTTTAATTATAAAATAAAATAAACGAACAATGTTAATCAAAATTAACAATAAAACTAATTTTAAGATAATTAAAATTATGTGGTAAGTAGTCTGTTTTATAACAGACTACTTGCCACAAAATTAACTGAATGAACACAATCCATGAACTGATACCAGATTTTAGAGTTATTAAAAAAATGTTGGAGCAATATATGAAAAGAAATTGTTAAAACATGCTTTTGAAATAGAAATGTTTTTTCAGAATGAAATGACAATTTATACAGATGTATAGTAACAGGTAAGTTAAGTTACAATTTTTCCTGTAGAAAAAATTTAATACCTTATTAACAGAAAGGTGTTGCAAAGGTAGAACTTTCTACTTCGAAATAATGGTCTGGATGGTTCTATACAACCTTTTAAAAAATAATTTTTACAAAACTTTTTGAGCTATGAAAATGTGGATTATTAAATAATGTATTGTGTACAATAAAGTTATTCAAATTAAAAAAATAAAATAAAATAATAATGTAGTATAGTATTTGACAATATTGTATGTTTTTAAGTCTTACCAATTTCTGGTTTGGGTTTCTCATAGTTAGTGCCAACCTTTTCAGGCATTTCATTAAAGGCATGAGCAGATTTATCTAAACGGTCGCTTTCAATCCCAAATTTTCCTCCAAAACCCTGGAATAGAAAAAATAAAATACAAAAGTGAATCAGAAATTTAGTTTCGTTGATTTAATATTTCCACTAATATGACTTTAAAATTACATAGTAGGTAATAATATATTGTGATGCCGTTAAGATTCCGATATCCAATTTTCAATAGTTCTCATAAGTTTTAAGCCCTAAGAGCATATCATTGTGCAATGTAAGAGAAGTGGAACTACCAAGGACTTAGTAAAAGAAAAGCCTTTAAAGACCTAGGTAACCCTGCCTCTTCCATTCAGATGATCCTGACCTCTCCATCATTGGTCCTGGCTGACAGAATATACAAGACGCTTTGTGACATTGGCATTAATTGATACTGGGTTTACATAATAAGAAGTAATTAAGAATAATATATCATTATCCTTTTGTAATATTTTTGTTACACATTATCAAAAAAATGATCCAATCAATTCAATTTTTTTAAATTTTTCATATGGGGAGAGTGTACTATTGAGACGACTTCACAAGTTGTTTAACTTTTAGTAAGGGTAGCCTAAAGAGCTGAATTAAATCACTTAGTGGCAAAGAGGTCCTAAAATTTTATACATTTTTTTTAAATAGTGTAAGCACGGGACATCTCCAACCAATAATAATAGAATCTGTAACTGATAATCATAAATAAAATCTATAGTAGATAATAGTTGATGTTAAAGAGTAGTTTATAATAAAAACAATCTGTAGTTGGTAATTAGGATAAATAATAATTGTAAATAAAATGTAGTTAAGAAATAAAGACAAGGTCAGAAAACATTGAGTGAACAAGTTTGGAATATATATATATATATATTTAACTGTAACAGCAGTAACTACTTGTTGAAACTCCATAATAAGGATAAAATAAGCACTAAGCTACAGTTTCAAATGTATTTTTTAACTTATTTAGCTACAATTGTTTCGCCTTCCGGCATCTACGGCCCGTAGATGCCACAAGGCGAAACAATTGTAGCTAAATAAGTTAATAAATACATTTGAAACTGTAGCTTAGTGCTTATTTTACCCATATATATATATATATATATAAAAGTTTAATATAATTATAGTAATTTTGGTTATGTTTAATAAAACATGTGTATTATAAAAATTAACATGTCTGGCTACAATCATTAAAGAACACCTAGCTAGCTGAACATGTTGGGCATTTCGAGGCTTGGAAGTACAGCAGTGTAATAATTACCCGGTAAGTAATAATAATAGTAATTGACTAACAAATTGCTTTTGTTTGTAAGGAGAACAAACTACAATAGTCCAATTTTAAAGTAACTCTCAATATTTACACATTTTGGAGTGATGAATTTGAAATAAATATGATCTTATATTCCTAACCTCCAACAATTAAAAAAAAAAAACCCAAACTATTGACTTATTTTGATGAAACTTTTAGTTTAATTTGGATTGAAGATTTAAAATTTGTAGATTCCTAAATAAGATCTACCATTAACATATTGTACTTATTTTTATATTCACTTACTTTATTATGATCGGTTTGACTTTCATGTTTTTTCAAAGCTTCCACATGGTCCCAGCCTACAGCTGATTTATCTTGTCTGTCTGACTGAACTCCAAATTTTCCTCCAAAACCAACTGCATAATCTAAACAAACACAATTATGCTAATACTGTAATATATAATTATATATATACAATTTGATAATTTGAGATAACATCTTAATATTTATGTTAACATCTTAATTTCTCTGTTATTATTGAGGACATACGCCGAGCTATGGATAATCGGAGAGCTATGTTTTTAGTTTTGTTTGATTTTCAAAAGCGGTTGACTGTATATCGTCCATTATTATTGGCTAAATTGGTGAAGTTGGGATTTTCGGCGGAATCTGTTAAATGAGTTAAGTCTTATTTGTCTGGAAGATGCCAGTGTGTATAGTCTGGTAGTCGTCTTCCTGGGAATGTATTTGTAGGGGAGTACCCCTGGGTTCTGTCCTTGGTCCTTTATTATTTAGCATTTATATAAATGATGTATACAATATACTGAAATATTCGAAGATTAATTTTTATGCTGATGACTTGCAAGTATATAATAATTTTCATTATAAATGTTCTATTATATTCCATTAAAAATTGTCTATTAAATTACTGTTTTCTTTCTTTAATCTATTGAATATTAAATTTTTAGTGTTCAAATAATTTAAAATATGATGTCTATTACCAATCTGATGATGTTGACTTTCAATATTTGGATTTACAAAAACACTGATTTTAAAAAGGACGCACACAACTTAACACATCTTGTTTCTTCTGTATTCTTAGCGTCACTGAATAACGTGGGCGGTTCAAGCTTCCCGGTTTGTTCTTCTTTGAAATTGGAATGCGTAGACATGTCTTGTTTTCTAGTGGTTGAGAAAATTCCACAGTGGTCACATGGTCCGCTCTCTCAATGTATTAATGTGCAAGTTTTTCTGTTATTGGTAGTTTGTTTGTGTCTGTCTTCTGGTTTAGAAATAGGAATAAACACAGTTTACTTTTTTATTCGTATATTGTTTTATTTAAAGAATGTATAGTATTTAGATTTCATTCTGGAATTTACCAAGTATATTTAGAAAAGATTTGCTTCTTCATTTTACTTATTAATTATTTTATTAAAAAGTACTACCGATATCGGACATTAGATTGAGCGTTTGAGGCTTATTATTAAATGATCATATGTTTAATCTTAACATCAGACGTTTCTACGTAGATATTTCAAATATAATCTACATTTTCTTAGGTTTAACTCTAGTGAAATTGAATTTAATTTTTATTTACCCTTTAGAGATACAATTGGCTTATAATATAAATATTATATCTAAAGTTATATACATGACATATCTCCTTATATCCACTATATATATATATATATATATATATATATATATATATATATATATAATTTTTTTTATTAATCAGTACAATTTGTTTAATTAAATAACATATTGAAATATTTTATATTATGGTAACTGAATGGAAAAACAGGAAAATTGGCTACCCCTTTGGCTAAGCCAATTTTTGGGTTCACCTTCAATAAAGTGCAACAAAAATAAAAGCAAGAGACTGTCTTACCCTATCCTCTCAACTTAAGAATTGATTTCACTATTTAATTCAACTCAGTTGGTTCTACCCCATAGTAGTTTTCCTCCATGATATATAAATAACACTGCCCTTCTCTCTTAATTCAATAGATTGTATTATTCAATTAAATTAAGCAATCCAAGATGTCCTCAGTATTATCATTCTGTAATAACCAATTATCAATTTTTCTCAAGAATTGTTTGGTTCCATGAATTTTCTTTTATATCTGATGGTATGAAATTAAAAAACCTTGGTGCATGGTACAAATAGCTTTTTGATCAAAAGTCAGTCTAGACTTTGGTAAAAATGCAGTACTGTTCCCTACGTGAAGATACCATTGTTGATTTGACCATACCCACTTTCTTATTAGATACCAAATTCACTACTGTCCTGATATATACTCTACGAAACGACGATATACCCAACTGTTTGAACAATTTCTCATAGCTATCGGTTCTTGATCTAAAGACCATTGATTTAATAATATGTTTTTGTGTTGTTATGACGGGCATTAGTGTGAATAAGTATATACCTCCCCAAACCAACACGCCTCCAAGGGGAGCCAGGCGCGGCGAAGGTCAAAAAAATTTAATTTTAAAATTTTTGCTTAAAAAATTCTCCGTTTAATTCTGTTTAAGAAAATATATAATACTATATACTTTACTTGCCTAAAAATATGTGAAAACAATTGTAAAAGACGTGCACATTTGTCAGTGTCAGATTCAGCGGTATAACGTAATGTCTTGTTGTTGACAATATTCTACTATTATACACTATTTTCTTAGTCCTAACATTATTGTATGGAATATATTTTGTCATAACATTATATCCTACTATTGATAAACCTTATATAGTGTCCAAAAGATGCAAGAAGCTGTATGGGCAATTTATTGGCATATGCAGTCAACCGATAAAGAACCTCACCACGGTCTTTGCCCCCAAGGCAAAGATTCTTGATGCAAGTACCAGAAGGCAATTGCAGAACACAAATATTATTCCCATAAAACTCCACTACCTAAGGTAGTTATGAAGCATATTCAAGCAATTTTTCAAGACCTAGCAAAAGCTGGCCTCCTGAAAAAGTGCTTGCATGGGAAAACGCAGAACCCAAATGAAGGCGTAAACAATGTCATTTGGAATCGCCTTCCTAAAACTGTGTTCATAGGAAATAAAACTTTGTACTTTGGTGTTTACGATGCAGTTGCATGTTTTAATGATGGGAATATTGTGAAGTGTGAAACTATGAAAAAGTTAAACATGAAAATAGGGGGAGAACACTTTAGAAGCAATGAAAAAGTTAGACAAGGACCGTGTGTACTTTGCGCAAAACAAGTGTTAGAGTTCACAAAGAAGGCTAAACAAATGAGAAGACATAGAAAAAGGAAAATTGAAGACAACCCTGATGACCCCAGCTTTGGTTCTGGATTATTTTAAGGTAGGCCTACTTTCAATTTGTGTGAATAAGTGTAGATATCCGATAGACCTATCTTTCATCGCGATTATCGGAAAGTTAAATTTTTAAATACTTCCGCACACTTTTCTCAGCATTGGAGTGAGCTAGAGCTTTGAAATTTTTACCACACATAGAACTAATATAGTTTTAAGGTTTAACATAGCTAAAGTTATGTTTTATAATATCCAGGAAAAATAATTTTATTACTTTGATTAATCCTGTTTACCTGCCCTATTTTTTAAAATTATAACAAATAAACCCCTACAAAATTATATATTTCTCTAATAACTAATTACCAAAAACAAACAAAAAAAAACTTTTGTATATTCTTCTATTTACCCACAGAAAAAATGTTCACTCGCTATATAATTGAAACAAAGTTGTTTTTTTTTTTTTTAAGGTTATTATTTAAACATATTATATCATAATTTTTTTTTAGTAGACTATTATTACTTTTAAGATTTTTGTGTACAAAATAATGTATAACATGGTAAAGTTTGGTTACAGCTATAATTTTTTAAAGTTGCCTCTTCAAAACAACAACAAAATCTTGTGCGATTGAAGAAAAATGTGTATGCCACTTCAAGGATTAATAGTTATAAAACTAACCTTTCTGTGAAGCATGTTTCTGAGGTGCTTCAAGATGGTCCCAACCTACGGCTCCTTTGTCCTGGCGGTCTTTTTCAACACCAAACTTACCCCCAAACCCTTTGTTGTAGTCTAAAAAACATTTATTCAAACAATATTTTAAAGCATGCAAATATTGAAATAAAGAAATTACAAACTTAAACAAATAAGAGCGTGCGAACTTGAAAATTTCAATCTGAACTGAACCATAATTTAAAAAAAAGTTTGATAACTTTTCATTCAAACCTATCTAAAATCAAATCCATAAAAAAAACAAAAAAAAAAAAAAATGTTTTAACCTGACAAAAATAAAAACACTGTAAACAAATTGTTACCTTACTCCTATAAACTTGTAGGTGAACACTTAGAAATTACCAACATTATTTTGTTAAATTAAATGATACTGTTTATAATTTAAACAGTAATGAAATTTACGACAAAAAAAAAAAAAAAAAAAAAAAAAAATCAGAAACTAATGAAATTAGTCCTTGTAATTTTCTTTGCTCGTAGTTAGTTGTAATTACTTGTTGATTACTTGGGATGTAGAAACTATGCAGAATATGTGTACATGAGTATAGGTATATCTTTCATAAAGCAATTGCAATCAAAATTATTATAAATTAACTGTTTTATAAATTCAATTTGTGGTTCCTAATTAATATTTACACCACAGTCTGGGCTGTAGAGTCATGGGGGTCTACTGTATTTCAACTTATATGTTCAAAATTTGATTGAATCAAATTCACACACACCTACAAAAAAAACAACTAAATACACTAATAACATTAAAATGTTTAAAGAATGGATGCATACATGCAGATAACTAACACATCTAATAATAAATCTTGAATTGAGGAATAAACTATTGTCAAAAAACTAATCAAGTAACAATGCTAGATGTGAAAAATTATTAATAAATTAAAACCATGGGGACAGAATATATAAACTTTTTTTCTTCGAAAATAACCCGATCAAAGACCCATGGATGAATTTTGAAGCTGATCACACAAAAACCATTGAAAGTGTAGTATACTATCACATGCTAATAAATCATAATCAATATTTATATAATTTGTATTTATATTTTAATATCCAATTCGCCCCATTTGATGCCAGAGTAAATTTTATTTGATATAAAATATGTGCTTGAAAACTACATAACTAAGGTTATTTTTGATTTCACTGGGTTTCTTTAAATGTTTTGGCTAGGTGGTTAAAAAAATAAGTTTTTTATTGACAATTCTTTTATTTTTTACCATAGAAAATAAATCGGAGTAACATTGTATGCATATTTAATGTTAAACATATAATGAGGTAATGTGACTTATTACAGGGGTTACAATTGAGAAGTTATTCTCAAAAAACTGTTTCAACTTTTTAGTCCTAGACTAGTGAATATATAAGTGAGTGTAGTTTGTACTGTGGCCTGTTATCGTGTATATTCGAACATCAGTGCATGTTTAATTTCAGCTACAATTAATTATAAAGTACACATCTATGATATAGAAGGCTATAACTTATTTAGTTTTGTTTGGAAATCTTCAAGCGAGTATAAATAAAAAGAAATTTTGTGCAAAATATGATAGGAAATACGTCTACAGAACAATTACAAGGAAATTTACAATTGAAGCTATTTTCAAAAAAGCTAAAATACAAAATGTATTGTGATTTTTTTAAATTTATAAAATAAAAGATTTATTTTTCTTCTAAAGTGCACTTAAAAAAAAAGGATAAAAGAAGAGAATGCATTCTATTTAACTTGAAAGTCAATCTTGAAACATGAGCTTATATAATGTCCTGTTACAAACCTGTTTGTGATTCATGTTTCTGTAATTTTTCTACATGATCCCAACCTACTGCAGATTTGTCTTGTCTATCTGTCTGAACACCGAACTTGCCACCAAATCCTTCTCTATAATCTGTTTGTGAAGCATGTTTCTGTGGTGCTTCTTTATGATCCCAACTTAGTGCACTCTATAACCAAAATAGAAGGTTATTATTTTTGTACAAAACTGATTTAGCCGTAAATTTATTAATTTTTTTAATAAATAAAAAAATTCACAGGAAAATTATAACAAAAAAAATAACAAAATTTGAAATAAGTGGTCAAATTAGTCTGTGAGAGCATGAGTCATTTACAGTATATATATATATATATATATATATATATATATATATATATATATATATATATATATACAGTAGAGTCCCGCAAACTCAGCGTAATGTGGACCAGAAGTGTGCCGAGATTGTGAAATACCGGGTTATCGGGAATAAGGGCAAAAAATAAATTGTAATTGAAACACCAAAGCGGCGGCGATATCAAACGACTTTTTCGATAGCGGTATCCCATTGTCGGCAGTGTAAAAACACCGCGGCGGCGATATCAAACGACTTTGTCGATAGCGGTATCCCATTGTCGGCGGCATAATAACACCGCGGCATTGGTACCCGTCGATATAGCAGACATACACCTGCAAAAACGTTTGATGGGCCGCTTTTTTTCCACGAATCAATTAAGTATACATTATGGAAAATATAACATTTCTTTTCAGTTTTCTTTGACAGTATATACAGTAAATAAAAATGAGCGAGTTACGAAAATGGAAGCGTGTGTTGGTTTCGTTTGAGACACGGTTAAATGTGTTAAAAAGACTTGACAGAGGGGAATCTGTAAAACAGCTTTGTGACGAGTTTAACGTGGGAAAAGTACCATCAACGATTCGAGCGATCAAAGTTAATGCCCGCTTTGGGATCTGCCGAACTTTTATGAACATCGCTGTTTTTAGAAATATAAATTTTTTCCCGTCTGGGTCGCCGAGTAATCCGGACTGGCGGGTTATCGAGTGCCGAGTTTGCGAGACTCTACTGTATATATATATACACACACACACACATATATATATATATATATATATACAGTAAAAACTAGCAATATAAAACTAGCAATAAAAAACTAGCAATATAAATTAGTATTGGATAACTAAAACATGCTCCACAGATTAAACAAAATCTGAACAAGTAAAATATAGCCGTACAGTGATCATATATTCACAAAATCGTATAATAATAGATGCCATATAAAGGACAGGTAACAATCAATTTATGAACTGTTATCTGTACTAGGATGAGACGGCATGATCACAAGAATGCCATCCTATTTACTCATAACCAATAAAACATACATTATACCTATGTTAATCTAACATTTTGAAATTTTTACAGCTTTTTAGCTGTAAAATGTACATTTCAAAAAAGGATAGCTCATATCTAATAAGAGTCAGTAACTGAAAAAGTTTTGTTCTCCAGTTTTATTCCAACTGATTAAGAACCACATGTAAAATACCGAGGATATAAATTTAAAAACATTTAATTTGAATTTTTATACATAAAAATTAAAAATAGAGTTTTAGTAAAGAGTTTTCTAATATTTAAAATAATGAATTCATTAATTAGTTCGTCTCACGAATGACCCATAAATGTGCTTAAGGATTTATAAGCACAATTCCAATTATATTATTTATTATTTTTCCTCTTAGGAATATTTCTATTTCCAATATGATATCTAAGATTTATAAATAAATACATTAACTAGATATGAATTGACCCAAAAGTAAATACAAAATGACTCACTTAATCTAATCATCCTAATACTGATAAACAAAATGATAATAATTCATAAAGGTGTGGTTTTGTTATTCTAAATGAATAGCAAAAAGATGTTAAAGAAAGATTTGCCTTTTACCAAATTAAATTTTTTTCCAGTATATGACTATCAATGTACATAGATTAAAAAAATACAATACAATCTTATAATTCCAGAACTAGTGATGCAAATACAGAGTAGAAAATAGGTCCTGCAACCCTTGACTAATTTTGGAATTGTGATAGAGACTTTTATGGCTCAGTTACTTTTTCATTAAATTTCAAAAATCCCCAACATCCCTTTGAGAAGGGAGCAGGGATAATTCAAATTTTTTAAACACCAACACCCATCGTGTGAAGCCTCATTTTACACAAGGAAAATGGCTCTATAACAACATTACACAAAAGGGAGGGAGCTCAAAGTTTGAATAAGTACTACATAAAAATTACTTTGAAATTAGTATAAATTATAAATAACTTATCTTCTAATAATCTGTTTATTTATAAAATTAGCAGAAGGAAAAGTAATTAGGTACATTAAAAAGCCTCAAATCATTAAAAGTTTTTTATTGAAAACCTTGAAAGATATTAAAGTGAATCGTTGAACGTACTCAGGAACAATATAAAATATCAATGACTAGTCTGTTATTTATTAAACTCTATATAGAGATTTTCATATTAAAAACCTCAAAATATATTTAAAATGAATAAATGAATCAGTGTTTTCAACAATCTTTCAATTTGAACAAAATACTGCAATGGTGAAAGTAAAGATAAAAGAGGGACATTGCAAAACCAGTAGGAAAATTTCAGAGGCTGGCATTAGTCTAGGAGGATAGATTGATAAGGATAAGAACATATAAAGATAAATAAAAGATTTTTCGTTTTTTTAACTTGCCAGCTCATGTAAATTGCAGTATCGTCATTCGATAGGATGTATTGGTATTTGAAAAACAGGAGAAAGGAGAGAAAAAGATATCAGTGTAGTGTAATAATTTATGAATGTACAACAAAATTCTTTAGTAGTTACAAGGGAACTATCTGAACACGAAAAGAAATTTTAAAATTTTTACAGGATGGGACCTGAAGTTGCAACTCTTGAAAAAATTAATAATCTTAATATTTTACTTGTTTTTTAATTCGACTGCAAAGGTCTTTCAGCGCAAACTTATTACGTCAGTTTTATGCAGTCTTTCAGTAAATAACACTATTGATGAATGAATTATGAAACTTAAATCTTCAACATTTCTGTACTTGTACCTCTAGATTTCTTGTCATTTTGAATTATCGTATAATACTAAGCAAAGAGATAGGCAGAGCTTGTTACAACAACAAGCACTCCTTAGTATAAACAAGTACTCCTTTCCTAATTTTTGTCAGTGTTTTTGTTAATATATATAATTTGTTATTCTATTATTTGTTATTCTCTACTATTAAGTTTGGTTAAGAGTAGAGAAAGGGGGAAGAATCACACAGTATAATAATTCGTATTGGTCCAAACATGACATTTTGTTTCCTGTTTCTATAAGTTTACAAAGTCAATCACTTCATCTTTTACTTCTCTCTTTCCCTTTCAACACTATATCTTCCTCCAGAAACACATTATCTGTTATATTTTATTACTGCAACTGATACGCTAGATTTATGTTGATGGGGACTCTATATTAGACCACAAATTACGCAACTGAAAAGCATTTTTTAAGGCCAAGGCCCTTCATTGGTAGTTACACCACAGGATTATTATTAATATAATATACAGGGCAAAAACATTGCAATCTCTCTCTCTCTCTCTCTCACACACACACACACACACACACACACACACACACACACACACACACCACATCTACAAAATTAAATCCCCCTCCCCAAGAATACATTCTACACAACTTACATGTGAGATAATTATTATGGAAGGATGCCAATATTAATTTAAAAAAATATATATATAAAATATTTGTAATGGAATTAAGTACAGCCTAAGATGGCTTTGCTTAGACCTTAAACTCAATCATATTAATTGAAATTAAGTTTTTAATGAAAGCACTATAGTGAATGATTTGGGTCATTAATTTGGAAAAAATTCAAATAAAATCAGTAGATCCAATTAAAAAAAAGAGATCTTTTAAAATAGCCCCATGGATGATTTTGTTGTTTTATCTGTAACTCTCAAACCAGCAGTTTGGGGTTGATGACACCCAATGATTTGTTTCATTGTTTCAGTTCTTAGAGGCTATATTTTTGCAAAACAAAACCGTTAAGAGCTGATTTTGAAAACATTGGCAATTAAATGTTGGGCTTGTGGCAACTACCCTCAAATATTCAGTTACCAACAAAATGAAGAAGAAAAAAACTTGAGATAGGTCAAAATATACTAACATACCAAATTTGATTAAAATCTGTCTACTCGACTAGGCAACATCATTACAAAAAACATTTCAAATCAGATATAGTCTATCCGCAAAAAAGTGACATCATTTTTTTACTATCACAACTTTCTCTACACCAAATTTATGTGAGGAAGTAAAAAAATGTCCACAACAAATAGGCGATATTGTGTCGTCTGCTATTTAAACTGACATTAATTAAATGACATCGGTTGAGTAATTAGCATATAAAAATCATCAGGTCTCTGGCTCATTATGTATTAAAAAATTACCTTGTCTTTGCGATCTGACTGTACTCCAAACTTTCCTCCAAACCCAGTACTGTAGTCTTTCTGGGATGCATGTTTCTCTAACTTGACAATATAATCATGTCCTACAGCGGATTGATCCATTCTGTAAACATATTAATCACTATTATTATCAAATAAATTGTGCACACAATTTCTCACTCATACATATACTCATATATATATATATATATATATATATATATATATATATATTAGAATGTGTAGAATGTAGGTTGCTGTCAAAAGACAAATTTTAAGACAGAACTAAAATTAATACTTGTAGTATACGATTAATATATCTCAATATTAGTGATTACTTACTAATCATATAGTAATAATTAGCAATGGCATTTATTTAACTTTTCCATTACCAGTATTTTCAATAACTTTTATGCTACACCAATTACTGTTAACTATATTTTTTTCTATTCTATTAACTGAAAATTCTATTCTATTTCCAGCTTGTTGTGAACTGCATAAGTTATAAGCAACTTTAAGTACTTATCATATAATTTATAATAATTTTATTGAAAACATTAAAAAAAGAATGTTGAGAAGTTATGACCTAAAAAGTTAGACAAGGAATGTGGTGAATATTTAGGACTTAAAATTTATAAGATAAAATAAATAGAAAGATAAGCGAATTTAAAGAATTAATCCAAAACATAGTTTTTAGAAGTATATTTGAAGAAAAATTAATCTCTGAAATTTATAGGCACTTCGTTCTGATCTCTAAGGTTTACCATACAGGTAAACCATGTTATGAACGGTTTTCACGTTTATAAGTAAATATATTAGAATCATCAGTATCTCGACAATCTTGTACCCCGGAGCCAATTGCAATTGAGGATAAAACTCGTGTGTATTGTGGGACTCTTTTCAATTTTGAAAGGACCCGGTCACAATATTACACGCAATATTCACCTTTATAATATCAACAGGCAGCACAGATTCGTGTTTTTGGTTGGCTGATAAATCCCCTTTATTGAAAAAGAGTAATTTGCGATAGATTCGTTTTAAAAATGTATTGTTCTAGCTACATCCCTCATAAACACCTCTGAAATACGGTGTCATTAGTTTCAGGGCATATTTTTCTAATTCAATTAGCTTTTTGTTTATTGATCTTCTTATTTTTGGTTTTTTCAAGCTACTATTCGACTTCAGACCCCTGCCTTTTGGATACGGTTTAAGATACAGACTTCTGCTTTTTGGATACCGATTGAGATACAAATCCCCACCTATCATCTTTTTGCCTTTTGCTTTTTAACCTTTTCCCTACCTCTTCCTAATTTGGCTTTCGCTTTCATGGCTGGTGTTACAGTCCACACTGCCGTCCGTTCACCCATAGATGTGTTACTCAATTTGACTCGGCTCCACACTAATTCGCTAAAATTTTGACCGCTTCTCTACGCTGCTCGGAATCAGTGTATTTGCTGTATGCTATGTCATGGACTTTCTTGATGTTGTTCGTCCCTTTGGCATTTCTATTTTGAATCAAATCTCATTGTACAGTATAACAAACATACAGAACACAATTCTCATAAAAAAGAAATACGCCTAAGTATCAGACGTGTTTCAACGACAAGGTCGTCCTCTTCAGTGATACACCAGCTACACCAATCAAACTATAACTATAGTTATAGCTGTGTGTTTGTTATACTGTATAATTTTTCTCATAAGTCAAGCTCAGCATTTAATACAAATCTCATTGGGTTAACAAAAATATCTTACATTTCAGGCTGTTCAATATCAGCGGTCCACAACTTACGCCAATTGTGTAATTGGCGTAAGTTACACAATTACGATTGTGTAACTTTCTTTCTCGATCTATGCATTTCTTCAACAGCTTTCAAGCTTTCTTTCTCTCTTTCCTATTCCTCTTTTTCTTTAGCTTCCTTTAAAGACAGATCCCTTTTTCAAATCTTCAAGGTATTGTTGATACTTTTGATAAAGAACTCAAATTGCTATTAAAAGGTCCTTAATAATTGGAATCAACTATACTTTTTTCTTGAAATTTTGCAATTCCATCTTTAATATAAAATCTTGTGTTTAGGTTCTTTAAACATATTAGGTTTTTTCTCTCTGTAACTATGCACTTTAATTTTGAAAACTGCTTTTCAATATCTTCACTCCTATAGGACAAAGTAAAAACAACTTTTACAATTGTAGATAAGTTAGGATATCTAGAATTCTCGTTACTATTTTTCATGTTAGTTTTATTACAGACATGATTGATTCTGTTATTTCTTTCAACACTGACCAATTTATGTTTCATATTGATACAAAGCATATTCCACTCACCAATCAACCACTCTATATCCAACAACAAAGAACAAATTTTCAGAAATCTATTCAAACCACTCAAATAAAAATGGATTCAAACACTGAAAGGATTTTAGATCAGAAGATGTGTTATGAAGTTTTAGATATAATATGATTTGCTCCAATTTAGTAAAAAAAAAAATACAATGTTTACTCTATGATAACATTAGCCTCTCTCATCTCTATAAAACAACATTAAAAAGAATTTTAACTTGTTTTAAATTTTTTCTCTTCAATTAATATCAAGTCAGAATTTGAAAAAGAAAAAAGTAAGCCGGTATTATAAAAGTGAGTTAGTGGTAACTCTATATTGAAGGAATTTCACAAACAACTTCATCTAGAAAAAAAAAGAGAAATACACAACCTTACTTAAAGTTAGCAAGGAAATTCCCTTCCAATGGATACCATCTCATTTAGAAGTCACCACAAATGAAGTAGCTGACCAACTGGATAAACAAGGAACTACTCTACACCACATGATACCTTCATCAACATATTTACTGCCAAAATTATTTTAAAAAGAGCTACTCAGGGTTATAAAAAAGAGAAAATCACAAAATAACAAGGAAACAATATAGAAAACATAGCTGACACATGGAAAGTTAATTATAATAATGAAGAGAATCAGTGCTATACTTTAAAATTAACCCTTCCCGGATTAATGACGGATATATCCGTTAAATTTTTGGAGCCAGCGGACGGGAAGCGGATATATCCGCGTGTCATATTGGAGCTCACTGACGGTTGGCGGATATATCCGTCAATTTATTTAAACAACTTATACACATAAAAATTTTATAAAATTAAGGTTTCTAAACAAAATAACGCACTAATTACTATTCTGCGTAATTTAAATACATAATTACGTTTTTATTGACAATATGGTAAATTTATGTTTGACTGCTTGGCAACCCTGAGCACCAGACTAAGTCAGCTGAAATTTCGCGCGGAACTAAGCAATGTTGTTGTTATACTGTTTGTGTTAGGTTATCCAAGTGGTTTGTTATGCCTTCGCAGTGTGAAGATGTCGTCGAACGTAAATAATTTGATACGTGATAAAGACATTATTGACTTACTTAATCACAGTGTTTCCGAAGGTGATTTTTTGAACGCTGAACTGAATATGACATTGATGTTACGGGTAACTTATCCGATCGTAGTGCGAACGATACTGGTAATGAAGATAATGTAGGCCTATTGGACGATATTTACAGCGGTATGAGTGATGAAGGGACGAATGGTGATTATAACAATTGATACTATAACAATTATAACAAAGAAAATGCGGACAGTAGCGGGTATATCCGCTAAAGTGTACTTGCGCCACGGACAGCCGGCGGATATATCCACGATGTTTTTTTGCTATAAAATCACAAAAAAATATTTAGAACGAAATGACTAGTTACCGCTAACTTTTTTATGTATTCAAGTAATATTATGATGAAAAATCAATTTTTTAGTTTTTTACCCTGACCCGAAATATTTCCGTCCATATCGGAAAAATAGCGCAGTCCGGGTTAAAACTAGACGTGACTGCCTGGAATAATAAAGACCACATTCTTCAATGTTGAAAACTGGATACAAAGAACAGATTCTCTAAATGTTTGAGTCAATTGTATTGGGATGTGAAAAAGCTAATGAACTGAAGTCAACAAAGATAGTCATAAAGGGGAAACAATGTACAACAAATGAATTCAATAACCTTTAATACATAAAAATCAATTGCTTCAACTAAGTAACAGAGACTTGAGTTTAAAATCTTTCTATATGACAAACAAGATAGAAATAACAGCTCATCACATTCCTATAATTAAATATTAAGAATTAAATATCAACATTCCTTCAGTCATAAGAAAATAATTATGAATTAAAATTACTGTGAAGCCTATTTAATGATTCTGCAAAACCAATATTATTTTGTTATCAATATAATATAGGATTGAAAATAATAATATAGGCTAAAACAATATTGTGATTATTTTAATAAAACATTAGAGATATGAGCAAATACTTATATACTACAAAATTGTTAGAATATAACATTCAAAGTCTAAATAAGTTGAGTTAACATACATAACTAAAGGGTGATTAAATAAATATACATTTTGTAATAAAACATGATTTGTAAACAATAAAACAGACGCCTGCATATTTAATATTTGTTGCTAGAAATAATAATCTAGTTGTTCTTGAAAAGATCTTTCCTTCATATTATCATTATTACATTTAATATTGATATTTTTCTTACTTAATCGTAACTTCATTTAAATCTGATCCACCACACTCATCTTTTGATCTGTACTAGACTAAAATAGACAAACCAGAAAGGATTATCCTGGACTATATTGGATTACAAGAATTAAGATGGTGTGAGCCAATTTCTGCCATTGGAACCAACATATAGTTTAAAATGTTGAGGTTTTCAATTTTCAAAAACTGTTTAAAAGAGTTTTAATAAGGCTGACGACATACACAGACTAACATTTTGTAAAAAAAAACTTTTTTAGTTGTCTGGGACTGGGAGACCAAACATAAAATTTAAATTGATGATCCCCCCCCCCTCCATCATACAACTTTATCTCTAGTTATAGAGTGAGTAAAAAAAAAAATTAGTGTGACACTTTTTTCTTCAAAAAGTAGATAATAAATGAAGTTAATAATAGAAGTTTTCAATTATTTATATCTTCCTTCTTAACATGAATACTTTCTTTTCTTAATAAAAGCTGTTTTGGTAGGCCTATATCATGTTATAAAGTAGAAGAATTCAGAATGCCTAAAAGAGCACTAGAGAGACTAGAAAATGGAAGAAGAGACTATGGGAAAGCCTCGATGATATTGGTTCAAGTTAAAGAGGTTATTGAGGTAAAGGAGTGGACTGTGACTTCTGGAAGAGAAGCAGGTATGGTGAGATTGTTGGACGAGATTGTGCTAGAGGCTAAAACATAAAATGATGATGATGTTATGAAGAAGGCAGTAGGAGAAAGATATTGCCACTGTAGAAAATATATTTACGAAATTAAAATGATATATTATAGTATATTAATTTTATATATCTCCCGGTAACTAGTACAGATTACTTTAAAATAAAGCATAGATTTGCCCAATCTTGCACCTCGTTAAATTGATCCTCAAATTCTTATGTATTACTAATTTAAATTTAACATTTTTCTTAGGGTACAAATACCTAAATTTCATTATAATTTTTATTCTGGAGTTTTTTAACCATTTTACTAAACACAGTGAAGACAGCCATAGCATCTAAAGCGAAAAGAGCAATTTTATGCATAAGCCAGCCTTCTTCTTTGTTCTTTTTTAAACTATAGCAAAAATTTATATCTATATAATGGCAAGAAGTTTGACAATTCATTCATTTCTTATTTACAAATTCTACATTAAAGTGTAGACCATTTTGACAAAAACATTGAAATTTTACTTTTTTCCTTTTGCCATGCCTAACATGGAGTCAAAAAAGTTGAATCAACAGAAGTACAGGCTGTGAATTATGAAATTTACAGTAAGCCTTTTAGTGATATCATATTTTTCTAAAGTTTATTGAAACGATTTTATTTAGAAAGTTCTACACATTTGTGACTTGAGGAATTAGGAGTTTCTACATATATCATGAATTATATTTGGATTGCAAGAATAATGGTGAAATAATTGGTTACAGGCGTGTTAATTGAGTAAAAACTAATTGCAGTGTAAATGGTATTTTTTTTTTTTTAATAAATAAAAAAATATTGCTGCAACATTTTTGTGCCTAGTTTTTAAGAGAACAATGTTGTTAAATTTAACAACATTGTTTCAATTGAACATACTAGATTTTATAGGCATGCAAATTTACTTGAAATTGTTTAGGACTAGCCTGTTTAATATGTGTCTGCCCGATCAATCGCCAAGTGTTAAACTGTAGAAACTATCATGATAGTACTACAATATCAATATTTTGTTTTCAATGGATCTTTAAATTTTAAGTCTCTAGAAACATATCGAAACCATTTTCAAACTGATATCTGTTTATCTGTGGAATTTACTCAAACAGGTGGTTGAATTATGTAACTAATTAAAAAATTTGAAATTCGATTAAAATTTAAATTTGAAGTAAATGTGTCCCATTGAATTATTAGTTATTTGATAAAACAATTAAAACTTGGAAACTGAAAATAGGTTGAGAGCAAAAAATGAATAGCAAAGTTACCCACTAAGATATTATACATATATTATGTGAATAAGAAATCTATATTTTAATAGTCTACTTGCAAAGAAAGATGAAAGTTCAGTTTGTAACAAGTTCTTTTGTAATAGTTATACCGTACAACTATTTAGCCTGTGTAAGCCAGTGTAGTGATTAAAGAAAAGAAAATTCAAAATGAAAGTAAGCATAGGTCTATAATCAACAATTATGAAGATCATAAGTGTTTAATTGTTATGAAAATTTGTGTTTTCACTAATAGTTGATTATAAAATTTTCACCAATTTTGCTAAATACATAAAAGTGATTATGCCTGTAATTTTAATTGACTATGTGTAGATTCAACATTACCTATCAGTTTGCACACCAAATTTCCCTCCATATCCAAAAGCAGCTTTTGGACCTTCTTCCATCTGTTTCTGTTTTTGAGATGCATCTGCTTCAGCTACTTCTTCTCTAAGCTTGTTCATGCTATAAAATATTTAAAACCAGAATTATTATGCTACTAATTAATAAATCTGTGGGTCTTCATTTTTTTATGCTTAATAAGAAGAATGTAATAAATATAAAATTTACACTTGTTGTACTTGAAGAGTACTTATTTTTATTAAAAAAAATTGACAGTAAATTTTTATTGTTATTATTTATAAAAATATGCCAAGCTTTATGGGCACCAGGTAGCGTTAGCCTACCAATTTAAAAAAAAAGAAGTTAATTGTTATTGTTAAAATCTCTCAGGGTCGCAAATCCTTTTAAAAGTGTACTTCAGTGGTTCTTGGTGAAATAAAAAAAATCTTATTTTGTTGAGCTGAAATTGAACATAATTTATTGAATTAAGTATTAACATTTATACAAGTTATACATACATGTTCATAATACATATCCTACTACTATTTGATATTTCCTTATCTTTTTAACTTTAAAATTCTGCCTTGAAGAGACTTAAATCCTTGTTTGTGATTTTAAAATTTGTAGTTGCAACTTGAAATAAAATATTTTTATGGTGAGTTTTTTAAATTCTCACTTAATAAAGATTATTAGCATTTAAATTTAAGATTAAGTTCTCTAGTTATACTAATTATTGAACAAAGATTATTAATTTGAATAAATTTAGCAAGTTCATACAAAAAGTTCCTTTTATACAAAAGTGTTATATAATTGTCTATGATTCAGGATTACCGCATAACCGTTCCAGTCGATCTTAGGCTCCACATGTTGAGTTTCTTTCATGTTGCAATGTTATCACCTTGTAGACTCTATTTATACAGTTAACAATCAATTGTCCTTTCAGATTCACAGCATATAAAATTTATATCACTTTACTAAGATAATTGTCCGATTTATTCTTTAAACGCATTGTACGTCTTACCGTGATATAACTGTCTCTGCACTCGCTAAATCATTACCGTTAAAGTTCTACAACTTCTTTTAGATCATACTATCTCTCACTGTATCAAATGTCCCATGAAGGACTCTACTTTAACCACACTTGCTACATTTTAAGAATGTTTCTTTACTCTGAAAATACGTCCTACCACCTCAGACCCCTCTCTAAGACTCTCTCCCCAAGACTGACTAAAACCACATGTGTCTTTTTCCAGCTTCCAAACCAAGCGTCCTATTAATATGCAACGTCTGCTAGAAATTTTCTCACACCTAGCAACACTGACACGGTTCAAATTATTTTACCTAACACAATACAAATACTACCTAAATATTTATTACAACTTATAATTAATTTTTTATATATGATATTATTATTTTGGAAACCTATATTTAAATTTAATTACCCTAGTTTTAACATTTACATTGAGTCATTCTTTTGACTTCTGAAACCCCCTCCCTTATTCAACTTTACCGTTTCCCGGGTTACTTTAAATATTCAAATCTCAATATAACCATTTTTTGGTTATCTAGGTTAAAATTACCATTTTTGGTATTACAAATACCCCATCAAATCTGTGACTCAATATATATATATTGAAACACAGATTTCTCTTTTATTTAACAAAAAAAATTTTAACTTCAAAAAAAAACTTTCAAATTCGGTCCCTATAGATTTCCAAAAATAAAAAAATTTCAGCAAACTAAGAATATTCATATTCCTTTAAAGAAAACAAAACTTTAAAATAAGAAATATTCTCTCTTTAATTACATTAAACATCTTATAATCTATTGATTCACTAAATCTACCTAGTTGCATATTATAATCAATCAAACCACTTATACCCAAATCTTATTCATCATCAAAAAACCTTCATCAACTTCTTATCGTTGAGCTGTCCATCACTCAACTTTTATCTTGCGACGTCAGAGTGTCTACTCCTGATTGCTAAAAAGAAAAAAATATCTCTATCTCTTTGCCAAGATTCTAACTATTCATCTGAATATTTCTTTCACTTCAATACAATCCAAAATTAAAACTTCTCATTTTTATTTAAAATCATTACAAAATTATTTACTTATTACTCAAAATTACTTCAATTTACTTTAAAACTTTTCAATTATCATCTTATATTATTATTTATTTTAGTTTAAATCCAATAATTATTTATTCTTATTTAAAATCTCAATTCTCCTTTGTCTTGCTGGGATAAAATGTTAACTACTGACTTTAACAATTACTAAAAACTCTTTATCTCTACTAGTATTCAAGAAAAATATAACATCATTATTACCAAAAAAAATTAACTTAATAAACTCATCTGTTTATTTCCAAATTACCTCTTTACAATTGTATTATCTCTCAGTACCTTATCTTAAAAATTCCTTCCATCTTAAATCTTTCATATTTTAATAATCAAAGTTGCATTAATCCCCAAAAAACTCTTTATCATTTATATGTGTAGCCCACGCAGGTTACCTACATCATTTGTATAAATAATCTCTTTATTTCAACGTAGCTTCCTTTAAAAATCATTATAATCGTCGTATTTCGTAGAATTCCTTAAATCTCCCATTATTTCATTAAAATCGTCGCATTCTTCCTTTATATCATCGTAGTACTCAAAAAACCTCTTAAAAACTAAAATTACCATTAATTTTACCTAACTACCTTTTTTACAAAAGCTTTTTTAACAGAACAACCTCATATTTCAAATACTACTTTACTATACGATTAATCTCAAAAAAAAAAACTCTTATTTAAACTTCTCAAGTTAAAAACATTATCTTTATTACTTAATACTAAAAAAAATCTTCATTACTTTATAAAAAACTCAATTACATTATTTCCCAGCTCAACACCTCATTTCATTTTAAAATCATCAATTTTTTCATCAAATTACTCCTTAACAATCATTTATTGTCTTAAACTACATTATCATTTATTTTAAATCTCATCCTCAAATTTTTATTCTTAAAATTCATCAAAATCCCTTCATATTATATTATTTATTAATTATATCTCCTTCTTTAAAAAACAAAAACTTTCATTTTTAACTCCATTATTCATTTTATTACCATTTCATTATTAAAAACAAAAAACTTCAATATTATTATCATCTTAGCAATGCCTCTTGAAAACCACTCAATTCCTTTACAAGTCACCTTTTTCAAATCTCAAAATTATTTAAATCTAACAATATTTTGCATATAATTACTTATTTTATTATTCTTAACTTTTGTAAACAAATATCAAATACTTTTTACATATAAGCCAAGCATTATTACTCTTAATCTATTATATACATTTAAAAAATTACTATCTTTCTTACTAAAGTACTCCAATTCTGACTCGTCCGGTTTTATTTTGTATATACAGATTGATCAGTTCTGTATACACTACACTTTATCTTTCTTCTATCATCTGTCTAAAGTTTCATTACATGGAAATTCTATGTAATATTATATCAAATTATTATTGTCTTAACCGTTGTTACAAAATCTCCATCATCTTATCAAAAAAATACTTTCAATTTTACTTAAAACATTTTAATTTCAAAACTTTTACAAATTTTAACTCATCATTTTCCAAAATTTACTTTTTTATCCAAATTTTAATTATTTAGTAGTCCCTTGTATATTCTCCTATTATCTCCAATATCCGCGACACTTCTTGTCGACTTAATTACACTTTGTATCCTTCTGATTACAACTTTAGACACTTACATTGAAGTCTGCATTATGATTTTTCAGATGTGAGAAGGTTGAAATGCAAAATTCCTACTCAGTTCAGAATAAAGCCCCAATCACACCTTTCAACCATGACACACCTTCAATACTGTCTACATGCTTTATTCCTAAGAATAAAACATGTTTTCGACTACCGTTACCCTGCCATCCTCCCATTATTTCATTAAATTACCTAAATGCATTTATACTAAGAAAATTTAAAATTCATAAAAATTTTATCAAAATCATATCATCCGAAGTTGAAATAATGTTCTCTTTACCAATCTTATTGCTAGCATCGTCGATTTTTTGTTTATGTACTCCTTTCTACATATTATTATTCAGATTCAAAAAGAAAATTTTATTTTTAAAATTTATTCTAAGTTCTTTACTTAGAATTTTACATTTAATTCTGTAAAAGTTATTCAAGTAATCAACTTTTATTCTATTTACTTTAATCAATACCAATTATCCTTTATTTAAACATTTTTTATTTGAAAACGCAAGTTAATTTATAATTATAAACCAAAAGTTTTTTATTTTTCAGAACAGTATTTTCGTAACACCCTGTATTAGTCTCTATGCTATACGCAATAGAATCTTAGGCTTGATTTAGGCGTAAGCACTTCTCCCCTTTTGTATATGGTGATGCAATTCTTTATCTGTTTACTACTGATAAGAAGTGAAAACCTTTTAGCTCCAACTAGATTCAATCTCTCTCGTCATTATTGAATATTCAACATTGAATCTACCTACTTAATATTAAATATTATTTCTTCAACACTACTCTGAATCTTTGCTTCTAACTAATCTGTTTTATCTTAACACGTAAAATCAATATTTATCTTGGAGTAAACAACACTCGGTTATTTACTGATATAAACCTAGCGTCTTGACTTTACAAATACCTAAACGTTTTCTAAAACTAAACTCTTAATATTCTAACTTGGTTTATTATTATCTAGTACACTTATCATTGTTATTTCAAATTATAAACTATACATTATTCAAATTTAAAACTACTTATTAACAGAATCTTAACTACTTTTTTATTAATTATTTTTCACAATCTAGTCCGTTTGTTTATAAAAATGTCTTTACATTTATATCAGTCGTTCCAAATTTCAATTTATTACAACAATTATGAATTATCTATTTTTTACGATGGTTTCCCGATTGGTGAAAGATTTCAAAGTACATGATTAAATTTCTGATAACTTTTCCTATACTGATTACTTCTGTCAACATAAACAGTTTTTCTAGGCTAGTCATAACAATAGACCCTAACTTGACAAAAGATCCCCCTCTGTTATTGTCTCCTCCTATCTCAAACATTCCATCATTTTCTCCCCTCATAGACATATCAAGACACAATGACCTACTTTTGTTATCTGTCAGCTTGGAATACTGAACTCTACTGACTTTGCTTACATTTACATAGATTTCTTCCACAATTGCTTTTTTAAACTCATACTCAAAATTGTTTTTCTCAAAGAGACTTTTAATCTGTTGTTCCTGCATTTTAAATACATTTCTAAATTTTAATATTGCTATTTTTTCAAAGCCTAAAGTTTTATGATAGCTTTGCTTTCTCACATAAATAGCTAACTCTTTTGTTATTACATCATTTATCTTAATTAAACACTCATTCACTTTAATTTTACCCTTGTTATTTAAATCACTTACAATCTCTCTAACCCCATCAAAATTGGTAACCCCATCATTTTTCTTAATTTCAACATTACCTGTTAACTGTTTTAAATCATTGTTCTCCATAGGCTCATTCTGACACATTTCATCTTTCTTAAGTTCTAAATTCAACTCATTGTTACATAATCCATTGTTTACTTGTTCAAAAACATAATCATTCATACAAATATTCTCTATTATTTCAATTTGATCATTTTTAATAAAAACTTTTAATTGGAAGTTAATTTGTTCTTTTACAGCTAATCTGTTTAACATTTTATCATAAACTTCATTTCTTACTTTGAGAACAGCATGTAACATTTTAATTATTTCCTTTAACTCTAATTCTTTATTTATTCCACCCCTTCCTAATTCTTTATACCAATATTCATTTAAATCATCCCTACTTATTTCTATACACCATAGTTCAGTTCTATTACCCAAATCATCCAATTTCAAATCTTCCTTCCTAAAACATTTACTAACTTTACCAAAATACTTATCAGCTTCTTTTTTCATAATTTTAAATTCTACCATTACTCTGTCTTTCTCACTTATTAGATTATTATTAATTGTACCCTCCATTTTTAATTATTATTATTATTTAAACTTTAAATTTAGAATTGGTTATTTTAAAATTACTTATCTACTTATTATTAAAAAATTTTTTAGAGAGAACATTCTTATTTTTATGTTGACTATGAATATTCTTACCTTTTTTATAAGAATTTCTAATCCACCAAGAAACCACTGTTTTTTCGACTTATATTCTTATATTTTTTAATATAAGAATACAGCCCCAATCGTTGGATCGCCAATTGTAATAAATATAAAATTTACACTTGTTGTACTTGAAGAGTACTTATTTTTATTAAAAAAAATTGACAGTAAATTTTTATTGTTATTATTTATAAAAATATGCCAAGCTTTATGGGCGCCAGGTAGCGTTAGCCTACCAATTTAAAAAAAAAGAAGTTAATTGTTATTGTTAAAATCTCTCAGGGTCGCAAATCCTTTTAAAAGTGTACTTCAGTGGTTCTTGGTGAAATAAAAAAAATCTTATTTTGTTGAGCTGAAATTGAACATAATTTATTGAATTAAGTATTAACATTTATACAAGTTATACATACATGTTCATAATACATATCCTACTACTATTTGATATTTCCTTATCTTTTTAACTTTAAAATTCTGCCTTGAAGAGACTTAAATCCTTGTTTGTGATTTTAAAATTTGTAGTTGCAACTTGAAATAAAATATTTTTATGGTGAGTTTTTTAAATTCTCACTTAATAAAGATTATTAGCATTTAAATTTAAGATTAAGTTCTCTAGTTATACTAATTATTGAACAAAGATTATTAATTTGAATAAATTTAGCAAGTTCATACAAAAAGTTCCTTTTATACAAAAGTGTTATATAATTGTCTATGATTCAGGATTACCGCATAACCGTTCCAGTCGATCTTAGGCTCCACATGTTGAGTTTCTTTCATGTTGCAATGTTATCACCTTGTAGACTCTATTTATACAGTTAACAATCAATTGTCCTTTCAGATTCACAGCATATAAAATTTATATCACTTTACTAAGATAATTGTCCGATTTATTCTTTAAACGCATTGTACGTCTTACCGTGATATAACTGTCTCTGCACTCGCTAAATCATTACCGTTAAAGTTCTACAACTTCTTTTAGATCATACTATCTCTCACTGTATCAAATGTCCCATGAAGGACTCTACTTTAACCACACTTGCTACATTTTAAGAATGTTTCTTTACTCTGAAAATACGTCCTACCACCTCAGACCCCTCTCTAAGACTCTCTCCCCAAGACTGACTAAAACCACATGTGTCTTTTTCCAGCTTCCAAACCAAGCGTCCTATTAATATGCAACGTCTGCTAGAAATTTTCTCACACCTAGCAACACTGACACGGTTCAAATTATTTTACCTAACACAATACAAATACTACCTAAATATTTATTACAACTTATAATTAATTTTTTATATATGATATTATTATTTTGGAAACCTATATTTAAATTTAATTACCCTAGTTTTAACATTTACATTGAGTCATTCTTTTGACTTCTGAAACCCCCTCCCTTATTCAACTTTACCGTTTCCCGGGTTACTTTAAATATTCAAATCTCAATATAACCATTTTTTGGTTATCTAGGTTAAAATTACCATTTTTGGTATTACAAGAAGAACTTATTACCAATTTTTTTTTTTTAAACAAACATTAATTTTATAATGTTGTAAATCACTTGAATTTCATCCTTCAAAACTATTAGTTACCTGTCCCCTCATCTCCCTATATCACAGATTAAAGCGTAGAAAATTTCACGTCTATGACAACTTTAAAGGATATTAACTCCATAAGTCTTTATAGTGGACAATTTTTTTTTTGGAAGATAGTGATGGATATTTTACTATAGTTCAACTTATAGCTTAGTAAAAAAGATTGTATTAGAATAATTTATGTCATTGTAAAGCTCATGTTTCAACCTTTCATAGTTAAATAAAATAAAACTCGAACACAAGATCTCACAAAAATTATGATTTCTTAATCAAACGTATTTTAACGACAAAGTCGCTATCCTCAGTGATACATGAGCTACGATAACTAAACTATAACTATTTTTTCTGAATTTTTCAAAATGAGCCTAACTTTTCAGCAAGCCTTTTTTTTATCATAAAAATTGTTTTTTCAACATGTACATTTTATAAATTGTTTAATTTTTTTATCAACATTTATTCAACTACATTACAAAACTTTTGTATATCTTGAACCATTTTTTTAAAAATTGTTATATGATATATATATGCTTTTCATAATATAACACAATAAAACTAGTTAACAAACATAAATAAATAAACACATGATATGTTAGAAGGCTGTAAAAAGGCCCTTCAACAAATTAACAATTATATACAGTGGTAAATAAAATTAACAACAATTAAAAACAAATAGTGCAGGACTGTAAAAGGGGCCCTACCATAAGTTAACAATGCTCAAATTTTAACAAAAAAATTAAATAAGACACCTAAACATAATATTACAGAGCTGTAAAATGACTCTCCAATAACTGAATAGAAAAATCTTAAATTTTGTCAACAATTTTCAGACCAAAAAAAAAAGGACAATACCCGATCAAGGATCTGAGCATTATTCCCCAACTTTGAATGAACAGAATTAAGTAGGGCAAATGTTCGACACACACCTCTTAAAACAACACGTTCAATGAAGATGTGCTTAATTGATAACACACCTTGCCAAAATGGGAATTGTGGCGGATTCCTGTGTTCCATCAGAAATCCACGAGTGATCATGGAATGACCAATGACATGAGTAATAACCACTTCCTATCAATGAATGTAACATTTGGATGTATATCATGGGCAGACAGTATCGTTTACTTCCCTAAGCTTATTTGTCTATTCTTATTCCCAATGCCTATTAAAAACTAATTTAACTGTCAGTACTAAGTTAGATACTATAACATGCTGTATGAGTTGCTTTGCCACTTCATCAGCTTTAGTGTTTCCTGAAATTCCACAATGCCCAGGTACCCAGCAAAATTATACTCCAACTATAATTAGCTGAAGTATGTGTATGAAACACATAATATCTTTAACCAAGGGATTCTTACAATACATATCCTGGATAGTCTGTAAAGCACTTTTGGAATCGGAACACAAAAAAACCAGATGGAACGGTATAAAGGCCTTTCAAAATAGCAAAAAATTTGGCAGAAAATATACTATAAGCAGAGGGTAACCCATACATAACATCCGATCGGAGGAGTAATATGCTCAACCGATTTTATTGTCCAGTTTAGAACCATCTGTAAAAATAATTTCACTAGAAGCGTATTCATCAAGTATATAGTTAAATTCATGACAATACACTACATCAGGAACATTCCTGAGGCTGTGTTTGATGAACCTGGACAGTGAAAAATCAAAAGTTGGGATTTGAATGAGCCATGGAGGAATAAAACATGGAGCATACTCATTATATGGAGAAATACAAGTCCTAAATTATCAAGGATTCTAAGTGTTCTAATGCCAAATGGGGCAGACCGATTCTTATCATATGCATATCGTTCAACCAAAGGATTTAAAAGAACTATGCCATAAGCTAGATGATACGGTTTGGAGCGTAAACTACTAACATATATGTTATTTGTAATTGCTGTCTTCGTTGAGAAAAAATGGTTTAACCAGTCTTGGGAAGTAGGCTAAGCTAGAGATTGAGCTCGAACAAAATGCTCCAGAAACAATACGAAATGCAGAATTATGTATGACATCAAGTTTCTTAGTGGCTGATGGTCTTGCAGATGAGTAGACTATGAAGCTTTTCTACTCTCGTGGAGTAGACACAGCATGTTCATTTTATGATCAACAATTAAACTATTTAGATCTATGGAAAATGAATGTTGACAGCTTGAGTAAATTGTCCTGGACAAACTTAAAAAACCAACTAAAGTGGGATGAAGTTGAAAGAAGTTGGGAACTATTCAGAGAGAGAGAGCATGCAACCTATTTCAATTGATCACTTGTTCAACGAGTTTAGTGTACTGAATTCTTACTTGACACAAGGTATTTTAGATGAATGGGCAAAAGAGAATATTTCATTAGAGCAAAGGTGGTTAACAGTGTTGACGCAATTGAAGAAGGAAGAGATAGCTATCCCTTATTTTAAAATGTTTATTGAATTGTTTTCTGCTTTCCAGAGACCAATGCTTCTGTTGAGTGGGCATTTCCCCTAATAAACAACTTTTGGGGTGCTGAGAAGTGCTCAATGTCAATTGATTGTGTTAAATATATGTTAGTTGTTCAAATGAATACTAAAGAAAGTTGTTTAGAATTGTAGGAGAAGATCAGAAAAAAAACAGTGAACTTCCGAAAGCCCTCGCATCAGAAAATAAATATGAATGGAAGCAAAGGAAATATCATCTCATGCTGAAAAGTTTGCTATATCCTTTGTTTTGATGTTTTAATTTTTTTATTCAGTTGATAACTTAGAAATGTTTAAATAATTTATTGTATTTAATGTATTATTTACTTTAATATTTACACTATGTTTCTAACACTGAAGAAGAGAGTGGAATAGATAATACACAATTACACAAATAAACTGATCTCAGTCAATTGTTCTAAACCAATTACCTTTTATTTTTGCTGAAGTAGCCTATTCCAAGATACTTGGTGTTTTACATAGGCTAGTTAATTTGAAATAAAAAATGTTGAAAAGTTTTTTGTTTTAATTTTTTTATAGTATCAAACTTTCATGTAGTAAAAAAAACAAACAAATTATGTGCAAAACACCTCTTTTAACAAGCTAAAAACATGTTCTAAGCACATGATTTTTCAAAAATTCACCAGCCCCCCCGTTTTATTTGGGAGTATTGTATTCCATACTCCAAGAACGTTTTGTGCTCCACCCCTACACAAGTGTCCCGATTTTTACTGACAAAAGGTTGATCACCTTTTAGTTATATGCCTATTTTATTTTATTTTAGTAGTTATAGGCCTATTTACTTACTCAATAGCACCAGCAGTTCGTCCAGAACCTTCTATAGTTCTTGATCCCCATCTCTGTTCCTCTTCTGTCACATCATTTACAAAGTCAGGATCTGTATCCCAATCATCATCACCACCACTAGGTAAAATCTCAATTTTTGTACCTACAGCAGCTTTCCACATTGTGATGCCTGTACATAAAGAATATATAAGTTAATAAAAGTTTAACATATGGTAAACCCAAATCAATATAATTTACAATAAGAAAAGGTACAAAAAAATTGTTTTAATACAAGGTGCGGCAAAAAAACCAATCTATTTTCTGCGGCGCACCGTTCAGCGACAGGACGTCTGAGGATGGTGGGGGTAGGCTTGTTGGAAAGCCTACACGACGCCATTGTCAGTAGTCATGGAGCAGTGGTCGCCTGAGCAACGCACGTTTGTTATCGAGGCGTATTTTAAAAGTGGCGATTCAATCATTGCTACTCAGCGGCAGTTCCGTGCGTTCTTTCAATTAGGTCGAATTTTGCGGTTCGATCTGAATTTTCATTCATACAAATTAGATATTGTGCAGCAATTGAAGCCATGCGAACATCAAAATTCGTCTGACCGAGCGGTCAGACATATTCAAAGCAGCAGCTTGTTTACGGGCGGGCCTACGAGGACTGTTTTCCACAGCAGCACGAACTCTATCGATGTTCTCTGGCGTCCGAGTTGACCTTGGACGGCCTGTCGGCTTCTTTTTCAACACAGAACCCGTTGTTCTAAAGTTTGTAACCCACCGCATAATTGTGCTACGCGACGGAACTTCTCCATGTCGACCTAATTGAAAGAACGGATGGAACTGCCGCTGAGTAGCAATGATTGAATCTCCACTTTTAAAATACGCCTCGATAACAAACGCGCGTGCTTAGTGGACCACTGCTCCATGACTACTGACAATGGCGTCGTGTAGGCTTTCCAACAAGCCTACCCCCACCACCCTCAGACGTCCTGTCGCTGAACGGTGCGCCGCAGAAAATAGATCGGTTTTTTTGCCGCACCTTGTATTTAAAGTATTCTATAGGAACTAAAAATGTATATATTATGATTAATGGATAAACCAAGGAAGTTAAAATGTAATATATGTCATATATATATTTGGTTAAAGAATATTATTTGTCTATGATATATAATTTACATTAGGCTATACTATGTTTATAAGTACCAGATTAGGTAGACTTAGGTTTAGACTACTTAAAGTAGCCTAATATAACACAAGAGATGAGTAGCAAATAAAAAAGGAATATCATGGTAGTAACAGTAAGCAAAGGATCTATTAATTTTGTAAATGTTAGGTTTGAAGTTTCATTTGAGTTGTGAACTATTAAATATTTTTTAAAGTTGATTACTGAGTATTAATTTTGAGATCCATGCTGAACAATTTGTATAAAAAATAATATAGCAATTGGTGATAAAGTTATGTGGTTTAATTCAGATAAAATTAGTCATTGAGTTTCAGAATAAATTGCAAGTATGTTAGCGATGTTGATACTCGGGTGAAATAGATACTCGCAATACTCGGCTTCGAATTATTTCAATACTCGTATTATTAATTCGACATCGAGTATCTGCGCAGAATGATTATGCGCATTATGTGTGTTATATTTCTATCTGTTAGACTGATCCACCAAGTATTTATTTTTTTAAATAATATGTGATTGACACTTGTAATACGTAATTAAATGTTATCCTGCCTCGACACAAATTCAGTAATTAAACGTAAGTACAATTATTACCAACATTAATAATTTAGTTATTATTTAAAATAAGTTAATTTACTATATTTTTTATGAAGATGGTAACCTATAAATATTTATTTAAATATAAGTAATAACAATTAAATAATAATTTAATTTACTTTTTGTTAATGTGGAAATAAATTAATAATATTGTTATTTTAAATTGAACTTGTTACCGAATCTAAATCATTATAACTCAAAATCTTAATGTTTAATTAATGTGTAGTGAAAAATCAGCTTAGAAACAAATGTAACCAAAGTAGAAACACCGAGTATTTTGTTTGGAATTGACACAACACTAACGAATATCGTTGTCCGAGGATTACTCGCACACCGAGGATACTCGCTATGACTCGCACATTACCTCCTCCTTGTTCCTAGTTACGAGGATTTTAACCGAGTATTTTAATTCGAACTCGCACATCACTAAAGTATGTGCTACCAATATCTTAGAAATTTTGGACGGTATGAACTGGAAAAAGAAACTTGGGAAAGTTATATCAAAAGGTTTGACAAGTTCCTTGACTGTAATTATATAAGTGAAGATAAACATATAAGTACATTTTTAACTGTAATTGATGCTAAAATGTATTTCTTAGTAAAAAATGTATCTATGTTAGTCAAACCATCTAGACTTTGTTTACAAGATTTTGTTAAAATTGTGAGTGAGCATTTTTTTCCCCAATTCTATAGAAAATAATTAAACATTATAAATTTAGCCAAAGAAACCAATAATAAGAAACTTACTAAGTGAAATAATATCCCAATACATAGCTAAGTTAAAAAAGTTATCACAGTTTTGTAATTTTTGAAATAATTTGAATGAATATATGAGACAGATTGGTCAGTATTTAACGAAGTGACAAAATCAAAAAAAAACTTTTAGGGGAAATTGGGGAATTGACATATGATAGAGTTTTATGGATTTCAGTATCCATAGATAAGGTGCACTTTGAAATTCTCAGCTGTCAAACGCTGTTAACAAATTAGGTATTCACTACATATTTTGTTTGTTAGAGTTTTAAGGCGAAAAACCATTTCGGTCATTATCGCCTTTAGGTATTCACTATATAACCCTACATTGCAACAGAAATAATGCAAGAATAATGCAGAAATAAAAGAAGCAAAAATTGAAGATTCAATGATACAACATCCAGGAGGGAGGAGAGGCAGGACTTGAGGACTCTCAAAAGCAAGTCAGCACACCAGCTAGGCCAACTACAGCTCTACTAGGATGTCTAACTCCTATGGTAGTATTAAGAACAAAGGCATATAGGCTAGTCTTATTATTGCTGTGGGTATCCTGGACACATTAGTAGTCAGTGTAAACATAAGCAATTTAAATGTACCTACAAAAAATAAGTAAATATAAATCTCATTATATTAGTGTAAGTTAAACAAAACATTAGGCTAAGCCAAATTTAAGAAATGTTTCAAAAGATTTTATGAAATAATATATTGCTATAGAAAATGATTTTCCAAGTTTATTCAAATTAAAAGACAAAGCCAAGCTTAACCAAAAAAAAAAGTTTGGAAAGGGATGGGCCTGAACCGACTACCCAAATTTTGAAAGTAGAGAGGATAACTTGATCTAAGGAAATAGATGTTGTACTTAGTGTGGAGTATCTCTAATTTCAAAATCATTGTGTGAAAAATGGTTTAACCATATTCAACTTGAAGAACTTAACCATACATATCCTGAAAGGGTAAACCAGTGGATAGACTTAACTTAACAATTAAAAATTGGTTTTAAATTATAAAATATTAATAATATATTTAAGAAAGGTAATTGTTTACTGTAATGCCCCAATTTAGATTTATTAGGCCTATTTTTTTATATATATATATTTTTTACTACATACCGGTTTTCATAAGAATAATAACATTTTTGGTGAGCAGTAAAGATAGTCATGGAAAAAACTTCATTTCAACTTTTCTAGGTTAAGATCAAGTAAATGAATTATGTGTTAAAATAGATTTGTACATGAATTGATTGTTTTTACCTTACAAGGTCACCTTGAGCTATATAGCCACCTGACCTGACCTACTAGTAAAAAAGTGTACACATGATATAAATGTCATATTTTAGTATTTTGGCAGGCATTAACTCACAGCCACAAGGAAGAAGTGGTGAACTCTAATTTCACTTCGATATCGGCGATTGAACATTCATTCGGATGAAATGCTTGCTTTGTCGACGATCATAGTTTGGAATTGATCCCTAATAATTAAATTCCCAACATCGTACAAACATATTTCACAATTCTCGCACTCTATGTTTTACTGTTAAAAAGTGTGAACAACAATAATCCAACGATAGAAACATCACAGATCAGTCAAAACATTGTGTTTGCCGGGTGTACTTAACCTACAAATACGTCATTATTTCAACTTTGTTGTCATTATTTCAACGTCATATATCAAATTCAAAGTGAAAAACTTTGATGCTCACCAAAAACTGTTTTTCTTATGAAAACAGGTATGTGGTACAAAAAAAACTATAAAAAAATAATATCTAAATTGGGGCACTACAGTAAACAATTACCTTTAAGAAGTGTATTTTTCTTTGTTTAATTGCTCACCTACAGTCAAAATCAATTTAAAATGTCAAATATATGTATTGTTATTATTACTCTGCTATAGATAGACTATGTTTTGTTTGTCTAAACATGAATTTAACCTAGGCTATTGTATGAAGTCATAAATTGTGTAGGCCTATTGACTTTTATGTTTAAAATTTTGTTAACGTTACAGATGTGATATAATTACTGTATTTTATAAGTAAGTAGGAGAGCGTTGTAAATATGTCATATGGTTAAAGAATGATAGTTCTCTATGATATATAATTTACATTATACTATATTACAGATTAGGGAGCTTTAGGTTTAGGCTTAAGTAATGTAACGCGAGAAATGAATTCCAAATAATAAAAATATACCATGGTAGTAACAGTAAACAAAGGGTCTAATAATTTTGTAAATATGTCAGGTTTAAATTTTCATTTGAGTTGTGAACAATTAAATATTTTTGCTTATTGTGTAACCTATTAATTTTGGGATTCCTGCTAAACCATTTATGTATAAAATAATATGGCAGAAAAATTAAGTGACTACCTATTGTACAATAATTTATATTTTAAAATTCTATATAAAAGACTGAAAAATATCTGAAAGTAGTTTCAAATCTATTAGGCCTTGGTAGAGAGGAAAATACACTTAAACAAGTTTTAAATATATTTTAGGCCTATGTTAAAAAAATAGGTATATATATATTCCTACTAAGTATTGGCCCACCTCCAATTTCAATAATCTTTTAATTTTAGGGCCTATGATGATTATACAGCAGATCATTTCTGCGCTCATATTTTCCATAATAATGTTTAACTACCTTAAAAAATTAATAAAATATACAATTAGTTCACCATTAGCATCATACACTTACACAACTGAAGTAAATGAAAACCTTTGACAATAAGCTGGGCTAAATAGTTTTTTTAAAATTATTTTTACATACTATTCATACACTATGCGAACATGAAGTTTAATCTACTCATGACGTCATAGAAAATCACCATCTTGTGTTGATGAAACTACATGAAAAATACACTATCACCATGGATGAACCACCTTAAAGTCTAGTACTCGGAAGAGCTATGTGTCTAGCTTCCTTTCCTTTCTTATTTACATCACAATCATAATGCATATGCAGGAAATTTTATATATCCACAATATAGTAATATTTTAAGTGTATAACCTATACATAACAATCATTTGGTATAAAACAAGCCACGGGGATATTTTACGTAAATTATTATTTATGAATAATTTTTTTTGTATACATAAATAATTATTATAATAGGCCTATGTAATTAAAGCAAGCTAATCTGTCCTAGATACCAAATAGTGGTTGTATTAATTATAACCTTCACATTAAAATGCTCTAAAAAATGTATGAATACCTACTACTAATATGTAAAACTTCGTGCATGTATGAAGTATGATTGTTATGTAAATAAGGAAGCTAGCTAGAGACCATCTGTATTCCTAGGAGGTATGATTATCAATGATAGTAGCTTTCATACATTTGCAATGAAAGATGATTGTTGATAAGATATATAGTATTACATTAAAAATATGATTAATATTTTGCAAATAAAATTTTTAAGAAGGGATGTATAAATAATGACAGGTATAAAGAGTGTATGGCAAATGGAAGTGGGGCAGTAGTATGGAATAAATACTTGACCTAAGATCATATTTTTATCTTTACTGTAATTATGATCATTGAAAATATATTATCAATTTGTATTAACCTATTTAAAGGCCTACAAATTAATATATTGATATACCTAATAATTTTGTCAACAATTATTATAATCTTTGTAAAGTATAACCTAGGCTAAGCTAATGACTCATGGGTGGAATTTCTGGAGCACAACCAGTTAACCTAAAAGGCCTAAATATAAGTTTACAGTTCAATAAGTAGGTTTAACAATTTAACATTAGTAACATTTGCATATCATGGGTATAAAATATAGATTTCCAGGTAGGCCGATGCTTATGAAACCTTAAAAAACGAGCAACAAAAATATTATTAGGAATATTCTAAGTGTTTCACGTTAATATAGAAGGATAACCCCGAAAGGTATTTACTTCCATCCATATTCAAATCAGCAATAAAATGAAAGCAAAAATCACTGACACAATTATGCATTTTATATATTTATGTACAACAATGAAAGAGTACTCACGTCAAAAAATAAAAGTATTCTTTTAAAACAAATTTAAAATAACAGTTCCTATTTATTGGAACAAATCCCAATTAAACAAAACTTCACTGATAATAATCATGAGTCACATAAATAAGTTACTAACTTACTAAGTCTGCGAACTAGCAGACAGCATACAATGACAACGCCTTCTAAACTAGGTTCTTTTGGTATAAGAAAGTGTATAGGTTCTTTTGGCATATGGAATAGATAGCAGCATAAACAGCCTTTTAATTATTATAAAATTTATAAACATTAAATGGAGAAATCGACAGTTCTTCCCTAAAGCAAATACTTTTTAGCCTTGAATTTTGTTTCTTTTTATAATTTGCATTCTTTAATAAATATATATTTTTAATCGATTGGATATGCAATGCAAATTTTATTAACGTAAGAAGTTATTGAAAATATATTACAAATATTAGAATTCAACTTCTATGTCTCGAATATTTATTGCATGAGTATTTATTTTTAGTAAAGGCCAGGAATTTGATAATTTATTCTATGATGAAGACTTTTCACTATCATAGAGTTCTCAATAAACGTCTTCCATGCATATGAAATTATTTAGTATTTCCTAATAAAAATTTACACTGAATTAATTTCTATGGAAGCTTTTCCCAACATTTTTGCTCATGCGCGAGATTCGTTTTAAAAGGTTGATTACAGTTTGTGTTTGCACGCAAGGAACCACTGACCACTGTCGTTACGTTTTAAACGGAACTATGAAAATACCATAATAATCAATAACAATGGATAGTTGTCTACTAGAACTCTGGGATTATACCTATAATAAAATGTGTCATTCTGATTTTAAATAGTATTTGTAAATTTAAGAAGAAGAATTTCCAATATTAGGTAATTAAAGATTATATTCTTTTCAAATTGTAGGCATTTAAAATATTGAAATTTCTTTCTGTGAATTATTGGAACTGTTTCTAATGTAACTTATTGTAGACACATATGAAAAATCAAAACTGTCTGTGTTTGTAAACAATTTAATCTAAGTCTCTTAATTAATTATTCCAGCCTGTAAGTATGCTAATAATATATTAGGCATAAGTTTAATTTATTAACATAGTGGGCTACATATTTAAACAAGATGCTTTCACTTGTTACAAAAACAAAAACGTTATAGTTACAGCTTCAAAATAAAATATTATGAATGCAACCATCAAACATATTATTATATTATTTTAACTGGAGGAGCTTTCCCTACTTAGCAAACCTTAAGAGAAAAGTCTTCCCCATGTCTAACACTTTAGTATGGTATTGTCTGGAATTTTCCACTTCCATAATATTTAAATTCTGCATATTTAGGTTTTTTTAAATATTTTCAAGGGATATTTTGAAGTTTAAGCTTACTACACTTTATTATTTCAGTTCAATAATGCTACAAATTAAATAATTATTCCTAAAATTTAGTGTCAATGTTATTTTGTTTCTTATTTATTAAAAAAAAAAAAAAAAAAAAAAAAACTATATTTTTAATGGTGCCTAACTCAAATTCATCTCAATTCGATCTAAAGAGCATAAAATGTCTACCAAGAACAAGTTATTGTTTAAAAGTTACCCTATTTTTATTGAACTAAACTTAATCATTTGACAGCTGTGAAATCCTTTTTTACTTTATCTTTTGTAATTTAAAGGGATATTACTATGATGGAGGAGGAAGATGTTTTCCTGTTGTCACAGAAAACAATAATGACAAAATTATGTACAACATTGTTTAACCCTCCATCATTATCCTGATACAGTGTGACCATGTTTTAATATTTTTAGAGATTTACTTTTTGACTGATGTAATTTTTATCTATTTTAGCTCATTGTTTTGTTTGTAAAAAGATTATAATTTTTACTTAAAAAAAAACGTAATTCAGTAGAAAACTGTTTTTAAATTTGTAATAATTTGATACCCTCGGACTTTTACAGTCACTTTTTTTTTTTTTTTTACCAGGAGTTCTATTTTTCACAATAAAATAATAATAATAATAAATATTACTTTGATTTGCAACATTAGAAATTTAATATACGTTGACAGGAAGCACAGATTCAATTATAAAACATTCAATAGATCATAATTATAAGAGTCATAGGAAGTGTTTAAACACAAATGTATTATTTCATGTTAATTTTAGATTGTGACTGATGGAGGCTTTAAAATGGGAAAATTGTATTTCATCAAAATATTCTGGGTTACAAAAGTATTGTAATTTTGCTATGAGATTTTCAAACTTTTTGAATACCGGTACCTGAAACTAAGAACATTTATTATTTCATAATTATATAATAGTAGTAATACAAACAGTATAATATCTATCATTTTGTATGGTTACTTTGTACAGGCATTGTAAAGTTTACTACATTTGTGTGTCTTTTTATGAAAATGCTATATATAGTTCACAATAGGAAAACAAACAAATTAAACTAGCGAGAATTTTAGTGAGATAAGGAAGGAAAGATAGAAAAACAAAATGATTGCCTTTGAGGACCTTCTTTTTAAGGATGTCACATTAGCTGTAGTTTTTCAATAAGGAAAATTAAATATAAAGCCATTATGTTACCTCGTTCACTTGAAATGAATAACAATTGTGAATAGTACTTCAATCACTAAATGAAGTAGAATAAAAGTTTTCTCAAATGAACCTTTTATTTGTAACAAAATGTTTCAATGACATCATTTTCAGTTGTTCATATCACCAAGAAGGTTCGTCAAATGTTTGTGTACATGTAACAACTAAAATTGATGACTGAATCATTGCAACATCGACTTGTTACAAATAAAATAATTGATTAGTGTGAAAATATTGTTGTGCTTTCTTTCATTTGGTCATTATCTTATATAATTTAATGTTACACAAGTCGGTACATGATGGAATTCCATGATAATGGAAATAATATCAATTCCACAAAAGAGCTTTATTTGCGACATATTTTTCGCCGTTAGGCATTTTCAAGCAACTCTTATTATCTTATATTTCCATTATTATCTGATATGTTTCAGAAGGAATTGATGTACACTAGAACTATAATAAATGTTTCATTGTAACAAATGGAAAGTTTTGAAAAACATTTTTATTTGGAAAAAAGCTGTGTCCAATTAATTCATGAGGTAAGTTTAAATAAATAATTATATGAAGTGCAGATTAATAGTCAGTTACACACAGGTTTAAAAGCAACTTTTCAATTATCAAACATTATTATTTATATTTCCCTTTAAGTGGAATTATTGTAATCTTGTTCATTTCATTTTATTATTGCTGACCATTATTACAATGATAGTTTTGTCAAAGAGACAGTAGCTTCATTATGTAGCACAATAAATAGCTTATTGGTAATACAAAAAAGATGTATTTGGAAAGTGAAAACCTAATTAAGACTATTAAAAATAATGATAATTACTTTTGAAACAATTTTATTAGTAAAATGTCATAAGTTAAAAATTTTTCCTTGTAAAAATTTCCACCAATAAGAAAAAAATTGAACCAATTTCTGAATAATCTTTTCATACCATGTTGTTCGGTTATGAAGACAGCTAATTTCACACAACACCTTTATCATCATCATCATCGTTAACATAGTGCAGATTAGCATGGATTTTCATTAAATGGAGTAACAAATAAAAGTCACATAGAACTAGATTTAGGTTTTAGGGGAGGGGGTGATCCTTTCGTCCACAGTCAAATGATGAGATAAGCACCACAGTAACGCAACTAAGCATATCTCGCTTTTTGTTTTGGATTATAAGACACATTCCATGAAAGTCTCACAATATGATGCAACATTAATTGTTATTTATTGTTGAAATCCATGGCAAGAAATTAACAAGAAAAAACTCCTTTACTGACCTAAAAAACAATGCACATGATGTTATGGGTAAAAATTGTTTCCTTGGATTTTTGCTTTTCTAGAGATCTGATATGCATCCACCATTGATTGTTATTTCAATTCCGGAATAATTTGAAACACCCACATTTCATGATCAGTGACGATATGTCTTAAAAAATATTATTACCGTATCTTATCATCTTCATCTCCGTATCATGTGAAAAAAGTGAGAGCGCTGATTTTATAACTCGACTGTTAGCATTTATTCACCCAGTGTGAGCATTAATTCTTATAATTTAAATTTTGTGGCACAATTTCATATAGAACCCGTTCTTAAAATTTTTGGAAAAAGTAATAATTAAAAAATAGAAAAATCTTTCATATTAGAAAAATCTTTTAATTGCTTCATCATATTAATCATGAAAAAGAAAGCATAAGCAACAACTACTTCTTCCATAATAGGGTCTGTAGTTAGCTAATATATAGAAGGACTCCAAAAGCACATTTGAAAATGGTACTTATTTTTCGAACATGAAACTCAGAAAATGTCTGAGATTTAACAAACGAGAATGAATTTGAAATTGTTAAGCGTCATCATTCCAATATCCATGTGTTTTTTTTAAAGAGCCTAGAGGGAATTTTTGAAGAATTCTAATCAGATTATTATTGTTTAATAAATACCAAAATATCCTCTGTATTTTACTTATTTTTGTAACACGAAAATGAAAATTAAAAATACTTTAAATTATAGCTTATTTTAAAAACCTTTATCAAGAGTACAAAAAAAAAAATTCTACAATAAATCCTTTTTGGTTTACAATGGAGAAAGGCCCTTACAGACTCGCGACCCTGAAGGAAAAGATAAAATAGGTTTTTAAACTGTTATTACATTTCTTTAACAGGAAACACAAACATTATTCTTAAAGAAATTTTCAATTAATTAGACCAATAATGAGGGGTAACAAAAATTAATCATAAAAAAATATAGTTTCTGTGTTTATGTTCCAGTTTTTACTTTGTTACGATTTCAAAACAACTGTGCCTGCATTCTTGGAAGAAGCTTCTAAGTTGGGACATGAGAAGTCGTCAGTTCTTGCTGTACAACGGATACGAATACCACGAGATAATATTTTGAAGCTGTTAACTTTATTTCATTCATTGGATTATTTAGCATTCTTAGAGGTTGTTCAATAATTCCTTTTTTATATCATAATTTTAATAGTGTTACATAAAAAATTTTACTCTCCACTATTTTTATTTTCTGACATATTTAGGAAGTTATGTGGTTATGGGATAGGTCAAAAAATGTATTATTATTATTTGTTTATTTTCACAAAATATTTATTTCACTAAAAAAAAGTAAGCAACGTACTTCAATAAAAATAAACTAACACAAATTGATACTATAAAACTATAAATATATAGTTATCAAATTAATGTTACAATGTATTGACATTTTCTTTAATTCAGTTGAAAAGTCTATAACAGTCTATAATTAGTTCTTTCATTATAAATTTATGCTGTAAAGCTAAAATGCTAGCTTGATGTTCCATAAATCCTTTCAAGATATTTACCAACGCCATATATGATTTTTGTGTTTGCTACTCACACATCGCATAGTTTCTGATGAATAATTGGTGTCAGTGCATGGAGTAATGTATATGTTTGTATTATTGAATCAGAAATAACTTTTAGTTTCATAAATATTTTTATTCTTTTTTTTTTAAGTTAGAAAAACTTTCCCTTTCATTAAATGGAACAATGTTTAAATTCAACCTCGTAAAATTAGATGATAATACTGTAGAGGTTATAATATATGTGTACTTACCTTGGATTTGATTAGTTCCGCAAGTTTTTTACTTAGTTCCTTTGTAGTTATAAATCAGCCCATTCTTTGACATTTCTTATTTGGGGTTTAATTGTTCTTTGGTCAGATTTTAATTTTTTTCTCATTTATCATATATTTCATTAACTTCCATAATACATAAATAAATAAGACATTAAGACATACAAGTTGTTACAATACCTAAGATTACTTTAATTTCTTTTACAGGCTTGGGATATACTAATTCCTGACCCTATCCAAGAAACATTTGAGTACAAAAGACTGACATTTTACCTTCACATTTATTTTGCTGTGTCACCGTTCAAACCTTCACAAAATTATGTTGAGAGTGATGTTGAAAATAATAATGTAGAAATTGACAGTAAAGTTCAGCAAATTGAACCAAGTACATTAAGTGTGGCCAAAATCCCTGCAGAAATTAACTTTTCAACGAGTAGCCTTACACGTATCAGTGAAGAGAGTCAAAGTCCACGTACAGACTATGACACGGACAGTATAGACCAGAGCAGTGTGTTTGTAGATCATGATAAGCTTTTTGATAGAGAATATAGATCTACTAATGTAGAAAACAAAGCACTTGGATATGATACTGATAGTTTGGATCAGAGTCGGGTCTTTATAGAGCATGAGAACCAACGGAATGAAAATGAAAGTATAGAGAATGAAATAATATATAATGAAAATGAAGATCATGACATAGTACAACAGGATTTAGTCACATCAAAGGAAAGTGAAATACTTGGGAATGTTGTGCCTTCACCAATGGATGTTTTGAAAATGTTTTTGATTAACAAAGGTCCACAGTACAGCTCACAAACAGAATTCTTAACGTTTTTTGCCTTGCCTTTTGTAAACAATCCTGAAGATCATCCTTCATTTGAGAATCTTTTCCAGGTAAGGAAAGTGTTGAAACGTGTATTTTTCTTTAGCTAAATAGTTTGATTGTTATTTCTTTTTTTTTATTTAAACATATACAGGTGGAAGAGAAAAAGTATTTTGATCACACAAAAAAATTGATTTAGAGTGTAATGCAAACATATCCCTTTCAGGGTTCGGTGAAGTCTATGCACAAAGCTGAAGTATTATCACTTGTACAGATTTATTTTTATTATATAAACATATATTATATATTTTTTATCTTATTATTAGGATTTTTCATTTTTTTAGACTATGTTCAGATCTATTTTGATATTTTAAAATTATTTGTGAACTGTGATTTTTCTTTACATACTTATGTTGTCTTTTAGTAGTGGATGCTGTATAAAGGATAACATTAATATCAGTAATAAACTAATTTCTAGTAATTAAATAGGACACAATAGATTTTTTAATAGACATCTAAAGGGTATTGATACCTTAAATTAATCTAATAAACGATCTTACAAGACTGCTTCCTAAAATTTCACTATTTCGGCATAATGGAAATCCCATTCAACATTCAAATACCATACCAAGAATTAACAATTTAACAATATATTAGCTATCCTTTAAGTTACAATAAAAAACAACAATATCATTGATCTTATGGTAATAAGATACCTACATAGATTAGTATGTTTAGATTTTGTATATGGATAGGAGACATAGCCTTACCATGGAAAGTGGTCCATGGTATTAGCTTGTAGTACAGAAATAGAAAAACACACAATAAAACACTTTTCAAGATAAGCCTGTGTCTCCTATTTATACAAAATTTAAACACAATCTTATGGTAAGAAAGCAACAAAATCGTGCTTTTTTTGTAAACAAAAATTTAAAATTTTTTGAGATATTTGTGAACAAAAATTTAAAATAGATAGTATTGCGAAGAGTTAAAATTTTTTGTATATGTGTGTTATAACCATTATGATTCAAATCTGTATATAAAATTGGACTCAGTATATAAATCTATTAATTACAAATTGTATTATCAAATAAAACATAAACAGATAGTCGCCAACATATATTACTTGAAACTTTCACTTCCCTTCAATCAGCCGGTATATTTCTACGAGTACATATTTAAATACTGGTACTCGTATTATTTCTATGAACTTTAAGAAAATTTATTTTTTTAAAATTTTTAGAAGTTGTCTTAAATGTTGATAGACCTAATAAACAGTAATAAATTATAAATTATTACCTAACATTACCTATATCATATTTAGTTTATCGGTTTCCAGACTATCTTAACAGTGTAAAATGGTTAAGTAAATCCTAGACATATAATAATTATTTTATGATATGTAAGCTATTTAATGAAATAAATATATTATTATTGTTATGCATGAATTATGATGTAATGTTATACATCATTATTGTCTTTTATGATAAGCTAACCTGACTGAACTCTCTTGCAACATAATATATCTAAAATTTGTTCATCTTCAAGGAAGAGTGGATATTGTCTGTCAAACTGAGGTTGTTTAAGTTCCTTGAAGAGTACAGTTATGGAGACTCAGTCGCTCCTAAGTTAGCAATGTTGTACAGAGACTCAGTGAGCAAGTCTGCAAATAACCCGTCCATTACAGAAGACCAAAACAAAAAAATCAAACAACTGAAAAAGAAATTTAACAAACTACACAGAGATCATCAAAATTTAATAGGTGAGCTTTGAAGTTTATTATATAGTTTAAAACAATCTTTACTTTATAGAGCCTCTGGCATTTCTTGCTTTGTGTGTTAGAGGTTCTAGATTCAACCCCTGTGGGGGTTCAAAAAGGTATAGTAATTTGCTCAGCATTTGTTATGCAAAATGGGGAGCTGCAATTAGTAGTGAATTATAGGAACTTAATGTGCTGCTCAGACATTACTTGACTGAATAAGTTGTTACACAATATTATTTTTGTTATTATTATATTCTTAACTTTATTGTGAATACTTATTACACACACCTGTAATTGCAAAACAATGTCCCACTCAAGAAAGTCATAAAAATTTCATTTTCATTGTTTCTTTGTAAATAAATGCAGAAATAACAGTTTAATTATGCTAATAACAAGGCAACAGTTGTGTGGCTATTTTGTAAATTTACATCCAAAGTGGAGATAAAATCATTTAAAAACTAAATTTCTTCAAATTGGTACATAATTAAAAATGTTGAACAATATATCTCCATTTAAAATTATTTCAAATTTGTAACAGAAGCTAATGAAATTTTTTTAATTCATTTTTATTTTTATTGTTAATGTATTGAAATTGCATTGTTTTTACATTTATGTATGTTAACCATGTTAACTAAATGATGGAAAATGTACCATTTAAAATTTAAACTAATGTTAATTTATGGAAAACTGCATACAGAAAATATTAATTTTAAAAAGTCAAAATTGTCAAAATTTTGGTCCTGGTAGTGCACGACTACACTGTGTAAACAAGAGAATATTGAAAATTTCATAAACATCAATTTTATAATGTAAGCTGTTTTTACTATGGGTTTAAAAAAGAATACATAATTTAAAAATAAAGTGTTCTGGTACATAACATCAAAAAATGGACTTAGTAGTGCACAAATTGATTGAAGAGATTAGTGAAAACATGAAAATCGGTTCAGCTGTAGAGAAAATAGCAGATTTATACGTACATATTAATATGGTAATTGCATTATTTACGGATTTGTTAAAAAAAAATTTCTGAACTAAAACAAACAACAAAATACAAAGTTTTTTTTCCCAATATTTTAAGTATGCACCACAAACCTCAAAATATGAATTATGTTGTCTTTGTGAAAATTTAGAGTATACTATTTGTTGAATATGATTGTAAACAACAACAAAATTGGTTTTAAATTTTAAAAAGGTAATTTCAAAGGGATTTTTAGTACTTTTATCTTATTTGAGACCTACATTGTTGTCTGGATATCTGCATGTAGCATAAATGAGGATTTAAATGAATAGAATTGATTTTTTAATACTTACTGAGTTTTTCCTTTTCAAAAATCAAGTTTATATTCCATTAGTTTGAATTACACATGGTATCAGGGTGGGGAATAGAGATGCCGCAAGAAGGAAAAGCAGTTCAGTTTGCTAAGGGGTTCTAATTGTGGTAGACGTTTTGTGTTAACCATGTGTTAACTTTAAAATTTTAGAAGAATTATGACTCTTAATTAAATTTTAATTTTGCAAAGAGAATTTATAACTTTGCAAAGATTTATACTAAGTAGTAATATTGTAAATTGTTTTTTAGGTTCAATATTTTAATATTTAATTTCAATTTTAATTTATGTAGATCATATGTGCATCTGACCTTATGAATGTGTAAATGATATATTTGTATAGGGAAAGGGATGCTTCAGAAGATATCTTTCAGGATGGGTGAATAATATACCCAACCTGGGATTAACCTTTAGACAAATTTCCAATAGGGAGGAACACATAAAAACTTATAATCTAAATTAGTTTAAAAGTTTAGACATTTATTTTTCCCTCTATGCTAACAATCTGAGGGAAAGCTATATAATAATGGGATAAGTAATAACAACGTAAATATAAAGTACTCTCATAAGTATGTGGGTATAATAAATCGAATAACACAATATACAGTTCAAATAGAACAGTTGACAAAAACATTTGAATACCTGATTAACCTATTAAAATATGATAGTGGGGTTGAGACACATGTAATATGGTTGAGATACATATAGATTAAATGGGAAATGTTGAAAACATAATTGATAATTTGGAACAAATTATGACAAAGTAAACCATGAAGTAAATGCAGCAAGCAAAATCTTAATTATAAGAGGTTAAAATATTCTGTAGGCTAATGATATAAACAGTGGGAAAAAAGTAAGATAGACTAATCTAAAAATAATAGTAATAAATAATAATGGATAACTTTAAGATTGATGGGGAAGTATACACGATCCAAAAGCCATTTTCTTTGATACCTAATCGGTTTGGTATATAACACTATTAAATACATCGCTAACCACACAATTCTCAGCATTAGAAGGACGACATATAGATTTAATTTGAGCTATTAATGAGTCAATAAACCTTCGAGATCAAAATTTAGAGCTATTTTCTGGCTTACCTAATTTCAGTGGAGAGAAAGAACAAATATGTTTCCAAGTTAATTGACCCAATAGATCGAGTTGGACACTTTAGTAGATAGATAGAGGAACAAAAATTAATGATTTAATTTAAGTCTATGGAACTTTAATGATTCGAATTTACCCCTAACCACAATCACTGGAAACTTTAAAATAAAACACAATTATTATTTGATTAATCGTCTTTATTTATTTTTTCCACTAAATACCCTGATGTACATTTTGATAACATGGTTATCATCATCGGAGGGTCTTGCTTCTAAACTCCGATGATAATAACCATGTTATCGAAATGTACATCAAGGCATTTAGTGGAAAAAATAAATAAAGAACAATTAATCAAATAATGGTGTTTTATTTTAACGTTTCCAGTGATTGTGGTTAGGGGGTAAATTCGAATCATTATTGTGAATGTCACCACAGTCCTCAACAAGATTGCATCTATCTATGGAACTTGTTAAGGTGTATATCCAAACCGACCCTACATGTGTAGGTGCAACCACTTTCAGACAGCTACAAAAGTTAAAAAAAAAAAAAAGATTCAGTAAAACTCCGCCCATGTCACACTGCCTCCAATAACTTGCTATGTTCAAACAAGAAAAGAAAGAGTCAAATACAAAATTTTTCAGACAAAATTAGGATGCTAACAGACAAATTAATGGTAAAAACTGGGAATGAGTCGGTGGACTGTTTTGTGAAACAGGTAGCTGTTAATAGAGCAATGAATATCATTTTAAAAGGCTTAAGAGGGAAAATGGATTAATATACTATGAACTGGAATCTTCAAAAAATTAAACAAACTGTAGATGTTGTGATAACCATGGGAATGGTCCAGGACCAATTATCAGACAAGGGAATGAACCACTCTGCTAACAAACAATCCTCACCAATTTCTGAGAAATTTTGTAGGAACTGTTGAAGGAAGGGTCATTTAATGAATTAGTGTAGGACCAGAATATACAATGCAAAACCCATAGGGCAATTTCAACAAAAAAAAAAGTCGTGTTTTCGTGGTGGTGGTTGTTTCCCCCACCATTAGGATCAATAACACTTTGGACAAAACATCCTATATAACAAACACCATATGTCACAAGTAGCACATACTCTTCGCTAACAGACCTTATATGCAGGTCAAAATTCATTTCTGTAATAGACATGGAGTCAGCTTTCCACCAAATGATTAGTGGTATCAATTTTTTTTTCTTTTAGGGTTGATTCTAAAAGTGATATGTAGTTTAGATTCGTGAATTCTTGGCACCATTAATGAAAATAGGAAAAAATCATTCCAATCAGTATGGTTTACATTTGTGAAATGTGATAACATCTACATATGGTACTGTGAATTTTATTCATTTCGGCCATTTGACTTTGGGTGACAGGGTGTTATGTAAATTTTGGTATGCCTTTAATGTACACAAAATCTTTATGAGATCATTTTATCTATTTTTTTAGCACAAGATTTGCAAGCTTGTACGTAGTTATTTATGTCTATCTCCATATTTGGCCATAAAAAAATAGTTTTTACTCAGTGCAATGTTTTTTGAACAGCTATATGTCCTGCTTGTAGGGATGTCATAATTAAATGAATTATTTTTGTCCAAGTGATGTAGGCACTAAAATTAGGTTTTATTCCTCTGATTTAAAATAAATTATTTTCTCTGGGTTTATTTTTTAATTTTAATTATTAACACTCTAAATCTTCTGATTGAGCTTTACATATTGTATCTAAATCTATTATCAAGAGTAATTCTTTGGATTTTTTTCTAAAATTCGAGGTTTCCTGATGTTCCTACTACATGAATTCATCTACATTTTGGTGTTGTTTTCCTGGACTGTACACAATGGTGTAACCATATTCTGCTAATTTTATGAACTTAAAATTCTACTTGTTGAGTCTCAACCCTAGAACTGGCGCATGTTAAAGGTTTTGTTTTCATAAAAAATAATTATTATTATGCAAAACCTAACTTGTAGGATATCATTTTTCTCAGAAAGATGCGTAGAATTTATCTATCTAAAAAATTATATGAAACAGTTTTGGAGTAAGTATGTTAGGTATCAAAAAATGAAGTTAAAATTTTTCAGAAAAACCTGTATCATCCAAAATCAATAGATTACCACTTTGTTTTCAAGATATACAAAAGTTTTGTATAATATTTGTGAATATATTTAGAAGAAGAAAAAAAATTGTAACATTTTCATTAAAATTTTTTTTTACAAAAGTAGGTAAAATGTTAGGCCTAATTTGAAAAAAAATCACCAAATATAATAATATTATGGAAAACACAACTTCTATATATCATTATATTAATAAAGATGCATAGAATTTAGCTGTGTAATGAAAAAAAAATTTAGGTGTAAAAAATTTGGAGTTATAATGTCAAAAAGCAAAAAATCAGAAAGAAACCGATGCAAGAATTGCACAGAAAAAGGTTTACACAGTCAGAAATAATTTATACTCTTTTCTGAAGTAAATTATTGCAAAATTTCCTTCAACAACAAGTGTTGTTTGTTTACAACCATGGCCGAGAAAATGTGGTTCTTGTTTAAAATGTGTACAATTATTATAAATTAGTTAACTTAAATCTATGTACTTACATGGTTCCATATATAAATGTTGAAACAAATATGACATCTTTTTTAGAAATGGTTCTACTTCTTAATAGAAAAATAACACATAAAACTTATCAGAAATGTAAAACAAACATAAGCTAACAATAATAACAAGTGTATTGCAAATATTCAGGAAAAAGTCAACTATATAAATGATTTGTACGATAGAAGGGTCAATAATTGTAAAAACCAATTATGACTAAGCAAAGGAGAAAGGTTTTCCAAACTGCCAGCAGGGGTTATACATTTATATCAAGAAGCTTTCGGCTGAAAATACACATGCTTTCGGCTTTCGGAAAGGGTCACATGCATATATTGATACAAAGGTCAAGTTTGGTAAACAAAGTGGTTGCACAAAAATAATTTAAATAAATTCAATTACTTTTAATTTAACTATATTGTTTTGAAAGATTTGCAAATTTGTATGGTTTTTTCTAGGAGTTGCTGCAGAGTTGACTGGAGCACTTGAAAATTCCGTCCGAGGTCAAGCTGTTGACCTCAATGCAACTTTAATGAATTGTGCTAAAATATTTCCAGAGTTGTTTGGACAAACATCTCTAAGTCAATCACAGGACTTCTCACAAACGCAGAAAGTAAGCCATATTTTATTGTAGAGCTTATTTTATATTATATATTGTTGTTAGATAAAAGATCATGACTATTCCATATATAAATTCATTCTCACCAGTGGTGTAATTAAAATATATGCCTGGGGGTTTAAAATTTACTTTGAAAATACTCCAAAGGTAAGAAGAGGTGTCTGAAAAATTATAAATTTAATGCCAAAAGTTGAAGCCTTCTTGGAGCATTTAATGGGCTTTGGGTCAACACCAGAATACACATATTTTCATTATACTAACAACATGTCAATCCTTCGCTGACTCTAAAAAGGAAAAAGCGCACTCTGCCGTACCACAATCCTATACAAGCTGTGTCATTCAAAATTCCCATTCGTGTACTTGAGAGTTTCTACCACCTTAAATCAGGCTGGTGGACCCTCCCGACTGATCCTACACCAATTCCTGAGCGTAACGTGGAGGATGGAAATGTGACAACTGGAACTCATTCCACAATCAAAGGAAGGTCTCAATGAATATTAGTGGTTACTATGCACACCACACAGATAACTAGCTACCACTAACACACAATAGACTTACAACACCCCATAGGCTGTAATAATTCTGAAATGAGGATGTTGACTTTACTTTACTTAAAAATGCCACACGTTGTGCGACAATTGTAATAATTCAAAAAAGACAGCTTTAGATTTTAACAATATATAAAAAAGAAGCTTAGTGCTGATACTAGATTTTAACAAAAGTTCACATATTAGATCAAAACGTGAAACCTTTATACTGAAAATGCAAACTAATGCAAAAAGCACATGGCTTCATATCGTTAGTTCTGTACAATTGAATTGTCGTTTTCAATTTCTTAATAACTGTTTTATACACTCTGCTCTACAAACCACGTTCTTTAATGAAACAATTCGCCATTGTCTTTATTAAAACTTTACATTTTCACATTTTTACTTGTCTCTATTGTCCTTTTTAGGAACAACTCAAAATCTAATACGACTGAACACTTCAAACACTTCCCATAGACTGACGCTATGCAATCCCAACCGTTCGGCTTGCTTGGCAACAAGCGTTCCTCCCTCTTTACACAATACATCTTACGTTTCACTTCTTAATTATTAGGTTTACACTAATTCTAATGATATTTATACACAGGATATATTTCTCTGACTATTTTTTATTATTCACTTTGTTTTCAAATTTTGTCTCTTTCAAATTATTAATGGCAATTTGACGAACTACTTGTTCTAGTGCCTCCTCCTCTCTTCTTTTTCATCTGGAGCAATTAATTACGTTCAAGTTCAAAGATTCTTGTGCTTTGCGATAAATTCAAATTAAAAAATGTACAATATTACAAGGCTCCACACATATTGTTACAAAGAACATCAACTATGCTAATACAACCTTCGTTTATATGATATTAAATGCTTTTTGTACAAAGAGAAATAAATAATGGAAGAAAAAGAAATGGTACCATGGCCCAGAAGTATGTTCGATGTTTTGTCTATTTGTCCTGGTACTTATTGATTTTTGTGCAGAGGCTGTAAATATAAAATAAAATGGGGTTTTTCTACTTTTACTAACTAATTGAATTGTAAATATAAAATAAAATGGGGTTTTGAACTTAATTGAACTTTGAACATAAAGAATTAAGATAGTGCTCAGATTTATGGGCGCCAGGTGGAATTAACTCACCAATTTTGAAAAAGTAAAAAAAATTAAATTAAAATGTTCTCAGGGTCGTGATACTTTTTTAAGTGTACTTATCAGTGGTTTAACAGTAAATAAGAAATCCTTATTTGTTTTCCTGAAACTGAACATTATTTATTAAACGCATTTTTAAACAAATACATAAATTTATTATCAATTTACGTTTATCATAGGCAATAATATTCATCTAACTGTTGACAATTTTTTTTTTTTTTTTTCAACTCTCGTTTTAATACATGGCATGTTTATAATTATATAGAATGTTCATTTTAAAATTTTCCATTCATTATATTTAATAAATCTATATTTTATGATATATTCTCTATACTGTAAGATATTTATTCCGGAGTTTGCAGTATTTTGAATTTGTGCGAGGGAGTCCACAGTTTTTACTAAATTTATCCCCTTCGAGCAAGTTGTGCACATGGAATAACTCTAAATAATTGTCAAAGAGAAAAGTACGTCAAGAACACCTTATTTTAAAGGTGTTCTTGAGCTGAGGAAAATATTATAAGAGAATAGAGATATAGGTTAATAGTCACATTTATGGCTCATATTTTTTAATACATAAAATATTGAAAAACGGATGTCTTTGTTTATTTGAATATATGTTTAGATCTTAAAATAAAGTGTCAAACCACCTTATTATAATAAGGTCAGTTTTCAACAAAATTTGGAAGAGGAATCATATTTTATTATAAGAAGAGAGGGGTGTATCTTGACAAATTAAATGTCTAATCAAATGAAAATCAATGGTGTGGCTTGCTTTGTGATGACATATGTCTGAATAAAATGGTAGTAATAAATGTCGTGGTTTTCAACTAATTTGTTTTTAGTCACTTTTTGGTTTAGGCCAGCTTAATAAGATCTTTAAATGAGGTGTCAATTGACTGACTTTCTCATTTAAAGATTTAGACTCCACGCTCCCAAGGAGGATCAATATCACTTCAGGTTCTCTAGATACGTTGAGAGGTAATTTTTCAAATGTTCCCAAAAAAAGTTCGAATTTTAAAATGGTGGTCATTCAAAACCATTGAAAAATATATCTCAGAAGTTATTGATATTTTTTAAAACATAAAAAGCCACAAAAAACATAAATATGTTTTCAAATAGTTATACGGTTTTTAGTTTAAAAAAAATTAAACACAAAGTAATACAGTTGACCAATATATTTTTCATAGGATATATTTGTTTCCACTCTTTAACAATAGAAAATTCCCATATCACATTTAATGTGTGGAGAGATATTTTTTATTCACTATTGTGTTGTTATTTCATAATAATATATTATTTTCTAGGTCCCAGTTGTAGAACCTTTAACACAATCTAAGTCTCTGTGTTGCACAGAGCTTGACGTTCACAGAATAAAAGCTCATCTCAGTTCAGCCAGCATAAAAACAAAACTTCTCCTTCTGCAGGCTCTTAGATGGGTAAGAATCCATCACTTGCATACATCTCTCATTTTTAATCAAGTTTTTTACTTGAATTTATTTTACTTTATTATATTTTATGATTTATAAAATGTGAAAAATTTCTAACAATATTTCTAATATATCATCTTATTTTATTTTGTCTTTATGTAGAAATATTGTGAAGTGAAATAAATTTATATTCACATTTTTCTGAGATATCCATTTTGAATCCTAAAAATGTAATTAGTTTTACAAAATTACTTGTTCAAGTTTAGCTTGTATAATAAACATTACTAAAAATAACAGTATACAGCTTTGTATGAACTTGAACATGTGTTGCTATTTTATATACAAGGGTGTAAAAAAAGTATGGAAATGGCTGGATTTCTCTGCTTCTAAGATAAAGAAATGTCTGACACAAGACAAAACATTGTAAATATTTAGCCTAAGCTCCTTAGAAAGTAAAAAGTAATTTTGTTTTCATAAACAGAGTTTCAAAATTCTCATAAATCATATTTTGTCTTAAAAATTTCAAATGTAATTGCGTCATTAATTTTGCTGTTTTGAGTAAACAACTAAAAGATAAATTTATTTGTGAAAAATAATGTTAAATTACTTTTATTTCCAACTGTAGATTCTATTAAAACCATACCAAAATGGCGTAGAATTAACTATATTGGAAAGGTTAGCTATGCTGTTGGGAATCTATTAGAAAAGAAAAATCATTGTAAACCAGATTTTTACTGAAAAACAATTTAGGAAAAATGTTACTAAATTGTAAGGATAAAATAGATAACTTGCAAAAAAGTGTTGTTTATAAGTTAACATGTAATATTTGTAATGCAGCTTGTGTACGCCAAACAGGCCGTAGTTTTAAATGTAGGTTAAGTGAACACGAAATAAATTGGCGGTTTGGTCATAATGACTCTAGTTTTTCCAATCATTTAAAACTCATTTAGTGTCTGATTTTTTCAATAATGTTAAGTTTGAGACTCTCCATGTCAATGCAAAAAGTAGGAAATTAAATTCATTAGAAATGTTAGAGATTAGGAGAATATTTTGTAAAGGCTCCAAACTGGTACTCAATGATCAGGTAGAATTTTGGTCAAACTCATCTTTGTTAAAACCATTGTCTTTCTTATCACCACATGTTTTCTTTCTACTCCCTCCCCCCCTTTAGCTAAGTAAATGTTCTTTTTTTGTATTATTATATGTCAGGTTTCAAGATCTTCCTTAGTCTTTGTTAAGCTGCCTTGTAAATGCCGTTGCTTGCGAAACCATGGTTGGCAAGACTCAATAAAATTGTAGAATTTTCTAAATATTGTGTTTGTTTTTTCATTAAAATGGAGTTCTACCAAGTACCTTCGGTCAATAGTGTAAATCGTATAACTTTTAATATGCTGAACATTTAATAGACAAGATACATAAAATAGATAGATAGAGGAGAGGTCACAAAACCTAGAAACAAACTGTATCACAACAATAAATCCTTCTTACAAACCAGATAAAGACTGATATATTTGAAACTGCTGTCTACTAGTATATTTTATTCAGTCAACATCTGACCACAATATGGGACAAAAACATTTTAAATATTTAAATTAACTTGACAAGTGCTGTTTTCATGTAAAGTTTGTGTTTTAATCATATATGTTAGTGGTGTGTGTCTACATAGTATACATGGCCTGTGGTAGCAAAACACCTAATCTACAAAAAAGAACTATTATTGACTATCACAAGCTATATAGACTACTCTAATAATTAGATTTGACTGTGTTTTCAGTTCTATACATCTATCGCATAATTTTTCTCCAATAATACAAACATCAATGTTATGTAACTGTTTAACCAAGCTGTTGTTAACTTGCGAATATAATTTTTGTTTTAGCACATAACTCGTGGAAACACAGATGAGAGAGATCAAATAATTTCATGGATATCTCGTCATGATGTTTTATTTATCCATGGTGATCTTCCACATGAAATGTTAGTTCCAGCACATGCAGCAACACCTCATCCTCTCCAACAAGCAATAACTCGTCTTCTTAACGCCATAGCATCACTGCATATAGGACGTGACTATTTGGCTTCATCACAGTCTTTATTATTTCTTTTGATTACCGCACTTAAACAAGAAGATGGAATTTACGTAGATGTGATTACATCTGATATGATTCTTGCAACACTTCAGAAACTTAGCCTTAGGTTAGCAATATGACAAAACACATAATGCACAAATTATTTAGTCTGATCAGAGCACAAACTGGTACACTCGTTAATCTTTGGTTAAGTGTTCAAGCTAGTTATTGTTTAGTTTTTTATAGTCTGTTTGCAAAAGTTTCATCTAATGATAATAACATGTTTTAAATAAAGGAAATATAGTTTATAATTGATTTATTTTTGTTTTAATTCAAATTTTCACATTAGTGCAAGGAAACTTTGGAAAGTAAGTACCGTTTTAAATATGTCAACTACAGTCTGGTCCTTGGTCCTTACATGCATGCTGGCTTTCCTCATCATTAGTTAGCCACAGTTTACATTAATTTACTTATTTTTCTGTTAATTTTATATGTTAAGAATATCTAGGAGACCTATACTGAACAGTACAGTCTGTTATTTGATTTTCAAATACAAGAAATATAAAACCAGTTAAGAATTATCATTAGATATGTTAATTTTATGGTGAAAATGTCATGAGTGGTGGAATGCTGAGGAAATGGGTTAAACAGTTCAATGAAAGGTGTGAGTAGGTGCATGATGTGATGTGAAGTGATTAATTAATTGTCTAGTACATGATAGCTTAGTGCTTGCACAGTGCAGTCTAAATGAACATACAGGAAAAAAGTTCACAATATAAGTCATTTTACTTATATTTTTCATACATTTCAAGTCAGTACTTTATGAAATTGTAATATATTTTTTGAACTATTGGAAATTATGATTATGCTGGGTGCCTAAAAAGCTTGATGAGTTGCCCAAAAATAATATACCTAGAAAATTTTGACTTTCTCTTGTGATTCAGTAAAGAAGGTGATAAGTTCTGAGATATATGTAATAAATATAAAACTGAAGGTTTTATATATTAAATTACTTTATTAATAAAAAAAATATGAAGTTTAAGAAGGCTATTTAGAATTAATTTTGAACATTGCTCGGTCATATGGGCGCTAGGTGGAATTAACTCACCAATTTTGAAAAAGTTAATATTTAAATCTCAGGGCATGGCTTCTTTTTGTAAGTGTACTCACAGTGATTCTTTGGTAGTGAATGAAAAACTCTTGTTTAGACTGAAATTTTAACATACATTTATTATTCACAAAGTATTTGTATACAAGAAGATATTATTTAAACATATTATGAAAGTAAATAGGAATATTACCTTAGTTAATTTGCTTTATCTTTTTATCGTCTTAGAAGGAGACTGATTCAATGAATTTAAATCTTTACTTTAAATGTTGCAACAAAATTACTTTTCTTTTAAATTTTAAATTATTTTAAAGATCTCTGAGGGAGATTCACTTTAAATATTGAATGCTTCATTATTTTATTTATTTATTTATCTTAAATTATTTTCAAGATGATTAAATGATCAAACAAATATATAGCAAAATTTATTAAAACATAATATAACTCCTTAATCTAAAGTTAACATAAGGTGTCTATACCACGACACCAATTTTTTATAAAAATTGTCCGAAGATAGCAATTCAGACGTCCATTATCTTGCAGTTCATTGGAATCGTTGCTTTCAGGAAGTTCATCTTTCGTATATTCACACAGCACTCTAGAAATGTTTTTCTTACAATAGTTCATAGCGTTTATGGTTATTTAAAGAATGTTCATCTTAATACACGATTTTCGCCACGCGGTAAACGATCCGTTTAAGACTCGCGTATAGAGAACATAGTCTCTGAAAATAATGTTTTGGTTTTTTATTAATAGTTATTTGTCCCTTTTTATTATTAATCTGACAAACACGAGTGTTCATTAAAGTATTGGTATTAACTGTCCAGTCATTCACTTTATACCAATTGTCTCACTTTGTCTGTCCATTGTCTACACTGAGTCTATAAGTCTATTAACCACATTTACATTGTCATTGAAAACACTCTTTATTACTTTTCTAACCATTTTATCCTTTGCTAATCTCTACTTGAGACTAAAAATCAAATATATTACATTTTTTAACAAAACCTAGAAACTCCTTCCTAAGACTGAATAACACAACCATCACCTACAAGCTTCCAACTAAGACTTTTTTAACATACCTTCACCTCCAAGCTCTGAACTAAGACTGAAATACGAACACATGGTGAATTCTCACTTCGTTACTCAAGGGCTCACACAGCTCGCTCCAAGGATTGTTTTTTCATTTACCGCTGACTTTGTGATAAATCATCTCGCATCACACTCACTGTACTGTTCAAATACTACGCAAATCACAATTCATCCTTCTTATAATTTTTTACTCACACACAAAATTATTAAATTTCTTATAACTAAATTTCCTTAAAATCTATACATTATTATTTACTTGCGTTTGGAAATCTATTCTAGTTGAATTTACTTTATTTTAACCTTAAGAGCCATAAGTCATGTTTTTGACTTACGTTCCATTACCCTCTACTCAATACGATTTCCATTATAGTAAATATTTTATTCAAATTAACCTTTTTTAGGTGTTACATATATCATCAATTGTGGCATCTTATGGTTCTCTGTGTAATGTTCTTTTTACGCTATACCAAGGCGTAACTTTGCACTGAATTTAGTTTTAGATTCAAAGTTAAATAAAAGTATCAAACCATGGAATATGGACTGATCGTTGCACTAGATGTTCAGGCGATCGATCAGCCTTACTGTTGATCTAACCGTCTACATGATACTCTGTTCAATAATGGTAATCGCGTGAGACTCCTTGTTTTTGCTAGAACCGCTTATGCATTCCACCACTATTTCTATCTATCTTTTGATTGGTCTATAGTGCGCAGTCCATTTATGACAACTTCATTTCTAATCCCTTTACAAAATATAATTTTCTCTTAATTTTATTAAACATACCAATTTAGTTAATTTTGCTATAATTATTTTAATTACGAAATTCTAAACTAATAATCTTTTATAAATTTTCCAAATAACACAAATACTTTAGTTCTATAAGTTTAACCATTCTGAAATCCTGTCTGTTTGTCTTTATTCAACTTGTTATTATCATGCTTTGAATGCAAATAATCCATGCAATAAAACATTTTACATTTATGGATTACTCACGTTACCTGTAATTAATTTCATTTCTCTCAATCAAATGTATCTTAACATAAAGATATCAAAATTGTGAACGTTACATCTGGAATCAAAACTACAATTAATGAAGTGAAGTCGTGCAAAATCATTGCAAAGCACAACAATTCTATTAAACAATACAGCAAGATTGTGCCTTCAGTTTTCTGACATAGGAGTTGTATTTCACTAATTTATGTCTCAGAACAATAAAATTTATTGTTCTGAGACATAATTTAATGATATTTCTTACTGTAAGACCTTAGATAACCTATGTTATACTATCCACAAAAATAGGTTTAGCACACTTAGTCACAACTTTGTGCTGCTTCAAAACAATGTTCAGCTACTTGCTGCTGTTCAAACTCAAGATCTTATCACAAAATTAGATTGGGAGGAGATCATCCCTCCAAGTTAGCCTGGAGTTAGTATCTTTTTTTACACAAAATATTTATGGTTAGAAGAAAAAATCAAACCAGTTCTGCTAATTACTTGACAGGTTGATCCTTTGTGTATTGGAAAGTAGTAAAACAGTGGAAAAAGAGATGGTCTATTCATCCTATAGACATGTAATAGAAATTTAAAAATTTTGAGCTAAAAGTTAAGAAATAACAATTATCAGCTTTTCATATTATGTTTTAATATCAGTGACATGCTTTAGCCTGCTGCATTTTCTTTTAAATTTTATATTTCTCTGGCAAAGAATCACAATTCACTTTTAGTTTCTCTATTTCATCAACAAAGTGTATCGCTCTGTAAAAAAAAGGGGGAAACTCAAAATAATTATAAACTACTATAAAAATAATAAAATAAAAAACCAAACTAATCAGAAAACTACATAGTGAAGTACTTGGAAATGTCATTATAAGTATGTCATTATAAAATGTCATTTTATGTTTTGACAATGGTTGAATAAAACTGATGCCTAGACAACAGATAACAAATACCATCTTTTTCTGCATCTGAACCATTTTCTTGTCAACAATCTGGTCAGAAACTTCAACAATGATGACAACATCTAACAGCATAGTTTAAATGGATGTCTCCTCAGGTGGCTTTATTTTTTGATGAGTTTTAATCAATGAGTTTTTTTGCTTCTTGATTGTATTTCAAAATCATAGGTTATAATGAGCACAATTATACTCATATATATTGGCATGAAGTAAAATAAGGATATTCTGTTATACAATTCCATAGGTTTTTAAGTTGATTGAGTGTATTATTTTACTTTGAATTGTTTACTCTATTTTACAAACTTAATATACAGTTTGTTATTTTCAGGAAAAACCATCGCATTGCAATGATTGAGAAAGGTTTGGTAGAATGGTTAATAATGTTTCTAACAACTAACCATGATAGGGTCTACTCTTTAGAATACAGCACTGCATTGTTTATGAATCTTTGTCTTCATGCTGATGCCAGAGAACGTTGTCCTACTGCTGTTCTGAAGCTACTTACAGATTTGTTAAACACACAACATACACAGGTGAGTTCATATTTATGCTCAATATCAGCATGATATACTATCGATTTTATAAAATAATACCAGTCACGGATAAAGTGATATCGCCAATAATCTAAAAGCCCTCTAAAATAACATTATTATAAAGAGTATATGTATCTGGGCCTTCAATATTTAACTGCGTAAAGTGTTCAGTTAGGTAACATCTCTTCAGCCATCAGAAGATTTTTTTATATTCAGGTTGGATCAAGGGAGGGCAGTGTATTGCCCCTTGCTTTATTTAGATGTGAGTTTATACTATATAATATAAAAATGATTTTAATTAATTTTATGGTAACTATATAGATAAGAAAACACAATAAAAAATAATGATTAAATATTGTTCTTTATTTCAAAGTTATGGGATCAAGAATTTAATGTAGCAAACTAACATGTTTAATAAATACTTTATGACAGCAGCAGAAACTTATGATGAAGATACAGAACTAAGATCTAAGGACTACGTCATCCAGAAGAAAGCAAATGCAAAATTACATCGACACGCTAATCTTCTGGCATTTATCTGTACAACTTTTACAAAGGCTACAACAGAAAGAAGCTTTTCGACAAACAGAACTTAAAGACTACCTCAGGAGCATCATTGGAGAGAACCGCCTCAATGGTCTTGCATACACCTAATCATGATACAACCAATAAAAATCGCAACAGAATAATATTTTTAAATGGACAAATAACTAATGTGATTGTTACAAGTACCCTCCAAGTTATGAATTCCAGATTGCAGCAAGTGTGCTTATCAGTTAAAAATGTGTGTCTTACTAATTTTGTATGTAGTATTAATTCTAGGTATTTTTTATTATTTATTATTACTATTAATACTAGTGTTATGTATTTTTATTATTTATAAATAGTAGTAAATGGTGAAATATAGAATAAACGGTAGTAAATGGAGAAATATAGAATAAATAGTAGTGAATGGATAAATATAGAATAAATAAGTTATGAATGATCCATTGAAACCAATTCATTTTTAAAGTAGACTGTTTGAAGTTGTTACAGTTTCAGAATTAAATTAATATTTAAAACTTCATAAATTTTACTATTTGTATAACATATTTCAAATAATAAAACAGGATTCTAATTTTCTTCGACTCACTCCGTGTCAGTCACAATTTTTAAAAACACACACACACACACATACATACACACACACACACACACACACACACACACACACACACACATACACACACACTGCAATGCACCCCCCCGGGTGGAGAAACGTTGGGTTGTTGTGGGTTAGGAGGCTTGCAAGACCTTACCGCGAGACTCTATTATGATTTTTATTTATTTAAGGTAGAAATTGCTTCTTCGTTGCCTACCTTTCTAAGTCCCAGATAAAGCTCTTAATTTATGTTACACACAAGATCAAAACTATTTCCTTTCAAACTTATGCTAACACATGAAATTTTTAAATATATTAAATTCACTTCTTATTCTATCTTACCTCTTTTCTTCAGACTCTTTCTCAAAGGTGTGCCCTTTGGAGCTAATCAATTCATCAAATCAAAATTTGCACTTTTTAATTATAATTGCTTGTGAGCACTTACTTCTTCTTCTTTTTTTTATTTGAATTTAAGAATTTATTTGAGTAGGATAGTTACAATTAAGAATACAAGACAATGCATCTTTACAAATTTATTAAATTAGGCCCAATTTAATTTTATATCAGAAAACTATGGATTTAGTGAATAAATCTCTTACAACAAGTTTTTGTCGCCTTTTTCTTCAATTTATATCAAAAAGTTTCTTCTTCAAACAACTTGAAAAATACTTATTCTACTTAATTCTAACAATACTTAACCTAACAATATATATTCTTATTCTAACATTTATTTGTCTTAACCCTTAAGTGCGCACGTTTGCATATCTGCAAAGCTACACTGACATAGCTTGTATTCAAAGCTAAGTAGATAAAATACTCTGAATTTCTCCTTTACACATCAGCAAAAGTGTGCATTAGCGACACAACTATAAACTGTGCCACCAGAATGCGCTGTTAACTTGTTTTATTATTGTTTGTAAATCTATGTCTAAGGTTGTGCTGGCAACTATAGTTTGTCAATTTCTAGGCAGTATTTAAAGAAGTTAATGTTTTTATTAACAGTTAATAATTTAAGTGGTTTAGGTAACATTTTAGGTATCTATTGGTGAAGTTTAATTTTTGTGTTTAGTATAATTATTGATTTTGTATAAAAAATGATTTCTTTGCATATCTGTGCACATTATAGTGCACATTATAGTGCACACCTTTGCACATATGCAATGTATCGAAAAACCATAATTAAATCTATAAAAAAAGTTTAATATTTTTTTTAGCATTTTTCCCTTTTAAAATGATGACATATGAAAATAAAAATAATATTTTTTGTTCAAAATAAAAAATTGATCTTTTAAGGGTTTAACCCTTTTATTTTATTTTGTTCCAATCTGTTACTTGTTTTTATTTTAAAACTTGACTCGAATTAATTTTATTTGATACTCTTTACTAATTTAATTAAAATTGACTTTTGTTTCTGACTCTTTATTTTATTTTAAAATGTTATTATTGAATTCTATTAATTTAGCAATTTTGGACTTGTCTCAAGTTTAATAAAATTTTTTATTTATTAAAAAAGCTTGATTTATGCAGTACCTTGTTTTTGTGAATTGCACAAGTCCGCTCGTCCTGATTCTGAGGATAGTTGTGGATCCTGAAGATTTTCTCTAGAGCTGTCTCCTTTCCTAGAATCTCCCGAAGTCCTGTTCCTGTTGAATCTCCTTCCTTCTGCGATGACGACAATTATTGGTTGGATATTTGCCGGAGTCCGTAGTCAAGATCTCTTCTATAAGCTGCTTTAGGATGTAGTGCTGTCTTCTTCAAAGGCTGACCCTGCTGTTGGATATTGTTCTTAACTCAGAGAAGTACTGAACACTGACAAATTATGTTTCGACGATTTCCTCTTCAGACTTATGTAAAAGCGTGTGATCCTTCTTGGAGCTGGTACGAGACTGGTGAACTTGCTGCAAGTCAACTCGTCGAAGTTTGAGCTATTCAGGATAGCCAACTCTTCTTATTTTTGTTCTTCTTTACTTTAGCAATTTATTTAAGTTTCTTTATTTTAATTTAATTATTTACGAACTCCTTTTGGCTTATCCTTTCATTATTTGGCTATCTCCACTACTTTAGATTAATTTTTTCTATTAATTTTAGTTTAATTGTTTGTTGTTAAAATTTGGTCGGGTTGGCAATCTTCCCCTTCCTAGTGCCGAGAGTCCCTTCTGCGCGCGACCTTGAACACATGTCTGTTCCTGAAAATCTTGAATTTTGACTGTTGATTCCTTCAATTCATCATAACTCTCGTTTGCTTCATTCGATTTTCTTTTTGATGATCTCATTTTGAAGCCCCTTTCTTCCTGATTGTTTTCCAACTTCATTCGAAACGATACGACGTATATTTCTCCTCTTATGATGACTTGAAGATCTCATGGTTTTTTCGGATTTACTTTTTGAGTTTTTGGAAAATTTTGAATTTTTCTTTTTGGATGTTGTTCGTTTGATGTTGAAAGTCCCAAAACTGCTTCCCTCTTCTTCCTTGCTGCATTGGTTCACAAGTTATGGTACTTTTTGCATGTTTGATTTTTAATTGTTTTATTACTTTATTGCTTTTAATTGAATTTTGGTTTCGAGTCTTATTTATTATTAGTTTATCTTAGGATCATTTACTGTTATTATTAGATTCTTGGTTTTATTTATTTTAGAAAAGTTTTGCGTTTTATTATGTTTTATTTTAGCTATAACTTTTTTATTATTTATCTGACAAGTTTATTTTATTATTATTTATTACTAGGTTTTTCTATCTCTACACGATGACATTAATTTTATTTTCATTTTTGAATTTTGAAATTTTAACATGTGTTTAAATGGACTTTATTCATGTTAAAACCGGACAGCTTGCCTTTTCTTGTCGCAACAAGTTGACCTTGACTCGGCTTAGCCTTGCTATGCCTAACTCTTAATGTATAATTTGAATAATTTTCTTAACTCCTATAGTTTTAGTTGGATTTTATTGAAATTTTGGATTTTTGTTATTTTCCAAAATTGTTCCTTGCGGACGGTTCAATTAAACCGTTGCAACACACACACACATATATATATATATATATATATATATATATACATACACACTTTTCTCACTTATGTACAATATCATATATTTAAAACTAAATCATGTCATGGCTATATAGGAGTTGGACCTGAACTGATGTAGACTAGACATTCACATTATCTTCTTACTTTAATCTGATATTTTAACAACGCATAAGTTATGTTGGTTTTTAATTTAAGTTGTTCATTTATTACCTTTTGGGAGTTATGTTTTTCTTTTAAAACATATAAGTTTTCCTATGCTGTTACATTTTTTCAGTATATTTTTAAAAAATTCTATTTTATTAAAATTATGTACAATATGTAATATATGCGCAAATTTGATTTCTCGAGTTGATCCAATTTTATTGCACTTACATGTTGCTTATACTGCTTCATGAAATTAATTGTCTGTCCTATGTAAATGCTACTACATGATTCACGTTCCTGATTCCAACGTATAAACACCTGGGTTATTGCTTCTGCAAACGTTTTCAAAATTTGTATATAAGGCAATTTATATATTGTTAATAATATTGAAAACAATTTCTACATTGTATCTTTCTTAAATAAATTAGTAATACAATAAGTTTCAGGTAGTAAATATGTAAATAAAATGTATTTTATGTTTCTGTTTTTATGATTATTACAATGCAATATTGTGTAACATTATGTATCTGCATTCGGTTATTGAATTTTCCTTTATTTGTGTAAGATAAGGAGCAATGTAGAAATTGTATTCAAAAATTGACAATATAACTCATAGAAAAGTTATCATGTCTTTTGAAAACATTAAAATCGTCTACAAACTTTGAAAAGCAGGAATATAATATGGCCATATTTCATTATACAAATAACTAAAACTTAACTATATTCGAGTCTGGTTAATATAAATTATTTTATACATTTTTGATATGTTTAATATTGTTCAGATAATACCAGTCGTCGCAGGATCTTTGTACTGTCTCCTGTCTAATGAAGAAATGAACACTGCTGCTCGAAAAATGAAATTAAGTCAATTATTATCAAGTCATTTAGAGAACGGTAATCTGGAGCAACACATACGCAAACAACTTGAGACTTTAATCAAAGTCCACCAAGGAGATATTCCTTTTGACTGTGTGCAGACAGTATGTGAAGAGACTCCTGAAGATGAGCTGGTAATCATAAACATTTACTTTGAATAATTTTATGTTTTAATAGTGGTGCAGTAAATACTTTAAGATTTAAAAAAAGTATACAAATTGAATCAGTTAAGGTGTCATTTAATAACAAAATAATTTGATTAATTATTGCTGCTCCAAATTTCTTCTTTAGGAGCTCTATTAATAATTTGCAGTTTTAAATAACTATTTTTAAAGGATTTGAGCAAAGATGTATAGATTACATCTAAAAACGATAAATTATTATTTAAATGGTACCGTAATTATTTAAATGTCAATTTTGGTGCCAATTTTGATTATAAGTATTTATTATTATTTTAAATTTTTTTTTATTAATCAAGACATTATATTCAACTTCAGTCAAAGACCTTACTTCCTTTGACTTCTTTGTTTTAATCATTAATATAGAAATATTAATGCACAAATATTGAAATCAGCGTATGATTTTGAAGGTGAGAGTGATATTGAGAGCTAGTCCTTATTCTCATTAACTGGCTCCCCGCCACAACTAAACAAATAAATTGCATATATCACCAAAGCAACTGTAACAGTTAAATATATTTCCAGTGGTTTTAAATATTCAACAGTTTTCCTATACACCTGTGATAGTTTTATGTAATTTGTGTGCTAATCAATGTCTAATGTTAAATTAAAATGATAAAGTTTTTTCTGGATCACTCTGTCTTATGGGTGATAAAGAACAACAGTGACTCACCCATGGCTTAATCTGATAGGGATTTGTCATGGCCACATATGTTACTTGGCGCTTATAATTTCCATAATTTACTTTTTTGAAGATTTTATTTTGGATGGTATTCTGAAGTTTCCTAACACTTTCCACATTCCACCTATTGAATAAAAATTTTCATAAAGTTGGTCAAAATCTTTAAGAGAAATTTGAAGTATGATGTAAAGTATATGATTACAGGATGATCCAGATTTCCTAGAAACTGAGTTGGATGCAGATGATCCTATACATGCAATGCCTGGTGATGCTGATGGAAGGATGCTGTTAGAGACACAGTATCGTCGTATATTTCCATCTCATGGAATTGTATGTCCTTCATCGGCTAAACAGGAACCTCTCAATATATCAGTTATTCCAACTACTCCGCGATCACGACCGCCTACTAGAGGGAGTTAAACCAAGAGACTTATAATTTTGTTACCAAAATACTTCTCAGTTTATAAATACCTTGTTTATATAGTCTGTGCAAGTTTATTGTTGTTCAAACACTAGAGCTTTGTTTCACCAAACATGATACACTCTTCAGGTATGTGGATTGTTCATTTTAACAAATTAAGACTCAGTTGTTTGGATAAAATAAAATAATCTAAATAGCGTGCTATAGAGTACAAAAACAAAAATATTTTTATTTAAAAAATAATAAATTAAACCAGTCTTTACTAATAAAGACTCATCAATTCTCCATCTTTCATAGTTTTATTTCAATCTCATATTGCACACTAATAATAGTTCTGAATTTGGATACCACTGTGGCGTTTGTGATTGCCTATGGTATTAAAGCTATTTTAATATGAAGCTAGTAAAAGAGTTGGATTTGTTCTGACAACATTTTTCAAATTAAGATGAAACTGAATTCTCTTTCTTAACATGTACCTAGAGAACTTCTGAATCAACTTGAATAAATTTACATCACTCACGATATAATGGCTTCATATATCTCTAATGTGTTCTTTCAATTTGCCTCCATTAAATTCCCCTTCTAGCAAGTCCAGATGTGGACATTCTCAAAAGAAAAATGCAGTTACATTAGTGTTAATATCTACATTTAAAGTGTATCAGGGACCAGGCATCATAACAATAGATGGGAAGATTAAACATGTAAAATATAAAATTCAGACAACCAGAGAAACATTGAATGTCTCTCCACTGAAAGCAAATAGCTCCCAAGAGCTATGTATCTGTCGCCAACATTTCAACTGGCTAGTGGACATGATTATTTGTCAAACCATTTAAACAGCATCAACGTCTCCAATATCCACACTATGTGAATGTCCCAACAAAATAATGAACAAGGACCACTTCCTGGTGTGCGAAGAATTGAATATAAGAAGAAAAAAATAGAAAGGAGCTGTCGGGTCTCTACTGGAAAGCCAAATTAAGAATGACATGAGCCAATTTTGAGCTATTAGAAACAACAACATTTAAAGTGTTAAGTGTTACACTTGAGAAGCTGACAGTGTTCTGCAAAATCGCATTGAAGTGTTTTTGACTATAGGTTTGCACAGACTTAATAAATAATATATTTATTAATTGATTGATATACATAATTAAAATGATAGACAAATTTGTAATACAAAGACTTCAATTGGGTCTTATGTGTTGTTCTTTTCACTTAGAAAAAATAAGGTTTTACATATATACAATATATTATAGTTAAATCTATTAAGAAGCTCTTAGAAGAGGCACCTTAGCTAAATTTATTATAAAATTAAACCTATCACCTAGCAAACTCATTATTAACCGAAAATGTAAAAAACCAAATTCCTTTTTCACAATACTTCCTACATACTAAATATACATTAAAAAATAGTAAGTATTATAATATAATATTTTAAAATTTGTTTACATACTTAAAAATTATTAACAGGCTCTCATAACAACAACATATTATATAATTTGTAAAACTTGCCTGTATTTTTAACTCATGTAAAATGGTTTTTAGGTTCCTTTTCGTCTTGATCAGTGCCGTATTTAGACAAATTGTGCCTAGGCAATCAAGTTGGATGCACCCAAATCATTATCGACATGAAGTAGAAATAATAGTTTTGTTATAAAATTATAGAAAAACATGATCTTGTTTTACCCATTAAAATTTCATTGAATACTCTTTGTACTCTTTAGATTTTAAACTTTCTAAAATAAATCTAGATAAAAAGTTATTTCAAACAAATCAACCATTTATGATAGGAGAAGATTGTTCTGTATCTTTGAAATAATCAAAAATAAAATTCCAATAAGCGGTATATTTGACAAAAGTCATTCTGGTTAGGCTTATTTTACCTTCAACAAAACCTACTCTGTAATAAGGTAAATTATTAAACGAGTAATTAAGTTCTCATTAAAAATTATGGAACATTTAGGAATAACAACCTATTTTGTTGTGGATTTATCAAAACAGGTTAAATATTTTCTAAATAAGGTACCATTATAATCAAATTTACAACCAGATAATTATTACTTATAATCTGTTAACAGATGATGTAATTGATATGTAGGTCAATTCATTTCAACAGAGCATTTGTAACATTACTTTCCATTAAAAAAATTTCTCAGCATTTTTAAACTAAAGTAATTCATACATCCAGCTGAGATGTACAGATATCTATGATATCTATGATGTTCAGCTGATATATATGATATCTGCCAATAAATGCAAAATAGATGATTTCCCTAAAACATAATGTGTGACAGCACGTCCATATTTTTTAGAGTTTAGGACTATAGATGTGATAAATTACCTTAATTCCACTGCTCACAGTCCTGTCTTTTGTATTTCTTTTACATGACAATCGTTTTGCCTCTTCCTTCAGGCTTTATCAAATATTAATATTTCTTACACTTGATCCGTGTAAATGTATATAATACTAGCAGAGTACCCATCCTTCGTACAAGGTTGATGTATATTTGTATTCCTTCCTTGCAGAGATGACATTGCCTTTGCCTTAGCAGAACGTTGTGATAAGTTACTCTTTTTCCTTTTAGGCATTTTACTGTTGTTGATTCCAGCATGTATGTTTTAAGTGTGTGAAAAGAATTTAATTTACTGAGATTAAATCCCAATAAAAATATATATCAAACTATAAACTTACCGATTATTGTCTTGAAAAACCAAGAGAAGGATGACATTTGTAAAGTATAACTAACCTTGAAATATGAATAACAACAAATATTTACCATCACCTGTTTAAATATGTTTAAAAGTGACTTTTACAGGTGATTCAAAACACATTTACTATCTGCTGATTAAGCCAAGCATATAATGGAGCATAGAAAATAGAGTGTTAAGGGAGTTTTCAAGGCCAGTGGGGCAGTGCTCTAATGGAATTTCTAAATAAAAATAGGCCTATGTGTTAACCAGGGACCTTAAGAATGTCCATGTACAATTCCAGCTCAATGGGTTCAGTAGTTTTTACATGATTGAGTAACACACACACACACACACACACACACACACATCACTAGATTTTTATATAATATATAACATTAAAAAAACAACACTAATACACATTACGTTCACAAATCTTAAAATAAAAATAATATAAGTATATACACGTTTCCATTTGGTCATGGTCAAATTATATATCCTACGTATTTTACTGAAGGGGTTCAATTTGAATTATCTTATAAAAAATTGTGTTTGACTGGAAATTGGTTGTTTAGTTTAATAACGAACTAGGGTCTAATTTTGTGTTTATAAATATCAAATTCTTTTAACACATTTATATTTGGTCCTTTAAGACATTTATGTAAAATTTGCCAGTTTCTGCAAATTATATATATGTTCTGCAAATTTTGAGTTATTTGTCTTATTGATAAGATATTTTCCTGGTATATGTTCTTTAAACCTTACTTTTTAAAGATCTTCCTGTTTGTCCAATCTAACGTTTATTGTAATTGTTGCAACTGATTTTATAGATCCCAGTCGTATTGTGTCGAAAATTTGCTTTTTCCTTCAGTTTCAATGTTTTACTCAGGTTGTTTTGAAATCTAAACTATACCGGTATATATTAAAATTCGGCTAATGACATTATCTAATAACCGTGATATTCAATGACAATATTTTAATGCCTGAAGGAAGAGGCAAAACGATCGTCATATAAAAGAAAAAACAAAAGACAGGACTGTGAGCGGTGGAATTAAAGTAATGTATTTAATTGTACTAGTCCAGTAAGGAAACACGATCATTACTATAGATGTGCTCGAGTGTTTTTGAATTTGCTGTTTTTAACTTAACAATAATAAATGGTGCAAACATTTCTTAACTCATACCTATTCACTTACAATTTATATCGACAATGAAAAACAATGATATTTTGTGAAGCAAAGAATACTTTTGGACTTGGTATGAATTTCAAGTTACGCATGATATGTTATGCAATTGACATTAAGTTTATAGAGTATATTATAATAATATATGCCTCTTGTTAATGTTTGATTATCAAATTTATTATAAGTTCATCAGAGAATAAATTTATTTTAAATTCTATGCTGTTGAATTCTGATTTACCAATACATTTTATCCAGATTTTTCTATGGGAACACTTTATCATGTCGGAGCTGACGTTAAGAACTGAACCTATGTTGTCTTAAATTTAATTACTGTATACATTTTATACAGTGTTTCATGATCAGTGCACCAAACTTTAGAAAATATGATCTTTGTGTTGAAAATATGGCCAAACAAACAAAAAATATATTAAAATTCTTCCATTAAAAAGTTATAACCATAAAATTTTTTTTGTATCATATTAATTACATTATATGTTCTCCCAATTGTCCAATTAAAACATATATACTGTATTTTGAACTTGATAAATCAATTCATAATTATACATGTTACCATCCTTTCATTTTAGTGAGTATTGTTAAAATTTGTATAGTTTAAAATTTAATTGTATATTATCAAAATTTGAACTTCAATGAAATGTTTAGCTCAAAAATGTTTAAGAGCAAGTCAATCAGACTGTTGCTTTACAAAATGATAAAAAGTAATAACAAGGAGAAGAATATAAACACCATTTTAATTTTTTAAGTTAAAATTTTTTTAAAATATAAAGTACAAATGGATTTTTTCAAAACCACAATACCAATTACAATTAATTGGTTAACCTAAAACCTAAGTTAGTTGTGTTATGGTTTCTAATCTATCATGGGTCGGGTTTCCTTTATTCAGTTCTTCCCTTCCAAATACATTAAGGTACAATAAATTGCCTGACTTAGAAATTATGGGTGCATCTTTAATTGGAATACAATATCATAATTCCTCCCCCCCTCAGGTGCTTTGCTTTAAGATATAAATCTATCCTGACTCAGCAGAGTGCGAATACCTTTTGATATGGAAGGATGTGTTTGGAACATCAATCATTAATTAATTAGTCTTTTAACGATTTAAGCTCAATAAAATGGCTTATTAGTACATTTTGGGACAGGGTTGAATTGCTGCGCATTTGGTTTCATATCAATTATGAATTACGTGGAATGGCCAATAGGGTGGCGATCATAACTTGTAGTGAAAGTTCAAACATTCCCATCAATATACTAAGTATAAATTAGTATAAATTATTATAATTAAGTTACTTTGATCAATTAGTTGTAGTTTTAGAGCTCGTATAAAATGGCTGGTCAAATGAGATTTAACCACGACGTGGGTTATTTTTAGTGGAGTGTTAAAAAGTAGTTCAAATAATCTGATTACGTAAGATGAATCGGACCATATACCAAGCACACTGATTTATTATAATTAAATAAATATATTTTTTTACTTTGTAAAAATTTATTATATTTAATTTTAATATATTCAGCAATTCAATAAGAGATCAAGTTTTTAAGATCCATATAATCTTGTAAAAAATATTACATTGATATAATACTAACCTGAACCATTTACATTGCAGTTGTATTATAATTGGAGCATCTAACATGGCTTAGTAAATTATTTTCGTCCACTATACACCTAGAAAAACTTCTTCATTCGAATTAAGGGTGCTATAGAAGTAATAAAAAAAGTTAAATTTTGATATTGTTTTGAATAACAAAATTTTCAGTTAAATTGAATTAAAAATAACTCACTTAAATTATAAGGATTAGGCATACTTTTTATATTTTAATTGGTTGATATTGTCTACTTTTTGATAGAAGAGTATTTTAAAATTCTATTAAATACGTTTAAAATTAAAATATCAATGTTTGACTAAATTTTTTAAATACATTATTTATTAAAAATGTTTATTGATTATTTTTTTAAATTTTGACACAGTCAATTAGTGTATTAGAATCACGTTTTACATATTTTAGTAGGCTGATATTAAACCATTTGTATATACTTTATTAATGTCAAGTGATAATAACTTCATTTCATGTATCGTAGAAAGGAATGTTTCTTTACAATTCTGTTTTATTGCAAAGTAAAAGTTTTTATTGTTTTGGTTTGAGGCCAATCATTTTCTTTCCATCTTAATATCACAGTGAACATTTTAGAACAAAATAAATAACTTGAAAGCTAGAAAGAACCTGTTTAAAAGGACAAAGAAATGATTTAACAGTCAACAGTTATAAAATGAAGTCCACTACATAACAATAGTTGGGAACGAAGTGATTAAAATTGTTGAGTGAGAGTCATAATTATGGGAAGAAAGTAACACCAACAATGGATGTAGGAAACAACATAAAATGTCAGTCACTTTGGATCTTTGTGGTCTGTTTGTTTTATTACTTTCATAATGGAGTCCTACATCATATTATAATGGTGATAATGTTTAAAACATAGTGTAACATAATCAATAATTAATGGTTATTAATTAATTTAATAATCAATAATTAATTAGCACAACAAAAAACAGTTCAACAAAAAATTTCAGTATATTTAAGTGATTAGGTATATGTATACAATGTTGTTAAATTTTAAAAATTACGAAGTAAGAAATATATTGTAATAAACCGTGGATTGGTAAATGCAGTCATATACAGAATTTATTTGCCAAGCTCATTGCTACCAATTCACTGGCCAACTTGATTTCTCAGTTGTCAGACTAGGTGTAAAAGTAGAGAATTTCCTCCAAGTTTCAGGTAAAATCCATTTTGTAAATTCTATAGTTTTTAAATATTAAGTTTTAATTCTATTGAAAATCTATATTTATAACTGTACTTAAGGCTGGAGATGTGTAGTAGGTTTGAAAAAAAAATTTAGGCAACAGATTGAAGTTTCATTGCCTCATATAATTTAAAATAAATGACTGCAAAGTATTACAGTGTTGAAACATATAGTGATTATATGATAAAAATAAACACACTAATATGAAAAGCTATAAATAAATTTTAAGATAAAATCAAGAGGGTTTTATCGTTTGGTTACACCCAAATAAAATAATAATGCCCAAAAGTCAAGTTTCATTCTAATGTTAGAATAGATACAAAGAACTGTTATATTTTCTTGACAGAGCATTGTTCCCTATAGATATGAGGGATGTCACATCTTATGATAAGTACAGGAAGGATGACACTTCAGGACATTTATTTAAGGAAAATTCCAGCTATGACTACATCTGTTGGAACTGATATAATATAAGGATCTTCAGATGATGATCATCCTGTTTATTAGGGTTGACTGAAGCTCTTTAGTATGTAGACAGAAAGGACCCATGATTGTCTAACTGTGCGTTCTTCGCAAGGAAAATAAAAATATATAATGAGATCTTTGAAACTTTAAATCTAACGATTAAGTTAATTTTATTATTTAAACATTCTGATTCATCATTCATAAAATAATTATGTCGTTTGTTTGCCTTTTTATGAATTAATTGCATGTAATATACCTTATTTCTTGATGGGGTTTCTTCTCTAATGCTACAGCGCCTACTCATGGGAAACCTGTTATTCCTCTTGTTAAAGTTGAGACCTAAGACCATCAAATTAGCATCCACATAACTTCCAGAATACATTTTTAGTGTTGGCTCAGATTCATATAATATCTATAAACAAATGTTTTTAACAGTTCAACATAGAATAATGGAGTAAAAAAAAAATGACATGATAAATCTTCAAATCATTTTACTATTTAATTTTCAATCATTCAAAATAATGATGTTGCAAAATATTTGCAATATCAATTTTTTGTTTCATTCTTCACCAAAAACCTAATGTAGGAGAAAGCACTTGAAAACATTATTATTAAACTACTTTTTCAAAGTTCACATAATGCCCCAAATTCAAATACCTGTGGTTAAACATTAAAAAACAATTTTCCAGGTTTTTCCTCATCATTCTACCTAACACATTGAGTGGCGTGTTGGCGCCAGACCAATAACAGAATGAAGTGTATTGCTCCGCCGGCGCCATACACGTCACCAGCGCTTGGCAAGAAATATGGCACCGGTAACCTAGCCGCACTCAATGTGTTAAGTATCTTCTCACAGATGTAGAAAGTTTTGTGATGCAATGAAAAAATTGGTGTTGAAATATTATTATAGTCTTTTTTATAGTCTCATGTGTCAATAAAAGTGTTTTTTGAAATGATGCCTGTCCATGTGTGCAGTACACTAAACAGGAGCTCAAAGGGGCAACCAATTAATCTTATTTAAATGTAGACATACTTTGGCTATAATTTTATGCATTTTTTCCTTCATTTTTTTTAACTCAAAATTTTGGGTATCTGCTTAAAACACAAAACTTCGATTTTCTCAAAATAAACTTTAGGTTTATAATATAGCTTCATTTGGAACCCAAACATTGAAAAGGGAAAATGAATCATGGAACTTTTACAAAGTAGGTAATCTCAAAATCCATTCTAGTGATTTTAATTTATTTTGGTGAACCGTGAATATTTATGAAAAAAATAAATGTGCCAAGCCATAAATAAAAGGAAAGTTTAGACATTTCATTGGAAAATACCACAATGAACCTATATTTGACCATTTTAACAAAATAGTTTTATTGTTTAACTTTGGCCTACCTTTTATTATGAACTTAGGCTTATCTTCAAATGTATATTTCACTAAAAGTTATAAGTGTTGGTTATTTTGGCTAAAAATTCATGAGGTGAATGACCTCCTATCATTTTAACATTATCGATTTTTAGTTTATAGTATTTTAGAAAGTTCTAGTTATTATTATTTTATGAAAATTGTAAATGAAATTTTGAACTCAAAATCGTAAGGATTCTGCTTTAAAACAATATGAATTAATAAAAATAAAATATCTAGTGACCCTTTTGGTTAATATCGATATGAAAGAAGTAATCCTCAAACCACAAATAAAACACTAACACAATTAAAAATGATGAAGTTCAATAAACCCCATGTAGCCTACAGTATTGACTTGACTTGACAGAGTCCAGTCAGGTAAAACCTCGCGACAGGTCACGCAGGATCCCAGGTTTGGTGGACGTGGCGTGCAAGGTGAAGGATGGGAGTTACCTTACAAATACCTTGTTAATGAATTTATTGGAGGAGCTACAAGCTACATCTTCTTCTGCTGCCTACTCGATACTGAAATAAGCGTGCAAGATTAGACTGCATGCAACTGCGTCCTGTTGGTGACAGCTTGGCTCATGTCGCTGCGGTCTGAAACAGAGCTAGAAAGCAAAGAGGTGAAATTTGAGTATGTAGTAGGCTATGCATGGCTTTATGGGCCCAAATGAGAGATCAAGGTCGGTCGTGTGAATAAGGAATAAGTAATTTTGTGTCGGTAATTAATATTACAGATTTGTTTTCTGTATAGAACAACTTAAACATATTTCTGAAAAGTTTTGTATTTCTTGTGTCATTTTTTCCAATATCAAATAGTAACTTTAAAATTGAAGAGGTATTGAGTCCAGTGATATTTAGTAGGCTATAATAGGCCTACATATTTTCCGTGTAATATCTTTTACCAGAAAATCAAAAACTATGATTATTTTATTTGTATGTACATTATTAAAATGAAGGGCATTTGAAACGTTTAACATCATAAATAAATCTGGATAATAATTATTTTTATAAACAAACGGCAAACAGTAATGATGTCTTTTTTATTGTAGGCTACGTGAAAGGATAATAATTGAGTTAATTAAAGACACAACAATATTTTTAAATTCTATGTAGTTGATCACAACAGCCTTGAAGCTTACCATTTTTGAATGGTTTCCTTATTGTAACATCTGTTTAACCAATAAGGAATAACATATATAAAGGTATTATACAGTTTTTGGTGTTTTATTCGATTCTTTTTCATTATATTTCCACACTTTTTTGCTAAAATTATGTGAAATAATTTGGAACAAAAAAGTGGGGAAAAAAGTGGAGGAGGTGAGGCTATAACGAAAAAGTACCTTTTATTCAGTTACCAATAAATTAAAAATTGTTCCAGTTATCTTTTAACCTTTCATAAAATATCATTCAGTTTTTTTTTTTTTTAATGAGCACAATTTTTGTCTCTTGTAAATGTTATCTTATTCTATTAAACGAGCAAGGAATTGTATGTATGTAGGCCTACCTATTTCCAGTCATTTTATCTCAAAAACTACGGTACTCTAACGATTTTCTCCATATTTTGTACATAAAGGGTTTTCAACATCAGGAATCCAAAAAACTTGGTCAAAATTTCGAGAAAAATCATTTTCTATGAGTTTTTACGATTCGAAAATTCTATTAAACGAGCAAGGAATTGTATGTATAGCCTATGTACCTATTTCCAGTCATTTTATCTCAAAAACGACTCTAAAGATTTTCTCCATATTTTGTATATAAAGGGTTTTTAACATCAGGAATCCAATGAACTTTGTAAAAATTTCAAGATAAATCATTTTCTATGAGTTTTCACGAATCGAAAAATACACAGTAAATATATATATTATAGCATTTCATGATAACAGTATTTGCAATCAGCTGGCAGCAGGAATTAAATAATCTCAAATAAGTTAATATGTAACTTGTATTTAAACTAATTATTTAGATGCAGAGAAGTTATTTGTAGTGTGTTTATGTAAATAATAAAGTTTTTAATAATATCTCTTTATCATATCCAAAATTATATCTTTTTTATCATATCCAAAATTATAGGCCTATCATTATTGAATAAATAATTCACTGGCTGATTATTCTGTTCAAATACCGTACCAAAATATAATTTGGCCTATTATAAAGTAAACCAACACTGAAAAACAAACTCGTTGCCTTGACAACAGATTCACCGCCCAATAAGAATGGACGACTCAAAACAATGCAGTTGTAACCGGCAAGCTTAAAATACCGTAACGTTTTATTATGGGACTTCTAAAGGAGCTAGATATCTTTTTTTGTGTGAGGAAAAGTGAATTTCGTAGTCATATTGACTGAAGTTGTATCTAGAACTACACAGGTAACGAAACTAAACATAGCGAACAATTTGAACTAAATTCTTTCCATCATACATCAAAATTTAATAACTTTTCTTTTGAATATAATTTTTCGTAAAAAACGGGATTTCTTAGCCAGCACGAGATCCCATTCAAAAATATATTGTATTTTTTAATTTAAAAAAATAAATTAAAAAAAACATTTTGACGTATTCTACCTTTGTAGAAGTAACCAACCAAAGACAATTTAATTTGATATTGTTAACCTAGATTTTGCTTACCTAGAATAGAATTTGTATAACCTAGATTTTGTTTACCTAGAATATAATTTGTATAACCTAGAAAGATCAATAAGTATATGTCTATGCAATCCTTAGCGTTGTTGCATGAAAAAATTTTGAAATTTTATTTGGTTTGTTTTGTAGCTGACATTAAAATATTATCTTATTCTATTAAATTAGATACATATATATTTTTTATTTTTAATTTAAACAACATTTAACCGGATAAATAATGCATTTAATTTTGTGACATCATACTGTTATATACAGTTAGATAGGAGCGTTTTTCACATGATGATGTCATTTACCCCTTCTACCTCTTTTTAATGGCTCATAACCCTATTGTTTTTTAAAAAGTTAAAAATTACGTTTTTCAAAGATTTTAACAATGCATTTTAATTTGTTCTTAGATGCCACGCGGACGTCCTCCAAAACGACGTAATTTTAATTTTAACAAACATGAGCCACCAATGCCGAATTTCAATGAATCCCTAGATACTAAATTTTTACCTGAACAAACAAGCTATGAAGCTAAATTTGAAATTACAGATCTTGATTCTAACGATGAAATAAATCTTAATGATACTTTGAAAACAACTTCTACAATCAATACTCCAAATAACTGTAAAACTTCTATCAACTTTCTTAATTACGATTTGCCATCAACCTCTGGAGTAACATTCCATAATGTCGTCCAAACAACAACTTTTAATCAAGAAAGTAATGATAGTTCTGCTACTGCTAGACCAGTGCGTAAAGCGAAAGTTCTTTGCATAGATAGATTGATAGGAGTTATGATGGATTTGAATGATTCACAGAGTCAAGAATCAACAGAAACAAGAATTCATCGTAAACGTAACAAAAATTTTAATGAAACAGCAGAAGAACGTCAACAACGTTTGAGTGATGATCTTTCAAGAGTCACTCAACGAATCTCTCAAGAAACTTGTGAACAAAGAAGTAAGCGTTTGAGCAATATGCGCCAAAGGGATAATCAACAAAGAAATGAAGAAACTCCTGAAAAAAGAAATCAACGTTTGGATAATATGCGTCAAAGAATTAATCAACAAAGAAATGATGAAACTCCAGAAGAAAGAAGTAAGCGTTTGAATGATATGCGTCAGAGAAATAGTCAACAAAGAAAAGAAGAAACTCCTGAGCAAAGAAGTCAGCGATTAGAAATTTTAAAAATGCGTGCAAATGAAATTCGAGCAGTTGAAACCCATGCTCGTAGGGAACAACGTCTTGAAGAAAAGCGACGTCGGAATGCACGTCGCCAAAGACGTTTGTTAGCTAATCCGCTGAAACCTACTTACAAGTTAGCTGTTCAAAGTGATGTTTCATGTAACCGTTTAGGAGCATTTAATGTATCGTGCGTGCATTGTGGAGCGTTACATTTTCCTGAAGAACGCGTAGGTAATCGAAATAATAATTCATTCGGGGATTGTTGTTTGAAGGGTAAAATTAATATTCAACATGCTGATTTTCCAAATGAATTAGCAAGACTTTTTTCGCATAGGCATCCCTTATCTCCTGAATTTCATCAGAGAATCAAAAGTATAAACTCATCGTATGCAATGGCATCTTATTCATGCGATGATGACCGTACAATAAATAATAGTGGAATATACACTTACATTGCCAACGGTCAGGTTTATCATAAAATAAATGTAGCTGCACAACCAACTCAAACTCCAGAAGGTAATTTCGAAAAACCTCTGTATGGACAAATGTATTTTCTCGACCCAGATGAAGCTGTAACGGAGCGAGGAAAACACCCTTTAAATGTTGGGATTAGTATACCATTATTTGAGTTAGTAGAGGGAATCATACGTTCTGAAAATCCATTTGCACGGGCTATATGATGATGAGGGAAGTAGCAGAAGATGCTGAACGAGAAGCAGCTATTCAACAGATACCAGAACCAAATGTTAGGCTTTTATTCACTTGCCCAGAAGGACTTGATCCAACAAGATACAATGTTCCTCAAAGCAATGAAGTATGTGCTGTGGTTACTTTGAACGCTGATCAAAGCTTTCCAGATAATCCACTAATAATTAGACAACGCGGAAAATCAGTTCAAATAATGAAAAATATTGATAAACACGCAGAACCATTAACATACCCACTATTTTTTCCTAAAGGAACATTTGGTTATTCACCGGGTATGCTGCTGAGAGAAGGATATCCAAGTAGAGGTCACATGACTAGACTTGAGCTTGCACGATATAGAATAGCTTTTCGACCACATTTAGCAAAATGTATTTCACTCGATGAAACAATAAGGGGATATGATTTAAATTTAATGCTTTGCATTATGGTGGACGGCTGTTTCAACAGTACCTTGTAGATACTTACATTAGAATAGAATATGATAGAGTTCAATGGATAAAATTGAATCAAAAGAAAATACTTGCAGACAGTTATACATCTGTTACAAATTATCTTAACGAGATGGCAGAAAAAAACAATGCTGTCTTGGGAGAAAAGATTATACTTCCATCGTCTTTTCCTGGCTCCACTAGATATTATTCTGAGCATTTTGAAGATGCTATTGCTCTGGTTAGAAGATTCGGGTCTCCTGAATTTTTTATAACCATGACATGTAACCCGGATTGGCCGGAAATTAAGGAAGCTATTAAGATAATGAATGAAAATAGAAGTGATTGGCAGCAAATAGTTCAAGATAGACCAGACATTATTGCTAGAGTCGCATATTTAAAATTTGTAGAGTTAATTGAGGATTTGGATAAAAAACAAATTTTTGGGCAAGTTGCTGCTTACGTTTATACTGTCGAATTTCAAAAAAGAGGTCTACCTCATATGCAATTGTTAATTATTTTAAAGCAAGAAGATAAGATACATAATCCTGAAGAACTAGATGATCTCGTTTCGGCAGAAATTCCAGACGTAGAAGACGATGCTGAACTACGAGAATTAGTTAAGAAATGGATGATTCATAATGCATGTGGTGAACAAAATCAAAAGGCATCATGCATGGTGAATAAAAACGGTAGAATGAGTTGTAGGTTTATATTTCCTATAGGATTTCAAGATTCAACCTCTTTAATAGACGATGGCAAGCCAAAGTATAGAAGAAGGTATGATCCTAAATTAGATCAAAATAATAGAGATTTTTTTGTTCATGAAGAGGCAATTTATCGTAAAGATGCTCAAGGTAAAAAAATAACTCGAGATAATCGCCATGTAGCTCCTTACAACCCATACTTCCTGAAGAAATTTAACTGTCACATAAATGTTGAATACGTAGGAAGCATTTGGGCTGTTAAGTACCTTTATAAATATATATATATAAAGGCCATGATTGCGCTTCTTTAAAAGTTGTCCAAAATCAAACAACTATAAATTACAATGAAGCAGATAAATTTATACAAGGTAGATGCATAACTCCACCTGAAGCATGCTGGCGACTATTTGGGAATGAGATACAAAAAAAAAGTCATTTTGTTCAACGACTGGATATCCATTTGCCTGGTCAATATCGAATTCAAAATATTGAACAAGCCCAAGAGGATTTACTAAATATAGGTCGAAAGGGTTCTATGTTAGAAGCTTACTTCTGAGAAAACCAAGTTAAAAAACAACGAATTGAAAATAATGACAATACAGAAAATAATACTTTTTATTATTACTGGCAAATGCCAGAATTTTATCGATGGGAAGGAAAAGAAAGCAAATGGGTTGAAAGACAACGGAATATACGAGTTATTGGTAGAATACACAATGTTACATTTGTTGCACAACCTGAGTTATATTTTTTACGTTTACTTTTGTATCATGTTAACGATGCTGTGAGTTTTGACGATCTGCTTATGGTTAATGGTGTATAATGTAATTCTTACAAACAGGCTTGCTTAGGTAGAGGTTTAACTTACGATGATAAACAATGGGTTGATTGCTTACGAGAATCATCATTGTCAAAAATGCCAAGAGCAATGAGAACACTTTTTACACAAATACTAATATTTGGAGCTCCCGAAAACCCGAAGAACCTGTGGGATACATTTAAAGAAGATTTGGCTGAAGATTTTATTCATCATGCCATAGAAAATGGTACTTCTGTTGATGAAGCTATTCAAAAAGCTTACAGAATTATCGCTCATAAGCTCAATACTCAAGCAACTGAAGGTCGAAATTTTCAATTTTGGGTAGATCGATTTCAGATGGATGATATTGATGGTTACGATGTAATTAATGATGCGATAATAAATATTGATCGATCTTTTGCACTTGGCGAAGAGATGAGAAAACAACTTCGTGGCAATCAAATTGAAGTCGTTGATTCCATAATAAATACACTTGATAATAATTTGCAACAGAGATGCTTTTTCATTGATGGACCAGGTGGAACTGGAAAAACATTTATTTATAAAACATTATATCATGTTCTTTCGGCTAAATATTATAAAGTAAAGTGTATGGCTTTTACAGGAATCGCAGCAATGCTTGTGCCAAACGGCCATACATCTCATAAAATGTGTGGCCTTCAGGTACCCTTAACTGCTGAATCTGTTTCGAATATTAAACCTGGATCAGCTAAAGCTAGAGAGCTTGCAAAAATTGATATTTTCCTAATGGATGAAGCTCCTATGCTTCCTAAATACGGACTTAAAAACATAGACGAGTTATTATGAAGTATAGCTAATCCAAATTTACCATTTGGAGGTAAAGTTATGGTTCTAGGAGGAGACTTTCGGCAGTGTTTGCCAGTTCGACCAAGAGCTAATCGAAGTGAACTTGTGGATTTGTCAATAAAAAAGAGCCCTTTGTGGCATAATTTTAAATTTTTTTCATTAACAGAAAATATGCGTGTTGATCCGGAGCAACTAGAATTTGCTAATTATCTTCTACAAGTTGGGAATGGTGAACTTCCAAAAAACGAGTTGGATGAAATTAAAATTTCAAGTGATATCATTTCAAATGGTGATTTAATCGATGAAGTTTTTGGCAACTGCCTGATTAACAGACAATATGGAAATATGAAAGACCGAGCAATCTTAGCACCATTAAATAAGGACGTGGCCAAAATTAATGCTGAAATCATTGAAAAGTTAGGTGGTAAAAGTCAGCAATATAAAAGTTATGATTCAATAAAAGATCCAGCAGAAGATACATTGCAATTTACTCCTGAATTTCTAAATTCAATTGAAATTGCAGATTTACCTCCACATGAGCTAAAATTAAAAAAAAAACACAATAATTATGCTTTTGAGAAATTTAGATCTTGCGGAAGGCCTCTGTAACGGAGTTAGACTCACTGTTACCCAGTTATGTAACAATATAATTAAAGGGAAAATTATAACTGGTGAACATTCTGGACAAGAAGTACATATTCCCAGAATAACTCTGGAATCAAACAAAAGTCAGCTGGGATGTTCAATGCAAAGACATCAATTTCCAGTCAAACCCGCATTTGCCATGACAATTCATAAATCGCAAGGCCAAACATTTGAGTATGTTGGTGTTGATTTAAGAAGTCCAGTTTTCATGCATGGCATGCTTTACGTAGCATTTTCAAGAGTAAAGAGAAGAAACAGCCTAAAAATTTTGTTACCAGCAGAAAATAATGGCCAAATACATGGTTATACACGAAACGTTGTTTGGACGGAAGTATTAAATTAAAGAGTTTCAAGGAAAAATACACAATTATAAAAAAGGAACGTCCAATCGAAAAAATCCGGTGAATATCATCCTATGAAATCCAAAGACAATACAAAAATAATTTAAAATGATTAACCATATAAAAATAAGTGAGGGAGATGCTTCAAAACTAGCCACAGTCTTCTGACAATAATCAAACCAACCGATGTATAACAAGTCTATTCCAAAAGTAAAATGTGTTAAGAGTAAAAATGTTAAACAAGTTCAAAAATAATTATAATGAGTGTAACTCAAAGCAAGATAAGATATAAAAAGCATTATGAAGTGTGTTAAGCAACTGTTAACTGTTAAGTGAAAGTTCAGAAATTAAATCAATAACTTTAATAAATTTTATAAATAAACTACCTGAAGAGATTCACGATAAGGGAGGAGGAGTTTTGCAGCCACTGTGGTGATGAATATGATGATGCAATGCATACGCTCTTTATATGCAAGGCGTGGAAAGACGAGCGACATAGTTATTGTAGTCCAAGTGGATGTTAACAACTTCATAAGTCAAATGGTGGAATCCATTGAAAAATGGAAAATAGCTGAGGATTTCGTAATTACCATCATGAAAGGAAGGCAAGCACATAGAGATTAATTAAGGAATAGTACTAAAAAGAAGAACTAGGAAGGAGGGTTTGCCAACACGATGGGTATAGCCGGAAGGTGGTTCCGTGTTTGGCAAAAAAGCCCTGGAAAACAGAGGAGGTTTTTTTAGTCGGTACGAGTCCGGCACAACCTGGGCACAGGGCCCAGGTAAGAAAAGGTCCATGAGGATTTTTTCCTTCTCTTAAAAAAAAAAAAAAATATATTGATAAAGAAACGTGAAAAGTGAGTAAAGTGAAACTTAAAAGTGCTATAGACGGAAATACAGATAATTGTGTGAGTAGTCAGTAATTTAAAACATTCATGTAAGAGAGATCTCATAACTAAAATCATTTAATTAATAACAAAACTAAAATTAAAATCAAACTAAAGTCAATAAAACAAACCAGATTCACCATAAATGAAATAATCTTTAAATCAATTATTTGCCAACGCTAGGTTTTAAAAATTCAAAAATCCTTTGATATTAATTAGCTGAAATAAGGATCTTACGATACCTTCCAAGAAATTTTAAAGATTATAGAAAAATCAAAAGTGACTCAAAATTTATATAAATATCATATAGAAATTAAAAATGCATAACTTTAAATAATATTAAAATACTTCATTATGTTAGAGTAAGAAATTCTATATTAGATAGTAGTAAAGGTTTTTAAACAAAATTAATTCTATAATTAAGTGGGGTGTAGGCTATAGAAAACATGGCACAGTTCTATCTACAAATAAAAGTTTTAAAATATATTTAAAAAAAATTTCATAATGAGAGATAATTATTGTACTTATAACAAAACCAAATAACTAATAACATGCCCACATTTTTGTAGATGAGACAATAACCCGATCGGAGATCGGCTTTCCTGGTACTACAAATTAATTAACGATTGTAAAGCATCTATAAAAAATCACAGATAAAACAGCTGTTACCATAGATTTGAATGTAAATGGGTTATAACATTTTAGTTTTTTATATTGTTTGCAGTATAAAGAAAAATGTAGTTCATCACTTGTACCAAAAGAAGCTTTTCGATCATCGCTCATTTTCCGTCCTCGGCTGTTAAACTTGAGCTTGTATAGAAAAGCTTTACTTTTGGTCATAGTGATGAAATATACTATTGTCCAGCTTTAATATTGGCATTTAGAGATGTAATTTTAACACTAAAAATAATTGTTTTACTCGCATTATGTTCTAAAAAAGCTCATTTTCTGCTGTTTTGAAATCGAAACACAAAGATATTAAAATATCTGCGGCAAATAAAAAAAATAATCTTTTATCGAAATAGGCAACATAATATTGTCAATTTCCTTATATTTTCTTATGTGTCTAAAGTAGGTGTAGAAAGGTTTGTCTCTCTTTACTCTAAACCGTAACACTTTAAGATTTAATCCATGTTTACACAACTGAATGTGGTGCCATACTTCACTGGAACGACCTGAGAGCTCAAGCAACGTTGTCCCACTTAACTGATCTCTATCGTAAACTTGCAAACTATTTTCAAAACAAACTTTTGCTTAGTACAGTTTCTAAATGCAAGTAATGTAGTTCTCATTTTGAACACAATTACGTTCATATATACGGATGATCAATTTTTGACAAAACTTGTATAATTTATTTTTCTTTAATTTTGAGACGCTGGAAAAACTAATTGATTGTTTATATATATACAAAATATAAGACTTTGAAGAAATTATAGAAATGTAAATTAGAGTATAATGAGGTGAAAGAAGTAATCCCCAAACCAATAATAAAATATGAACAGAATTACCGTTAAAAAGTTTAATAAACCCTTATGTAAGCTACATTAGTGAGTTACTTGATGAAAAGTTAAGCTTTTTTGTAATAACAATCTTAATTTTATTAATGGTATAACTGAATGTAGATTAAATATCCTACTGTAAGATGACACAATAAGAGCTATAAATGTCTCATTGTTAATGAGAGAGCGAGAGAGAGAGAGAGAGAGAGAGAGAGAGAGAGAGAGAGAGAGAGAGAGAGAGAGAGAGAGAGAGAGAGAGAGAGAGAGAGAGAGAGAGAGAGAATTTTCCGTCACTGCAACTTTGTATCATGATAACTTAAAAATGAAGGTATTTATCGAAAAAACTGCTTTCACCATCGTTTTATTGTAAAAATTTACATAAAAATCATTGTATCACATTTCAATGTCAACTTTCGTATTTAAAAAAATAAAATTTGATTCGAAGTTGGCAGACAAAAATTAAAATCCTACAAAAATGTATAATTTTTTAAACTACGTAAATCCCCATTTGTTTCTGCCTCCAACTACCTCTCAGTTATCCAATATAAGACCGTTCCATACTTAAAAATCACCTTGTTTATTAATTACAACAAACGGGAGGCTTTTTTAACATCCTAGCCTCTAACATATACACCCCTATTTAATTATTTTGAATCCTGCGAACGAAATTCGTAGTTAATGTACTTAATTGTGATTTTACATATAATTGTGTACCAGGGTTGGAAACAAACTGTGAATTGAGATAGAGAGAACACATGAATCAACAGAAAGGAGAGGAAATTTATTAATGTTTTTTTATTTGTAGGGGCGAGCTTAGGACTTTCAAGTCCTCTCTGCTACCATCTCCAACATAAAACAACAGAAGTAGAAACGAGTAACACCTATCATAGTACTTACCCAGCATCTTCACACAATGTAATACAAGCAGATCCCCTCATTTTAATACCCAACAAATTGGTTTCTTGGGCCTTCTAGAAAATGTTAAATTGTACATATGTACAACAACTAATTCTTACAACAATACTTTTGGTTTGAAAATGAAACCATAGAAACAATATTTATTAGTCTATAAATTTGCAAAGTAAGCATCACGCTTTATACAATCTCTCGATTGAAAGTAACTTGGAAAACATGTTTTACATTGTAAATCAGGAATTTAATACGATGCCGGTAACAACTAGTTTAACGGAAATATATGTAAACATAACCTAACTTTAGTTGGGACGTTAGGATCACCCGGATTTGAGACAAGATTTACTTTCCAAAATAAGTTCAATATGAAATAACAAGATTGACGAAAGAAAAAGTTTGAACTTGAATTTAAAATACAAAATTGAAACAGTAAAAATAATACAAAATTTTAATGCAAAGAACTTTGAAAATACAGTATTACATTGTAAAACAGGATTCGTATGAAATAATGAAGTCTAATTAAATGAAACGCACAAGAAACTTTCCAATGGCTTGAAGCATTACTAAACTAACCTAACTTTGGTTGGGACTCTAAGTTCATCTGGATTCTAAGCAATTACCTGGTTTCCTTTTTCAGCCTACATGTGAAGAACAGTTTAGGCCATGAAGAGTTTATGCCTGATATTAAAGTGCGGAACTTGACAAACGCGCGCGCGCGCGTGTGTGTGTGATTAGAGCATCACTCAAATTAATACATTAAAATGAGTTGATGAAGTTATGCAAATATAAAATAAAATTAATAATGAAGTTATCAGAGTGATCCAAAATTTGCCATTTTAATAAAACACCACAAATTGTTTAATACATAAACACAGGAAATTGAACTAAAATTATGTTGAACAAACATTTTAAATATTTCAATCAGTTTGGAAAAATTAACAATTAACTTTATTCTATTAAAACTTTACAAAATTTAAACCCTACCTCTATTTATAGACTGCATCTTTACTTATATTTGAAAAACTTTAATAACATGCATAAGCTTACATTCCAACAAAAATTACCTTTTTCTGTTATTTTTGTTTGTTTCAGAACACACAGTCAACATCCCCATCTCAATGCTCATGGTTGGGTCACCATTGGGAATAGTGCAGAGATGCCCCGCTAGGATCACGCCCGGTAGAACATCTAATCATATTCAAATTATTTTTTCAATCCATTATTTAAAAATTCCACTACATTGTTATTTATATTAGTAGGTCTGCAGTTTTTATATAATTCATATTTGGTTATTAATTTTCAGTAGTGGAAGTAAGTCCCGGGTGAATGAAATAACGTGTGTTGAGTAACCATTGAGAACAGTGCAGAGATGCCCCGCTAGGAACACACCCGGTAGAAACATCTAATCATATTCAAATTATTTTCAATCCATTATTTAAAAATTCCACTATCATATTATTTATATTAGTAGGTCTGCAGTTTTTATATAATTCATATTTGGTTATTAATTTTCAGTAGTGGAAGTAAGTCCCGGGTGAATGAAGTAATGTGTGTTGGGTCACCATTGAGAACAGTGCAGAGATGCCCCGCTAGGAACACACCCGGTAGAAACATCTAATCATATTCAAATTATTTTAAATCCATTATTTAAAAATTCCACTATCATATTATTTATATTAGTAGGTCTGCAGTTTTTATATAATTCATATTTGGTTATTAATTTTCAGTAGTGGAAGTAAGTCCCGGGTGAATGAAATAACGTGTGTTGAGTAACCATTGAGAACAGTGCAGAGATGCCCCGCTAGGAACACACCCGGTAGAAACATCAGGTAAGTCTGTGATTTTAAATTTGTATAAAGACATAAGTAAAGATGCAGTTTCGATTACTCTGTAAACTTTCAGTTTCTAAATGTGTTGTTTTATTCTGTTAACTAAATACCTTTAACTGTATGAATAACTTGCTTTATATATTAATGTTTGTGAATAAAATAAATATATTATATTGTGTTTTTGTTATTTTCATACCAAACTAACTATAACTAGAGCTAAGTTACATGAAAGGAAATTTTTAGTGATACTTCAGGATCATTAAATAGAAATTATGTAAGGAACTTCTTAATGGTTTCAGAGTATTTTTTATTTGAAAGCAAAATAGAACACAATAATTAATAAAACGTACGAAAAATTCAGGTTATTTAATAAATACACCCATGATTTCAATTGTAAATGGTATGTGCAATATTCAACCAATATGTCATTGACAAACTGTTGGGATTTCGTTATTTATTTCTCGTTTTGATGACTACACTCTTGCGCCGATGCTAACGTCCCGCGAGTCTTTACGTCATAGCAGTAGTTATTTTAGTATTGAAGACTGTGTAACAGAAAGCTCAAAATATGTTTTATGGTTTGTTGAATTTAAATCAGTAGTAACAGTGCAACGTATTTTTAGAACAATTCTACCTACAAAGAAGATAATTATTAATTATTCGTTAATTAGTTTTATGAATCTGGCAATGTGCGCTTAAAAAATCACTACGCCGACCACACAAATAAGGATGATTATGTCAAGTGTTTGAGATAATCATGGATTGCGTATCCCTAAAAAGTCTATCGTTCGACGCAGATTAGATATTGTAATTTCTAAAATAACAAGAGTAGGTGGTTCATAGACGTTTGAGAATGAAAGCTTATAAAATCCACTGTAAATATGAACTTAAGCAAACAGATTGCCCTAAAACGAGATGAATTTGCTGTGACAATGCTTAATGCAACAGGCAAAGAAGAAAGTTACCTTAACCGAATTTTGTTCAGATATGAAGTAACTTTCAAGATAATGGCTGTTACTCGCTACTACAGTAGAATCTAGGAAGCTCAGCATCCAAATGATATTATTCAGTATGATCTGATTCTCCTAAGATAAACATGTGGCGTGAAATAATGCGTGATTGAGTCGTGGGCCCTTTTAGGTTTGCTTACAGTCGATACTTACTTGGACATGTTTGAAATTATGTTTCCCCACAAATTGATTACCTTGTAAGATAAAAGGAAATAAGTGACATTTCTGTATCCAGATGGAGTGTCATTACATTATATAGTTTCAATGACAGTTTTCCTACTGTTAGATTATAGAAATGGTTCAGTTACGAGGCCAATAAGAGGCCCCCGATTTGTCCTCTGTGGAGATGTATTTTGGGATTACGTTAGGAACATTTTTTATCAGGAATTTACATAATTTCTGTGAGAATCACCCCCGCCATAGCGACTGTTATGATCAAGTGCACCTGTGCGGAGATCGACTATCGCCTCGATGTTTGCCAAGCAGGAGGAGGTGCTCATACAGAAACTTACTGGTAATGTAAAAACTTGATTAGTTTCTGTATCTTTTGCTATAAAGAATGAATGATTTACCTGAACCATAAGGTTAGTTATTTTACTTCGAAATCGCCTACACTTTTTTCAATGTATGGAATACTAGTCAAAGGTTGTACAATGTATCCGTAGAGGTCATTTGGTATGTAGTGGCGCCTGACCTTCATCGGGCAAACAGGTTCCCGTCACTTTTAATGGTGGGGGAAGCGAGTGAGTTTGTGTTCCGCCGTCCTTTTGTCACTTGTCAGTGCGTTTCTAGACAGGGTATTACGAACAACCTCCCCACTCCAAGCCAGACCGCCTCCCTCCAAGCGCCACCTCATAACAAATGAGCTATAACGTATTATTCTTTCAATTTACGTAGAAACGATCTGGACATTTTTACCATGTTTTTTAGTCTTAGTTCTAAAAATAAAGTTATTACTGTTTTTTGTACGTGAATACGACATTTAATTTGCTTCTATAATGAGGTCATTCCAGAAAACCCGATCAAAACGATTAGTAGATACAGTTTACACGTTTTGGCTAAAAACTATAGTTTACATCGAAAATTAAATTATGAGTATGTCACTTAATAGTTAAAGAATTAAAGAATGTATTTCATGCCGCCATTTTGTAATCGTTTCCCAGCCCCTGGAAATTTTCACTAAGTATAACTTTTGACTCGGTGAAGCTACGACGCTCTTCGTGATCTCAATCGACAGATTTGTTTGTAATCTATAGACTTAGCGGCAACGTAAGTAGATAATAAAACCGCTTCTAAATGAACCTTAAAATGTATAGACATCGATTTTTTGCGATCTCCGACCACGAGGAGACGTTTGTCAACAGAATAGAACAAGCGTTGGTAATGAGAGACCGTATAGGAAAGATGAAAGAGATGGAGTTAACTTAAGACTTCATGAAAAATCTTTAGATCCAGATAGTGGCCAAGCCTGTCCTCACCAAAGTGGGCCTTTGAGTGCAATTGTAGTCAAATTAAATTTTTAAAGTAGGGTTAATATGTCCAATAATATGAGTGGAAAAAACGTTGAAAATATTTTCTTTAAATATAGGGCCAATATGAGGTTATAATCACGCATTTTGAGAAGGTTTTTGTTCTACTTACAAAAAAAAAAAAATAAATAAAAAATCAAGGTTGCATACGACCGGCTACCAGTGAAATGTTTTCTTTTTTTAATTCGAGTCCTATCAAGTCATTGTTCCATATGCATGTCTAACATTTTATCTATTACAAATTAGAATGTCGGTTGATAAACACCATCAAAGAAGTAATGATAAACTAGACAACAAAAATTTTTATAAAATAAATTACATAATAAATACATTTTTTAAATGAATGAAAGATTTACAATCGTCACGTTTACTTTGGTGGGAACTTTACGTCGGTATTTTAACATGTGGACATTGCACGAGGATGTAAGTTCCAAGATATATGAGTGGGTAATTGGCGGAGGCTCGGACAGTTGGCTCGGATTCCAAAACTTTGTTCAATCTAGATCAATACTGTCCAATAAACAAGTCACCATAAACCGCAACGAAACAGGATGAATAAAGTTAGGTTATGGTTACATTCACCGCTAATGTGTATAACCTGTTGTGTTATACAGTAGGATTTCGTCTCTGTAAGAGAGTTTGTTTCTTAAATAGATTTCGATATCTCCACTAAACTTATGATACTGTATATCATGATATTTATTGACGAGTTTTTGATTGTAGCTATTGCGAGTTCTGTCATGGAAATATCTATATCTACTAAACGTTCACCAATCATATCTTTAGGACTAATTTGACAATAATTTCGGCTCACTGAGTATATATACAGGATGTTGCAAAATTGTGTTTCCAAACTGCAAGAGGTGGTTCCCCAGATCAAAACTAAGAAAACGTTTCTATAATTATATGTCAGTGATTACTTACTTCCTCAGATATCCATTTTGTTTTTGTTTTTTCACTAAATATGTTTTATCTCCAAAACGGTTTCACGGATTGAATTAAAACTTGGAATGGTATTTAATAGGGTAAATAAATATTTTGAGAAAAACGCACCAACCTAATCCAATAACCCGTATCAAAATGACGGCTAATTAATTTCTTAAAATATAGATAACCTCCAAAAACAGGAAATTTTTACGAAACATGTAAAAAACTATTTGTAGCTTTTTTAATTTTATCGAATAATGTAATTGCCAAATCAATTAATTGTAAGAAATTATTACAGTAGTACTGTATCCAATAGTTAGAAGTACACGAAATGGTTATGCATTATTACTATAGATTTCGTGTCCTTCAAACTAATAAGCTCATTTCTAGTATAATTTTTTGTCTGAATGTTTTGAAAATTACAATATTCGATAAGAAATCAAAAGCAATACAAAAAACGTCTATTGAGATCTATACAAAAAAAAAAATCATACATTTGAGTTATTTAGATTTAGCCTATTACATTAAAGTAACCGTCATTTTGAAATGGGTTATTGTATTAGGGTGGTTATTTTTTCAATATAATTATTTTCCTTATTAGATATCAATCCAAGTTTCATTCTATCCGTCAAACAGTTCTTGAGATAAAAACAACTTTTTGAAGAAAGATAATGGCGGATATCTGAGATACTAGACAATTCCGGATACATGGGTATATGAACTTTTCTTAGTTTTGATGTGGGAAACCATCCCCTAAAGTTTAGAAACTAAATTTTGCAACACTCTGTATATAGGGTGTTTCCAAAAATTATTCCGAAACCTCAGGAGCTCATTTACTTAAATCAAACCAATAAAAAAGTTTATATAAACATATTTACTATAATATTTAGATTCCGATCAAGCATCTATTTTGTGTTTTGAACAAAAAAATTCTCATCTCTTCAACGCTAAATGATATGGAGTGGAAAACATAGGATTATAAAGATTCAATTTGAGAAAAATTATCAATAAATTTAATTTACTCATTTAAAAATGGGGGATATTAAATTTTTTACGTCGAACGTCTCGAAAACTGTTAATTTTACAAAATACTTCAAAGATGCAAAATATTTTCCTTTTTAAATTGTTTCTGTAGCTTAAACGATATTTGAGTTATCGAATAGAAACTGAAAACATTAATTCTTGGTAATTGTCTAAAACACCCAAGATTAGTCTAGAAATAAAATTTCATAGGCAAAGATAATTAATCTTTTTGTTTACAAATACAAATGGATTGGTCGAGGAAGGCCAGTGTCATGACCTGCGAGGTCTTCTGATCTCCATCACCTCGACATTTTCCTATGGAATATCTGAAGACACTATTATACATCACTCAGTGGATTCAAAGGATTTGTCAGAGACCTAGAAATATTTGAAAAATTCCAAAAGTGAACGATAAAACTTGCAATTTGAATGAGGGCCGCCACTTTGAAGAGCTTCTCTAGTTTCTCTTATAGAGATTTTGTTTTCTACTTGTTTTAGGTCTAGGCTAATCTTGATGTTGTGGACAATTACCAAGAATTAATGTTATCAGTTTTTTATCGATAACTCAATTATGCTTCAAGTTACTCAAAGAATTAAAACAAAATTATTATTGTCGAAAAAAATGAAAATATTTTGAAAAATGAACGGTTAATGAGATATTCGACGTTAAAAAGTTTAAGTAGCCGTTATTTTGAAATCTCATAATTTTTCTCAAATTAATGGTCTTTATAACACGAAGAAGCATGGAATTTCAATTCTACATACATTTACCGCTGTAAAGATATGATTTTATTCAAATACAAAATGTCGGCTAAATAGAAAATTACTTAAGAAATAGGTTTATATCTTTTATTGATGTTGATGTGAGGTTTTGGATTTCCTAAAGTTTTGAATCACTTTGGATATGGAATTTAGTACACGATTTAGTTAGATTGTTTTTTCTATGATTGTACTCAAATTTGTTAGGTAGACCTGGTTTTGTGAATCAGAAAATCGATTAGTAACTTAAATATTAAAAATGAAATTTGAGAGAGAGAGAGAGAGAGAGAGAGAGAGAGAGAGAGAGAGAGAGAGAGAGAGAGAGAGAGAGAGAGAGAGAGAGAGAGAGAGAGAGAGAGAGAGAGAGAGAGAGAGAGAGAGAGAGAGAGAGAGAGAGAGAGAGAGAGAGAGAGAGAGAGAGAGAGAGAGAGAGAGATAGAGAGAGAGAGAGAGACAGACAGACAGAGAGAATTAAAATAAATTTTTTTACAGACTCAACAACAAAACT